>JAQQZR010000018.1:14377539-14395474 GCA_030068235.1 Notoglanidium macrostoma
GAATGGGAATGGGAGGTGGTGTTGTGGGGTCTCCACAAAGTAAACTAGAGTAGCCCATGCAAAGAAATGCTCGTGCATGAAATGAATTAAAAGGAAATATAATAAGACTTTGCTAAGGAAGTGTGTGTGTGTGTGTGTGTGTGTGTGTGAGTGAGGAGTGCAGCCTTGCCTGAACTTCTGTCCAAGCGACGTGGTTTGCTTATCTTAGGACTGTCCCCAGTCGGGATCAAAGTTCTCATGCAGTTTTTTTAGACCGTCTGCGTGAGTTGCGTTTTAATCGAGTGGTGCTTCTGTTACAAGCTTACAGCTCCTTTAAGTGAAGAACGTGTTTGAAAAGGAATCACAAAAACAAAACAACCCGTGCGCTTAACAATGTTACCGGGCGCATGCTGGAGACTAGGAGTGCTCCGTGTGATGAGGTTTTCTCCCCTGTCTCCTCTGTGGTCTCCCAACAGGACTTTGTGTGCAGGTCGGAGCAGACTCGCGTGGGGGAGGATGGCCGAGAATGAGGCGCTCAGCCAGCACAGGAAGGTGCTCACTCTAGACACGATGAACGCCAACGTGAAGAAGGTGGAGTACGCGGTGCGGGGCCCCATCGTGCAGCGCGCCATGCAGCTGGAGAAGGAGCTGAGAGAGGTGCGGTGTCTCATCTCCAAACCTGCACACTAAACCCCTTTAAGTGTAAAATGAGTTCCGCTCCAACTGTACACCACCTAGGCTATACACTCTCAGAAGCAAAGGCACCAGACTGTTGTTTTTCCTTGTTGCTCAAGTACCAGCCAGGTTTTTTTTTTAATTTTTTTTTTAGTAGGTTATGTTTACCCTGAGAAGGTAAAAGCTTTAGAGTACGACAGTGGTCCTGATCAGACTATACGTTCGGTCATTCCCGTCGCCAGGCTCAGATGTGAACGTTGGGAACCAGGAGCCTTGAATCGAAGAACATGGGACGATCCATGACGCCCTGACAAAAAGTCTAGCGTGTCAAATTTTTTTTTGTATTTTCTCACCTAGAGTGACCACTCTTACAATGTTCTCCTTGACGTTCCTTCTGTAACCATGATTGACCATTTCTTGACCCTCCTTGCGGAAGACACGTTAAGGATGATCGGTCTGAGTCAGACTTGCAGTGTTGCCTGTCTCCTAACCAAGACACGGCAAGAACTTATGGGATTACGATTGCCTAATCTGACACGATGACCATTGTGAAAGACACAAATATTGTGTAGCGTAAACCCGACATAAGACAGAATTATTTGTCTTAAACGTACAACGATACACTTTAAAGGTACTAGAGGTGCATGCTTGAACATACCACCCACAAGGAAAAGTACTGTTTGGTACCTTTATTTCCGAAAGCGTAGACGCGGGCTATAAGGCTTTCTATTTACATGTGTGTAATAATAATTTGTCTGTTTATTGGAGCCTTTGAGCATTTCATTCTTGAACTTTCCATTGTGAACTTACAGAGGTCGAGGTTGTACTTGTTCAAGTACTTGTTGTATATGATTTATTTATTGTATATGATTACAGCAGCTGTTCAGTTGAAGTAACCAGTCAGACCGGCAAATAATAAGAGTAAGAGTAAGAGAATAAGAGTTCAAAATGAAATTTAAAGATCTAATAAGGGCGCGTTGTGATCTCCACCCCTAAAAATGACCGTCCCTTTGGCTATGCTTCATGAACCCCGTATAGAGAACCCCTGCACTAAGAGGTGGCACAAAAAGATTGCATGTAGGACGGAAATGCATAACAGAATGGAACAAAAGGGCAAAACAAATGACCCCAATGACTAACCCTGATTGCGCTGTAGTTCTGAATAAAAAATGGATTTAATCCAAATACCTGCTACGGAAAAATTCTGCAATACCATATTGACATTGGTCTGCATGAATTCAGTAGAACTCCCAAAGATGTCATTTGAGTAGAGGTGTTGTAAAGTGTCCTAAGTGGACAGGGGGCCTCAGGAGAGAACAAAAATTGCCATGGGTGGAGAGCTATTAGTCTATCAGAGGACACAAAGGCCGGTGCCTGCTTCATATTAGATCCGAGTCAGAGTGGCAAGGTTTATCTCAAGGGTGACAGGTAGCATTAGATCACCACACTCAAGCTCCAGTCATGTTCATCCACTGAATTTCAGGGAAAAACCTTGCTATGTAATACCTCCATTTTTATTCTAAAACCCCTGTGAGTCTAAAAAACACCTTCTTGTGCACTTTTGCAAGTGAATTTTGAACCGCATTCCTGGACTGGGTCTGGTCTTGGTCTGCACATTTTAGTTTGCTGTCCTGCTCTGACGCACCTGATCCTGCTCTGGTAGAGCTTTCTAATGAGTCAATGAATGGAGTCAGGTGTGATAAAACAGGCAATCTGAATCAAATGTGCTTTGTGTGGAAAGTCAAGGAGCAGGATTAGGAAACACTGATCTTATTATCTAATCAACTCCAGTTCAGTATTGCACATTTCAGTCTTTTAATACTTTATTGAGCTAACAAATATATGAAATCTGGGTAGGTTCCCAAAATATGTAGAGAACGCGGTATTGCTTGTTTCGTTAAGAGATTCAGTCTTCAGAGACCGCCAGCTAGACGAGGGCTGCGCTCTACATCACATACTTTGACTCTAAAGAGTATGCCAGAAGAACTATTATTCGGAGTCATACTGTTCTGATGCTCAACTTTTTCTTTACAAATCACATATAAACATAAAATGCAGGAATAACAACCCCAAACAGATTTGCATTATCTTCCATAAGGTGTATCTGTACATGGGTTTAAATTTCTGATCTGATCATTACACCATTAAATGCATATACTTTAAGAGAGTGTATTGAAACCCATGTTTCTGCATATTGTGTGACATTACTGTTGTTGACATTGTGCAAAAAGTCATGGAGTAAATCGTGACAATCGCTGTCAGGAATGTGTGTAATATGTAGTGTTTCTTTTTCAGTGTACTGCAGGTATCCGTGTTGTCCGCAGTTATTTCATGAGTTGCTTGAAATGGGTAATAAGGGCTGTTAATCTCTTGGAGATCTTGCTCAGGCATGTTGTAACCTGTGTTTCTTCATACCACGCACTTAAGTGTGATGGGAACGCATGCGCTTTGTGGTCCAAAGTTCATATCATTGACACCTCCAGGATTTGTATGAAATTCTAGGATAATTGCACGTACTTGCTGTTAAAACTTATGATAAGATGTGAAATTAGATTCTAGACTGTTTGGATGGTAATATTTTAACATTAGCTACATCACAATAACTAGATTTCTTTACGTACGCAGAAGAGGGTGGATAGCACTTTGCTCAGTGTGTGAGCTCGGAGGCTTTTTCCCAATAATTCAGACTTAGTATTAGTATTGCAACAAACAGGCCAAGTGCAGTAAGATTTATTTCTGTATGTAGTAACAGTGGGGTATTTGTTTTAAAGTGACCAGGTGATTGGTAATGATTTGTTGTCATTGGACCAGGCCCACTTGTTACGAATAATATAAGAGTGTATAACCTGCACGTGGTCAAACAGTACATTGTAATGCCATAAATAAGTGCTTGGTAAATCGTGCAAGTCGGTGGTTCAGACTTCAGTGCTTTCACTGGGGCCTCATGGAGGCATTTGCATTCATTATTGTTCTGTTGGGAGTGAAGAATGCACACAGCTCTCCACTAATCAGCCATCTCTCGGCATGTTTGCTTCTGTCATACTGTTTTGTTTTGTTTTGTTTTTTTACTGTTTTGAGTCTCAGATTTGACAGCATTTTATTTCTGGTGGTTTCAGACAGCCACCAGTTTCCACGCTTGCTTCATTAACACCAGCTGTTCTGCTCCCTTTGGGCCAGCCGCAGTCAAGTAAAAGCATCTTTTGTATCACTTTCAGTCAGACACTGGCTTTTTTTTTTTTTTTTGGAGTAGCAGACATTTACTTGGCACACCTCTTTATTTCTGCACAGACATATTGTCAAGGATAATTAGACCAGATTTGGTGTAATTGTGAAGATGTAGGCATGGCTGTTGAATTCAAAGTGAGCCAGAGGTGAACAGGAATTGTGAGGTGAACAGCCTCAGGAGCGCAGCACAAAAACACAATCTTTGTGTGATCAAGGGCAGGGACCTCTGGGCCATAAAGTAAAATTCGGTCAACCAATCCCATATATTGACAGTATGACATCATTGCTGACCTTTTCATTTCTTTGTGTCGACATGGCACAAAATGCTGCCTTTATTCCTACACAGAGTGTAGTAGTTTAGCAACATTAGCTAAGATAATCATCTGGGTAGCTAGCTTAGCTAGCATTAAAGTTACCTTTCTAGCAGTAGCTATCTGAGAGGATTCAGTAGTTAATCTTCATGTTATATGATTAAAAAAGAAAAAAATCTTGATCATGTGTACTTTGTCACTAACACCCGTATCACTAATAAGCTAACTATGTTGGGCTAACAAGCTAGCTAATATTAGGATAATAAACTAGCTAATGGTAGTTTAACTACTTAATCTTGTAATTAATATTGCTAGCTAGGTTCAATTCATTAGGCTAGCCAATGTTAACTACTTTACATTGTAATTAATGCTGGTAATTAGGTTCAGTAACAGGCTAGCTGATGTTAGCCCAACACTGCCTGATGGTAGGGTAACTACTTTAATCTATGATTAATGCTAATAGCTAGGTTCACTAACAAGCTGGTTAAATACTATATTTTTATCACTGTTTACCAATTACCACTAGTAACTAGCTAATGTTAGGCTAGCTTATTAGATAACACAAACTAGCTTCTAGACCAACAAGCTAGCTAATGGTAGCTGAACTATTATATAGTTTGTAATCAACATTGCTAACTGGGTTCACTAAAGCTTACTAATGTCAGTTGGCTGGCTAACATGCTAGCTAATGTTAGGTTATATACTTTATTTTGTAATTAACGCTGGTAGCTAAGTTTACAAACAAGCTTACTAATGTTTGGTTAACTATTTTATTTTGTAGTTTACACCAGCCTGTTAGCCCTACCAGAGGCTTAGGTTATGTTAACTTATGTTAAGCTAACAATCTAAATAATGTCGTGATTACTACTTTTTTTTTGTAATTAACACTTGGTTCACTGACAGGCTAGCTAATGTTAGGCAGACAGGTTAGCTAATTCCAGGTTAACGACTTTACTTTGTTATTAACACTAGCTAGGTTTACTAACAAGCTGGATAAAGATAGTTGGGTTTAGTTTGCTAGTTCGCTAAATAATACTAGGTTAAATACTATATAGCATGGTTTAAAGCACGAGCTTTAAATGAGTATGTTTGCGATTGTGCGAACCTACAGATTTGCCTCGACCGAAGTGCGTGTGAGGGGAAAAAAACCATGTTGATTTGTTGTTCAAAGCATTACCAAACTGACTACTCACCTGGTTACAGCAGTTACATCCCCACCCTTCCCATAATCCAAACTGCTTTTTACCTGTTCTAAGCCTCGTGGTAAGTGAGCATAATGGTGAGACCTCAGGCCAGTTTGTGCTGAGACAATTGTTTCCTGGGGAGTAAACCAGTCCCGCACCGGCTGGTTTTATAACTATTTACACACCCACATCTCAAAGTCTACCAGAGGATCATTTCTGAAAGCACTTGCTCAACAGAGCGCGTTGTTTGCTTTCTAGTTGCGTAGCCTCATCTTTGTTTGTCTGTCGTTAGATCTTAAAGAGGCCCATTTGCCACAGGACTGAGGATATAAAAGGAGACATTCAGTTCAGCAAACAGTTAAAGACACACAGGCTATGTCAAAAAATTGTGATGCAAAGACTCGAGAAAAACAGGCGTGAAGACTGGAGTCCAGTCTGACCCCGAGTGACCCTGGATTGTCTGCGATCACATATGAACATGTGATGATGCTTGTTCATTAATTTTGTCCGTACTCATTTTGTGGCCTTCAGTCAAGCAGACACCAAAGTGTCCGTGCAACAGTTAGTAATTAGTTAGCTAAGATACTGCATGTGATATGAAGCTTAAAGTTCAAACTGTGTAGATTAATAACTGTATTTCAATCAGGGTTTGAACAAAGTGCTTGAAGTGCTGGACTTTTGGGGGGTGAATTTATGCAAAATAGAAAGCCTGCAAAATGGATTGTCTCATTGGACGTTGGAATGTGTTTGTAAAGTAAAGAATGATCTCATAAAGTTGGAAATATCAATCTATAAGTAGGATGATTTGGGGGAAAAACACAGCAACAAGTGTCACTTGAGCGTTGTGGCATGTGGGTGTGCCCCGTCTGTGTTAAAAAAACAAAACAAATTAAACCAAATATAGTGTGCAGCAGTAGTGCATATTATATATTTACGTAAGTACATGAAATCTTTGGCGTAAACTTTCACCAGCAACATTTTGATATTATTCCATTGTTTTAATGTCATCCAACGGATGATGATGATGATGAAGATGAATTGGGTCCTAACATTCATTGGCCCTTTTGTATGCCCCCAGATCCTATATTTATACCCCTCTGTGTGTTATTTAAGGAACTTGACTTATATGTGTGTGCTGTGTCCTATAATAGCACTTTATGAAGTGTTTTGTTCTCGTTACCTCTCTGCATTATTTGCCTACGATTACCATTTTTAATTTATTAATGAGTGACACGTCATACCTTTTATCCCCTCATGGTTACATTTTGTGTTGTGGAACATGTCGTTGAAACAAGTTATTATAGTACATTATAACAGCTATAAATCAGTTGTTCTCATACCAGCTTCATTCTTTTTAAAGAAGACCAAAAAACACTAAAGACTCCTTGAGTGAATGCATAGGAGTTACTCACAATATAGATGCTCTCATTTGACACCCACTGCCCTATTTCAGTGCTTTAAACCAAACCAAACAAACATTAGTGCTTGTGAAGTCTCGGAAGTTCATTTCGAAGTCCTGATTTGGTCATCCTGTACATGATTTATGATAACCGTGAATGAGTAATGGGGTTTATCATTGCACCGAAGTAATTAGAATCCTTAATTACTTTACTGCAGTTCCTTGTGTCATGACCGCGAGTTTAAATAACCACCATGGTTACAGAGTCATTGCTGTTTGGCAAAGGTGTTCATAAACCGGATCCTTCCATGTGCAAGGCATCTAATATTGAAAAAGAAATTAGACACAAGAGGATTTATGGATGCATGAACCATGTTTCCATCTTAAGAGTTTAATAAGACAGCAAATAATAACCTCCAGTAAACTTTCATAATGATTAGAGATGGATAAATGGTTATAGTTAGTGACCTGAAGGATATAAGTTTAAATCTCAGAACACCAATGAGTCATTGATGAATATCCTTAATCCTAAACCCTTAACATTTGCCGTACAACGCCGAATCAAGTCTGACTGCCAATCAAGTTGGGATATTTGTAGCAGCTTGAGAAAACCCTTTGTTTAGTTTTATAATACACTTGAAAAAGTACATTTCCTTTTAGTAATACAACTAGTTTCACGGTCATTTTCAGTTTATTGTACCACTACCATCATGGAAGCAATAGCACTTTCATGTCTTCGGATTAATTTTTGAGTTAGAAAGTTTCAGATTGGCCAAAGGTTAGATACACATTTTCCTCATCGCTCCTAATGTCATGTTTGTTATTCTGTCTTTTGGTCTGCACTGGTGCTACAAGGTTAATATGACCTACAACATTAACCTAGTAGCACCAACAACAGTATTGCCTTATTTAAAATGCAGTAAAACTACAAAATTTGTGCTTTAACATTTTTAAAATTGCACTATGTAGGATTTAGGGGGCTCTATTAGCAGAAATGGGATATAGTTTTTATAAGTATGTTCTCTTTAGTGCATAATTACCTGTAACTACAAATCATTGTGTTCTTGCAAGCTTAGAATGAGCCCTTTATATCTACATAGGGAGCGGGTCTACATCTACGGTGGGCCGCCATGTTGCGCCGCTGCAGTAGCCCAGAACGAACAAACCTCTAGAGAGCGACTTCTGCGTTTCGTGTTTTTACAAGTGGAATCGGTGTTTGCTGGTGCTGGGTAAAAAGTTTGAAAACTGGAGGATCCTATTTGTTATTTAGCACGGAAAAAGCAAAGGAGTATGAATGTAAGTAGTTGGAAGAGCGCTACAGGTACCTGATGGCCACCGTACGCTCTAATATACAATTGGAAAGGATGGGGCATTCGGATGGTTGCAGCCAACTGAATCCTACACAGTGGCCTTTAATGAGAGTATGTTGTGTAATATAACGTTATGGAAGAAAGCAGGGGTGTAAAAGTCAATAATTAAGTTGATTATTGTAATTAACACACTCAACATTATTTCTCTTTCATTGTAGTTTCCTTTCTGTTTCAGAATCACTATCACTCTAAGACTGTTTGTCTTTCTTACCCTCCAGGAAGATAAGCTCATTGATCTTCGTAGGTTCCAGCGTAGGTTTTGGTCTTCCCAGGTTTTCTCGGCGGGAATGCATGATACATGCTTTGAAACCACGAGCCAACAGTTTGCTGCTGTTTCACATGTGGTGTAAACCACGAGTCTGCTGCCGTTTGCACGTGTGCTGTATGAATGAGTGGTTTCTTTTCACTTAAGTAAAGTTAAGTATAGCACATATCTATACATGTATCTGCCTATACATATCAGATCTCTGAATATCAAATGATACAGCTTTTCTGTGTTGTGGAGGAATTCATGTTGGCTAGAACTAACCCGGTTCTCTGATTTGTCCTGGACGTGCTTGTTCGCCTAAAAACAGGAACGTTATCCTTTTTCTCTTTGTCAATGTTCAGACTGATACATTCTCAGTAAGCATATTATGCAAAGTATCACAGATGTGATGGCGAAATCTGGGATGTTTGGTCAACGTCACATGTTCACGATGTCAGATTTTATACAGTATTTAAAATCTGAACTAATTGTAAGTATTCTAGCTCCCCTGTACAAACAGATACTCAGTAATGGATCAGTTCATGCTTAATACTTATTATTTATAAAGAGAAATTTTTAAGCAACAATTGTATTGAGAGATTCCAGAGATCTCTGGTTTCGTTCTGAGGAATTTCACATAAAGCTGGTTTCCTGAAGAGCTGTAAATCTTCGTAACAGGCCTCCATTCTGTTACGATGTCTTGGATTAACATGGCTACTTGTGTCACTGTTGTTGTTGTTGTTGGTATTATTATTACACCATGACCAAGTCCACACTATTCACCTGATTATGGACTCGACTCTGTCGTTGCGCACACTGCCCGGGTTTTTATTTTTACTTCTTAGATTCCTGAGGAAATCCAGCTGTGGGTATTAACACAGCTTTCTTTTTAAACCTGTACCATATAGGAGGCTTTCAACAAAGCTCTGCATGAGCACAGAATAATAATACTCATTTGTCCTCTTACTGAGCTGGCTAGTAGTCAATGTTCCCTTGTGTGTGTGTTTTTTTTTTTTTTTTTTTTTTTCGTATCAGTGAAAAAGGATCCCGTGTCACCCAGATGACGTTAACATTTGAGTCTGGTTCCTTTCAATGGTTCTCCTTTGTGTTGATTGAGGGATTATTTTTTTTTTTCTTCTCTTGAAACTACATGTAGAGTTCTGTAAAGCTGCTTTGTGACCGTGTCTGTTGTTAAAAGCCCTATGCAAGTAAATTGCCATCAGGCCATTTACTGATTTTTTAAAATTCTAGGCCATGTTGGAGTTTCATCTCGATACAGTATGAAGCGTGACGGTATATTACAATGAAGTGGATCAGTTCTATTGGCTATAAGGTGACCCAGCTCCTGTTTTATGATTAGTCCTAAACACACCAGGCTCGGACGTTGTGTCTGGCCCTCGGGGTGTTTCTCAGACACCTCGCCTGATTGGCTACGGCTCGAAGGCATCTCTGTTGTTAGACCAATAATAGGAGTGGAGGCTCCATAATGGTGAGGGTTATTTATTCAAAGCATAGGATGACTCAGGGGACAGACTTGCCAGATGCTTCTATTGGCCAATGAAGCACGCACACGCACACGCATACTCCCTGTAGAAGGATATCAACAGTGTGTTGGTTCTCATACACACCACCTGCTTGTTTTCCACACACCAGCTATGGGAAAGAATGATAGAATTGCAAACAAAGAAGGATGTCGGATCCATATAAAGCTGAGGGGGGTTTTTTTTTCCCGGCATTTTGATTCAAGAGAAAGTGTGTAGGTTAGACACTTGAAACAAAACAGATGCAAAGTTAAATGCAAAACTAATGCTGCACTCTGATTGGTCCAACCAGTAAATCATGCGTCACCTTTCAGAAAAGTGTATCATGAATTGATTTATTACTCATATTATACTGTCATGCTGTCTATGATCTTTTATAGATTTGACTGTTAGGCTGGATCTGTGTCATCATGTCAAACTTCGCTTCTTCTAGAATCTCAGAGGTCTGTAATCGCTGTATCTGACCTTTCACCCCTGTACTCCCAGCACACTCGTCATCTGAAGGGTCACGGTCATCGACCTTAAACTTATGGAAAATAGATTTTGGCCTCTTGTTCGTCTTTATTTGTTTATCTTTTTTCTGAACTTGAATCAGTGCAGAGTTTTGTTTTTTTTTTGTTTTTTTTTATAAGATCATTTAAAAGCAAGTTTGAGGTCTGAAGATTGTTTCTTTAGTTGTGTACTTGAGCTACAAGGCTTTCGGGTCAACTCCGTGATCTCATTTGTGAATGACATTTTATGAAATGGCTTATTTCTCATATAAAAGTCAGACTTCAAACCTCATAAATCTGCAAGCTACACTTTGTACTCGAGTTGGATTTTATACATCATTAAGTGTCAAAATGTTGTAAGCCAAGTTACTAAGTCTGTCTGAGAGACATAGTGTGTAGTGAGTGTGCGTGTGATGATTGAGGAAGTTTACAGGTTGGCCTGAAAGCACCAGTGCAAATTTCAGACATGGCATATTTCATGGTTGAATGAGTGCACTGAGAAAATTGTGTGAATTCTCCGCAGAACTGTTACGTTGGAATGTTGGACGGAGAAATCCAAGCGTCGAGGATGCCTCAGCTGTTTGCTCTGTGAAAGGGATTTGTGAATCCTTTGGCTGAGAGAAAGACTTTGACTTTTAAATTTATCTTAAATTTCTCATTCAGCTCCTCCAAGGATGCGGGGAAGAAAACAAAGCCAGAAATAACGCATAAATCCAGAAGCAAGTGAGAAAATGTGTTGACAAAATATCCTGTAATGTATGAAAATGGAAAAAAAGAGCACAGTGATGGAGATTTTAAAAAATATATAATAATACAAATTAACGTTTAGAACTTCCTGCTTATGCAGGAGAAAGAGAGACAGACCTCTAAGGAGACTGAGACAGAGGGAGGGGAGATGGGGAGCAGAGAGAGAGAGAAGGGAGAAGGACGGAGAGAGACAGACAGACCCACAGTGAGAAAAGCAACAGGGAGAGAGAAACAGAAAGAAGAAAAGAGAGAGAGAGAGAGAGCAGGGCAGCAGAGAGAAACAGAACAAGAGAGGAAAAAGAAAGACAAATAGAGACAGTAACAGAGAGGGAAAGAGTGGGAGAAGCAAAGAGAGGAGGGAGACCGGCAGATGTAGTCAGTGAGAAAGAAACAAACAGCCAGACAAAGTAGCAGAAAGAGAGACATTAAAGTGAAGTGGGAGGGAGGGAGAGACAGATCGAGAGACAGACACTGAAACAAACAATGGAGGGAGGGAGGCAGTTTATTTGCAATAAAAACAATACAAAATGTTTTAAAAATTTACCATCGTTTCACTCAGATGAATTATGATTTAATTACACTCCAAAAAGTACTGTTCTAGTGAAATGTACAGTAAGGAGTAGATTTCATTTCTTACTTTTCCTGGTTAATTTAACTCTAAAGTGTCATGAGCTAGCTAAGATAGTTGCCACGTATTAGCCTCCAGGTGGGCTACTTAATCGATATATGATTTATGATTTGTCCACACCTGAACACTTTTCTGTTTTGCTAGGGAGTGAAGAAACCCTTTGACGAGGTCATCAAAGCTAACATCGGAGATGCCCATGCCATGGGTCAGCAGCCCATCACCTTCTTCAGACAGGTGGGCATCACTTCAGAGAACAAAACCAACCCTGCTTACATGCTCGCTCAAGTTTCTGTTACTAATAAACTACACAGTAAGCATGCAGTTTGAGATCAGATTAGATTACTGAGAGCAATTAGCACGTCCTGATCACCGTGTGCCTCTTTCCCGTTTCTTTAAGCAAACTTTTAGAGTGAAGGATATTTGTGTGAGGGTTTTTTTTTCAGTAGTCTCACGGTTGTCCTTGTTTTCAAGGTGCTGGCATTGTGCTCGTATCCAGACCTGCTAGATGATGACAAGTTTCCTGACGATGCCAAAGATCGTGCACGGCGCATCCTGAAGGCCTGTGGAGGAAGCAGTATCGGTAAGTTGGACATGCGTGTGTGGTGCAGGAGGCGTGGCCTTTCGGTCAGTCCCGTAGAGGGTGTGAGCTTTTTACTTTTTATTAGTATAGGAGTCGTGGCCTTTGCGTGTCAGCATTTACGTAGTGAAAATCATGTTTCTGTAAAGGATGGAAGAGTTTTAGAAATTGAAAAGGTCAATTCATGAAAATTAAAAAAATAACTCCGAACTTGTCAGTGTAAAATATTGATGTTGACGCATTTTCAGCATCGCCATCGATTATGTCGACTAACCGCTGCAGCCCTAAAGAGGCGTGGCCTCTGTGATTAATCTCAGATTAGGAGGCGTGGCCTTTGTATGTCAGTCTCAGATTAGGAGGCGTGGCCTTTGTATGTCAGTCTCAGTTTAGGAGGCGTGGCCTTTGTTCTTGTCAGTCTCAGTTCATAAAATTAAAATTAACCATTTATATGATCATGAATAACAATTTATAATATCAGAACATGTGTTATTTATAATTTATTGAGTCCTTGGTAACCTGGAAAGCATATAAGGGGCTTATAGTAATTGCACACATCAATAATTTAATTAAACCCTGAGCTTACTTCTAGGCTTCAGGTTTTTCCATCACGTTTGTAACATGCGGCATAACATTTTTTCCTCTCCTTTTTTAGGCTCCTACTCTGCGAGTCAGGGTATCGACTGCATCAGGCACGACGTGGCCCGCTACATCGAGCGTCGTGACGGCGGCATCTCTTGCGACCCGGACAACATCTATCTGACAACAGGCGCCAGTGACGGCATCGTCGTACGTCCTCATGATTTAACTCTACCCTTCTATTCACTGCTTGCAATGAATGTGCCTTTGACCACTCGGATATTAAAATACCCATGACCCTCCTGATGTTAGGTGTTCGTGCATACCTGAAAGTGTTATTGAGAGAATTTGGAAATGCGCTATTTTGACCCACCTAGAACGTAAAAATCCATAAAATCCAGAGCAGAAGGTTTGCCATTTAGTAGCAAGAAACCCTGGAATTTCAAGAAGGTTATGTTGGTATTTTCCATTTAGTCCTGAGAACTCAGAGGAATGTTTGGCAAACACACTGTATATTTGCTTAGTAAGTGTGTATGGGATAAGCTCAGGCTGGTTTTCGTGTACAGGACGTACTGTAAATAGTTTTACACTAGAGTTATGAGGAAGCTTATCGCCTCGAATTTAACTTTGTGCTAAAGGCATCACACACACACACACACACACACACCCCGATACTCAGAACTTCAGCTAGTCCTGTACCTCACACACACTTGTTTAAGTAGATTCAGAGACATCACAGAGGTAGCTTCAGGGGTAGCTCATAGTTCCTCGGCTAGTTCAGTACGTACTGTAGTTCGGTGTCGCATCACTCAGGTACGAGGCGTGGCCTAAAGGGTGAAGGCAGGATTGCACATGTGAAGTGGTGCAAATGAGGCTAAACTGGAGGCTATAGGCTTCCATTACTTTTTAGCAACATTGGCTTTGTAGTTTGGGTGCAAAAACTTTACAAGCAGAAAAGCGAACAATATGGGAACATTTTATTTTCACCTTTTTTTTTTTTTTTTCCAAATTCATTTTATTTTCGAGTTTTATGTCATTAGTCCTATTATATATTTTTTTTCTTTCACCCTCTACCTTTCTTTCTCTTACCGTCTCTCTCTTTTTACCTTTCACTCCCTCTCACAATCTCACACACGAACCTTTCTGTCTCCCCTTACTGTCAATCTCTCTTTGTCTTTCTGTTGCTCTTTATCTCTCTCTGCCTTTCTTGTTCACACGCTCCATCAATCTGTCACTCTCTGTCTTTCCGTCTCCCCTGCCTGCACTTTCTCACTCTATCTTTTCCATCTCTCGCTCCTTTCTCTCTCCCATGTCCCTATCACACACTGTCATTGTTTTTGTGTATTTCTCTCTCTCTCTCTCTCTCTCTCTCTCTCTCTCTCTCTCTCTCTCTCTCAGACCATGCTGAAGTTGCTGACAGCAGGTGAGGGTCGCACCCGTACAGGTGTGATGATCTCGGTCCCCCAGTATCCTCTGTACTCGGCTGCGTTAACCGAGCTGGGCGCCGTGCAGATTAACTACTACTTGAACGAGGAGAAGTGCTGGAGCCTGGACATTGCCGAGCTGCAGCGCTCCCTACAGGCCGCCAGAGAGCACTGCAACCCACGGGTCCTGTGCATCATCAACCCCGGCAACCCAACAGGTATTAAGAAGTCTCTTTACACACCAAGTTCTTTGCAGGAAAATAGTCAAGGCAAGAATATAACATAAATAAACATTTCCTTGTTGTTTTGGTGAAATATATTTATGGTTTCTTAAAGCTGAGGTGCGAAGTATGTGGAAGGAAACACAAGGTTTTGTGGATGGTTTGGCAGAATTCAGCCACAGTGATATTAGACAGCATTCCCTGGACTGACACACACACAATTCATTCCTCATGCAATATTTCCCATAAATATATAATCCAGAGATGTACAGCATTTTCCACTTGCCCTAAATTTAGTCAGTCGGCTAAGACATGTTGAAGTGCTGTATTACACTATTTCATCTTTACTTTAAGTTAAATCTTAAGTTAGGTCACAATAATAAATTAGGCTAAAATAACCAAGTTGACATAAGTTGAAATAATGGGATAATAGTTTGTTTTACATTCTAGCTTGAACTCTTGGTTTTCAAATTCACGACATTCTGTTGCGAAACGAAAAAAAAAAAAAAAAAAAGCGTTACGTTAGCGTTTAGGTACACTGTGGTTTTTTTTTTTGGTTTTTTTTATCTTTAGAAATTATAGTAAGGTGACCAATCAAAAAGTCATTAACTTAGACACTCATTAAAAAAAAAAGGACATGCTGACACATCATATTCAGGAGATGTCACTAAGCAGATCACTGACCCAAAAAAACCCTTAGTCTTAAAAGTCTTAAAACGCTTACGCGTACGTAATTTAATATTACACCTGTATTCCACATCCTTAAATCTGAGCTGTTCTTGCCCCTGACAGGTCAGGTACAGAGCAGGGAGTGCATCGAGGACGTGATCCGATTCGCTGCCAAGGAACATCTCTTCCTGATGGCTGATGAGGTAACACGATATCCTTGAAGGACTGTTTGTACTTCTTTGTGTTGAAACGTTTAACCCTTTAACTGTACCTCTCTCAGGTGTATCAGGATAACGTGTATGCCGAGGGCTGTGCCTTCCACTCGTTCAAGAAGGTGTTATTTGAGATGGGCCCTGAATTCTCCAACACAGTCGAGCTGGCCTCGTTCCATTCCACCTCCAAGTGTTACATGGGAGAGTGAGTAGACGCTTTCAGACGGTCTGGGCCTGTTTCCCAGCCTCACAATGAGCAGCCAGATTGGAGTGGAACTCAATCCGCGACATGGCTTTTTAATAAACAGATTGAGAGAAGCTTGTCATTCATAGGGAGCTTTTAAGGGTTAAGCCTCGCTGTTCATCCTTTTTACTATTCACACGCTATTTCAGGTGCGGTCTGCGAGGCGGCTATGTGGAGGTCATAAACATGGACCAGGAGGTGAAGGCTCAGCTCACTAAGCTGGTGTCGGTGCGTCTGTGTCCTCCCGTGCCAGGTCAAGCACTCATGGCCTTGGTGACCAACCCTCCTCAGCCTGGAGAGCCATCACACGCTCAGTTCATGAAGGTGAAAACCTGCTGTCATACTCCGAACTTGTATTCAGTGATGGAGTATTTATATGGGTGGCTCCATTAGCCTTTTGATTCAGGGTTAACCAACGTTAGCTCCACCCACTCTGTAATTAACATGTCAACTATTATTTATACATTCTTCTTATTATTATTACACCCACAGGAGCCACATTGACCGAACTGCAGTGTAATATGTTAAAGTGTAGCGTGATGCTTTTTTCCTGCAGGAGCGCACGGCAACACTGCGTGACCTGGCACAGAAGGCCAAGCTGACGGAGGACATCCTGAACACGGTGCCTGGGATCAGGTGCAACCCCGTGCAGGGGGCCATGTACTCGTTCCCTCACATCGTGCTGCCCGAGCGAGCCATAAAGGAGGCCAAGGTGCGTCTCTCTCGCAGTTTTCTCGGATCTTTAACTCTTTATCGTACTGTATGTATGTTAGAGTAAGTGTGTCTGTGTGTCTGTGCAGGCCAAAGGTCAGGAGCCAGATATGTTCTATTGTATGATGCTCCTGGAGGAAACCGGGATCTGTTTGGTTCCTGGCAGTGGGTTTGGGCAAAAAGATGGAACCTATCACTTTAGGTACGTCTCTTATTATGAATCCGGTCAAACCAACACCATATGCAGAGGTGCCAACGGTTACAGTTTAGCCGAAACATTAACGATGTTTGGCCCCTTGCTGAGGTGATATTGGAGACACCTGAAAACTACTCTGCTTTTTAAGGGGGTGTGAATAAAATTCATCTGCCAGGAAAGCCACTTCACCGAAAAGGAACAGAAATGGGACGTTAGAGATGTCAGGGTTTGCTTGTGATCACTTTCACTTTGTGCTCACTTTTGCTGCGTTCGACTTAACTGGGAAGTCGGAAATCTCTGTGCGTTCAAGCACTGGTAAATAATGCCGTTTGTCATTTGTAGAGCTACCACTAGGTGGCAGAGTTCACCTGTTCATTCACGTATAATGTCCTGTAACTTTACACTGTCTTTATTTATGCTCTTCTAACAGGATGACCATCCTACCACCAGCTGATAAACTGACGATTTTGCTCAACAAAGTGAAGGAGTTCCATAAGCGATTCACCGATAAGTTCTCTTAACACCTCCGCTCAACTTTCTCAACACGGTTGAACAGCCAAGTGCCAGAACCTGCCGTCTCCTCCAGAGACAGACCGATGGGTATCAGCCATTAATATGCATTTCTGACTCCTGGAGTGTAATTTTCAAGTGTTAAACTGGTGAAGCAAAGTTTAACCATAAGGGTTAGATTATTAGCATTACATGCTAAAAGAATGTAGAATGTTATGTTCTAATAGTCTGGTATATGAAATAGTGACAAATGGAAAAAAAAAAAAAATAGTGTATGGAAAATGGTGCATGTGTGTGTACCGTGTGTGTGAGAGAGCGAGCGAGCATGTGTGCGAGTGCTGGTAAAGGGACTTGTAGCCAAGTAATTACCACTGGACAAAAATAGTCTTGCACTGGTATAATTACAGTAGAATGTGATATTAAATGTTTATCCTGTTTATATAAACATTTTAATTATTTTAATGTGTAATAAATCAGATTATTTTACAGTAAATGGTGTGTTTTCTCATTTCCTTTGGGGTGCAATACAAACCTGTGGCCACGTGAGGGCGCGCTCACCTAGACTGAATCATTGTAACGTTCATAACAATGGCACGTTTTAAATCTTTGCATTTTAAAGTACTTGTTAAACATAAAAGTTAATGTTTAATATTCCCTTACAAATAAAATAAATAAAGATCAGTGTGATCGGAGAAAGACAGGGACAGAGAAGGAAGAAAGAAGTGAAGAAATTTAGAAAGTGGAAAATACTACATTAAGCCAAATAATTAAATTTCCTTTATCTATTTATGTATGTCT
>JAQQZR010000018.1:14399584-14410818 GCA_030068235.1 Notoglanidium macrostoma
CTGCCTGTCAATCCCAGTGAAGGAGGCGTGGCCTCACTGCCTGTCAATCCCAGTGAAGGAGGCGTGGCCTCACTGCCAGTCAATCCCAGTGAAGGAGGCGTGGCCTCACTGCCTGTCAATCCCAGTGAAGGAGGCGTGGCCTCACTGCCAGTCAATCCCAGTGAAGGAGGCGTGGCCTCACTTCCTGTCAATCCCAGTGAAGGAGGCGTGGCCTCACTGCCTGTCAATCCCAGTGAAGGAGGCGTGACCTCACTGCCTGTCAATCCCAGTGAAGGAGGCGTGGCCTCACTATCTGTCAGTCCTAGTGAAGTAGGCGTGGCCTCACTACCTATCAGTCCCAGTGAAGGAGGAGTGGCCTCACTGCCTTTCAATCCCAGTGAAGGAGGAATGGACTCACTGCCTGTCAATCCCAGTGAAGGAGGCGCGGCCTCACTGCCTGTCAATCCCAGTGAAGGAGGCGTGGCCACACTGCCTGTCAATCCCAGTGAAGGAGGCGCGGCCTCACTGCCTGTCAATCCCAGTGAAGGAGGCGTGGCCTCACTACCTGTCAGTCCCAGTGAAGGAGGCGTGGCCTCACTGCCTGTCAATCCCAGTGAAGGAGGCGTGGCCTCACTGCCTGTCAATCCCAGTGAAGGAGGAGTGGCCTCACTGCCTGTCAATCCCAGTGAAGGAGGCGTGGCCTCACTGCCTGTCAATCCCAGTGAAGGAGGCGCGGCCTCACTGCCTGTCAATCCCAGTGAAGGAGGCGTGGCCTCACTGCTTGTCAGTCCCAGTGAAGGTGGTGTGGTCTCTGTGATTGTCAGTCCCAGTAAAAAAGGTGTGGCCTCTGTACCAGTCAGTTTCAGTGAAAGAGGCTCAGTTTTTGTGCCTGACTCTCAGTAGTGTGGCCTTTGTGATTGTCAGTCCCAGTAAAAGAGTTCTGTCCTTTGTCCCTTTTAGTCCCAATATAGGAGGTGTCGCCTTTGTGATCGTCAGTCGTGGTGAAGGAGGTGTGACCTCTATGCCTGTCAGTCCAAGTCAAAGAGGCGTGGCCTTGTGTATCGCAGTGAAGGAGGCATGGCCTTTGTATCTGTCAGGACGTGTCAGGGAAGCTAGATTTTTCCTTCCTTATTAGGTGCTCTGGATAAGAGTATCCTCCAAATAAATACTTTTAAAGTTATTTCTGAAAAAGACAAACACATCTAGGATATTCAATACAATAAAGTCCTGCTCTAAAGTGAAAAAGTTGCAGCTTGTTTTCAGAGGCCAGTTTGGTGCACGGCTGTTCATCTGAACATACCATGTGACTCATGATCTGCGCTAAACGTCCAAATGCACTGAGTAAGCGGCTGCGCATGCCAGCTGGAGAGGACAAGACAGGCCACAAGAAATCATTGACTCAGAGGGTGTGTTTGTAAGTGGTCGTGGGTGTATGTTCAAAAGTGCGACCATTCTCTTATGCAATATTTTGCAACACTTTCCTCCCAGGTGAATTTGAGTCTCAGTTATCCTGATGAGACAAAGTGTTATGTAAACCATTTTACGCAGACTGTCCCTCTGTCTTGGAGTGTTTTATTCAGTTCAATTTTATTTTTATAGTACTTTTCACAATGAACATTGTCAAAAAGCAGCTTTACAGAAATATGTAGCTAAATTCTGGTTATGAACTTTAAACTTATGAATCCATAAATTTATCCATAAATATATGTATCCCTAATGAGGAAGCCAGTATTCCACAGATTCATTTGCTAATTTATTCCTTTTTAATGTAATTTATTCCTTACATTAATTTGCTAATGATATCAATTTTTATTTACTAAAGAAAGACATCCTACTTTTAATTTGTTTCCAATTAAATTTAATGTTGTGAAAGGTCCTCTCTGCACAATCTAGGTTCGCTCTTGGATTGGCTTTCGGGGAAAGGGGTGGAGCTGAGCAGCTTTGCTTTGGCTGGTGGTTTCTGAACTGGAAAAAATGTAAAGAGAAGTTCTGAAAGAAAGCATGTGCCCCAATCCATATTGCAAATCACAGTTTTCCAAAAATATCTTTTAAGCTAGGTATAATTATTACAGATGTAGGAACATGTTTGAGAATTACAGATTGCACCTTTAAGATTTGTGTTATTCTATTCCCTGTATGTATTTTACAAATAATTAGGCTACAAAATAGATTTATAAACATGAAATACTTACTAACTGAGTAAGAGGATCGCAGGCAGAACTCCATACCTACTTTTTATTATGAGAATTAATTCAGTTGGGTAATTTCCAAGGCGTCAGTGATTATTTAAACCTTCACAATCAAGCTGTTGGCAAAACGTGCTCTCCCCCTCCCTCTCTCTTCTCACCGTACCTTCCCTTTTCTCCCTCTCCTTTTCTTTATCTCTCACTTTTCCTCCACCTTTCTCACTCAGAAGAGATGTAAACTGCGTTACTCTCGCGGTTCTGGTTCCCTTCACTTTAACGCGTAATTAAGTCGTGATTACGCATCTTGAGAGCACGAGCTGATTCATCCAGCTTAAAACACCGTGTGCAGGAGCAAGATAGCGCGCAAAACGCAGCGCGAGGAGCGCCCGTCGCTGTCCGGGCTGGGCGCGAGAACGCGCGCGGTCGCGGCCGGCATCCTCGGCGTGGCCATGGTGCTGGTACTGGTCATCCTGATCCCGGTGCTCGTGAACGCGGCCGGAGCGGACGCGCGCTACGAGACGCTCAGCGCCTGCAGGATGGTCTGTGATCCATACGGCACCATCAAACCTCCGGCGCGCGCCACCGGGAGCGACCCGCGCTCCATCCAGCCTCCGACCACTTTTCTACGCGGTCCGAAAGGGGACCCGGGACGCACGGGGCGCATCGGCCCGAGGGGAGAGCCGGGTCCACCTGGACCACCTGGCCCGCCGGGAAAAATCGGAAATCCAGGACCGCCCGGGTTACCCGGCCCTCCGGGAGTGATCGGTGTGAGCGGCGGCGTCGTAAACGCGGCCACGTACACCACTGTACCCAAAGTCGCTTTTTATGCCGGGCTCAAGAAGCAGCACGAAGGCTATGAGGTCCTCAAGTTTGACGATGTGGTCACTAACCTGGGCAACCACTACGACCCGGCCACCGGCAAGTTCACCTGCTCCATCCCGGGGATCTATTACTTCGTGTATCACGTGCTCATGCGGGGAGGCGACGGCACGAGCATGTGGGCTGATTTGTGCAAAAATAACCAGGTAATAATAATAATAATAATAATAATAATAATAATAATAATATCATCACTTTAACTTATACATTGCTTCAAACCTTCTTATTGCATTATTAAAACCAAAAACACCCTAACACATGATTCATTTCTGAAATCTGACTGTCTACATGTGAATACACACCTCTCCATATAAACCACTTCAGAATGAGAAAAGGTGGTGCCTTTTTTTTTAGTTGGCTATGTATCTTTGACCTATAGATTATGATACTAATCCTGGTACCTTAACTTATTTTTTTAAAAGGTACATTATATCCACATTTCCTGCTGAAAGATAGCTTTTAAAGGTACAAAAAGGTGTACCCGTGATGGTACCATTCCAACGACAAGCAAATGTACAGTACTCCAGTATGCTATGCGTGGCATGGCTCAATAACATTTGCTAAGTTTGAAAATGTAAGCGAGAACATTCGTCATGGTCTGCTCCGATCTGCTCCTACCTTTTTCGGTCCATATTTAATTTGAAGTCTTTCCCTCATGAGGCTTATTGAAAATTCACATTTACCATACATAACCAGCTTTTTTTTTTTAAAAAGAAAAAAAAAAAAGCCTGTTTGTTTCTATTGAAGTAAAAGTGTCCTGAAGTTTGCATTGTAGTTTTGGTACAGTAAAAATGACATGCTAACTATAAAACTGTACAACATGGTTGAAAATTTTCCAAGTTTCCAAGGACATTTTGCTCCATCTTACATATAAATGTTATGCATTGCATCCCAGTGAAACCTTAGCCTACACAACTCTTCAGTAACATATAAATAAAGTCTTTTAAAAGTATGTCCATCTCAGCATGAACATGAAAACATCTGACTTTTCAGTTATTTTCTGGAAATGACTGTAAGTTTACTAAAACCTCAGAATGCACTGCAGTGTGACTGTTACCTAGTGTAAATATATGACACTGTTGTAAAATTGTGCTCTAAAAACCACGTCAATTGTTCAGAGTGCATATCACTGAATCATATATTTTCCTTAGGTGAGGGCGAGCGCCATCGCTCAGGACGCGGATCAGAACTACGACTACGCCAGCAACAGCGTGGTGTTACACTTGGAGCCTGGAGATGAGATCTACATCAAGCTGGATGGAGGCAAAGCGCACGGAGGGAACAACAACAAATACAGCACGTTCTCTGGGTTCATGATTTACGCAGATTAACACGTGACAGGACATGTTGCTTACCTAAAAGTTAACCTGCCTGGTTTTTCCACTCACAGACATTAAAATGAAAGGAAACGCTGCGAATAAATGCAGTTACATCATGCAATTACAGTATTCACTTGTGATTAAAAAGTCATCGTCCTTAAAGCCGGACAAGACGGTTATGATCGCATAACGTGTGAAATCCTTTAAAAGGTTCGTTTTGTGGCGTTGAGGAAAAAAAGGTCAGTTGGACGTAGTGACCTTGAGCATGTGATGACTACCAGTTAGATTTTAGATCAATCACTGTGAGTTATGGGGGTGGGGAAAGGGTTAAGTAATCATGTTGTGTTTGTTTGCTGGTCAGTTTTGAGCCTCACCTTGTGATCAGTCATGTCGGTGACACTGTCACCTTCTGGTGAGCTTCATTTTTTATTTTAGTAACACAAACTACTTAAAGAAAATAAAAAAACGTTTTACAGACGAGTTACGCCGACATTGATTTGCTGTACCTCTTTGTATTGCTTTATTAATGAATAACATAAACATTGTGCAATCTAAGCTAAAATAAAAGATACATCTCCACCACTTATCTTGCAAAGCGTTATTATGGGCCAGAGAAAGGACAGGAGGTCATCTGCGTCTATCTGTGGCACCAGACTAGAACCAGGTTAAGATGAATAACTGTTATTCCTCAAATATTTTCTCATAACACCTTTTTTTTTTTGTCTTATCAACCTGAGTTCACAAAATAGGATCTCGATGATGTATCAGGGAGCAAAACTGGCTGTCCTATCTAGGTAGGAGGAGCATATGCTCTCTCTCCCTGTCAATCACAGTGACACCAGCCAATCACGGGCATCTGTGAGATCAGGTATGCGTAAGAGGGCGGATAGCGCTCGCCTCAGTGTGTTACACTGCCCTGTGATGCGACATGATTAACAGTTCAAAAAAGATGCACTTGGCTGGCTTCATATGTTAGCGGAAAGTTGCCTGGAAAACCGAAAGGTCCGTCTACAATCCTTTGAAATTTTATAAAACCTAAACTGGTGTATTAGGTCACCCAATCACTGACAGTAATTAAATGGAAGTGTAAGAAGAAGTAAAAGTGAAAAGTCGACAAATATTTCTCTTTTTTTATTCTAACTGAATTTCTATCAATACAAATCACTGCAAATTGTACTCCTTCCTTTTGTTCTTTTAATTTATTGTGTAACATAAATGGTAGAAATTCATTCTTCATTTGTCATGAAAAGAAAAGGCAGCAGTGTGCCATCAAATCAGTTTCACACATCAAATCATTCAGTGTTTCCATCAAAAATATTACATAGTAAAAGCGATGCGAAGATGAGCATTAAAATCCAAAACTGCATCTTACACACCAGGCTACTTTGACTATTCATTATTAATTGTGAATATTTAAGTGTTAAGTGAAAAAATGCATAGATGTATAAGCCAAATTAAGCTAGTTCTCTCCAGTTAGTGTGTATTTTTATTGCTGTGGAATGCAGCATTGTTGGATTGCATTTTTAATTAGGATTGGATGGGAAAAAAAAACCAACAACAACAACAACAACAAAAAAAAAAAGGATCCCAGTCCAGACGTTGCATTGACGTGATGTCTCATTGAGGCAGGATGATTAGTGGAAGGTATTTGTCTCAAATCAAAAGGTGTCCTATTCATTTTTGTGTCTGGAGAATCGAACAATGTCCCAAAACAGCCCTTTAATTCTGCTTCTAATGAATCAAATCCAACCGTTTTCCCTGATGAGTTATACAAAACAACAACCTTGAAATCTATTTTGATTTCTCTTAATTGGATAATGACTGAGTGGCCAAGGTGAAGCATCCGCTGTGAATTTGCCGAATCCCACACACACACACGCGCGCGCGCACACACAACCACAACAATCATATCGTAGTTGAAGCTGTAAAAAATCATCACTTTTGATCAATTCTAGATTATATGTGGAAGGTAGCGTCAAAAGGTATTATCATTAGCAAACATCCCAAGCAGTTATTTCAATTTTCACATGACTCTTTAGTTAATTATCATCCCTTGATCAGATTTAAATATCAGATCTATTTAAAGGTTAGCCACTTCTTGGGGTTGTGTATCAGTATCTTATCCACCTGCTTCTGGCTGATGCCCCTGGAAAGCATTTTGGGGACAATGTTCTTCAGGATGTGGGAGTAACCGTGGCCGCCGTATTTGGTCAGTCGGTTCTTGGTGTGGATATCATGAGCGATGACGATCCTGTCCTCATAGCCTTCTTTAATTAGAAACGCCAGGCTAGTAACAGAAAAATTCATATACAGACACTATGTTAAGTTCAATGAACGTGATCATTTTCACCGTATGAGTGAAACTGAATGAAATATTCATGACATAAGACATATAAGACATAACACACCAATTTGAATTTCATGTGCATCTATTGACGTGCTTAGTTCTGTAACAATCTTAAAGAAAATACATTTCAGTGATCTTTTAAAAACATTTCTTTCATCTGTTTTCTGCCTCATTTCCTTAAAACGCAACTCACATGCTTTATATAGGTTTCATCGTACGGATAATGTTCTCATGACATGTGCAATACACCACACAGGCAGCAGAGGGCTCTAAAATGACTAACTGGCCTAATCCTAAATGAGTAATGTGATCAGTAGTCAGACGCAAACTCTATTGTGAAGGCAAGACTGAACGCACGCAAACAATTTCCGCAGACAGTACTGTGGAAATACTACAGAACTGAGGTGTGTTTCCTTGTTCGGTACTCACGTTTGAACCCTCTGGCTGTCACTGGGCATGTCGATATCCAAATGAAAGGGGTAGTCCAGCATTTCTATGCCGAAGAGGTCATACTCAAGATAGCTTCCTAATTTCGCAAACTCCAGTAACTCACCATGGTCAAATATGGTTCTGGGTAAGAAATTTTCAGTGTCAACAATTATAAAGAACCAATAATAAACCTTTATGGATTTATACATTTTTGGTCACTATACAGTCCACGAAACAAAACTTTGTGTTTTAGTGTATAATACCATGCAGACATTTGGGCAAAAAGTGATCACGTGTTGGCTGTAATTGATTAAAAGAATTAGTGCTGTGAGACTTTATGATGTTATTGCACAAGAGATTTTTTTTTTAAATGTTTATTGTTTCATGGCTTTCATCTGTTTATTTGATTTTTTATAGAAATTCAGGTATTGGTACTATTAAGGGATTCACCACTGTCCAGCTAATACATTGGGATTGAAGAGGGGTTAAAGATTACAAGGTTTAATTTTATCACCTGTCCAGATGAGACATCACGGTTTTAGAGATGTCCCCTCCAGCCTCCTGAAGGATCCGGACGATCTCGGTCGGGGCAGCCTGGTTGCGGCCGGGGTGGATGATAACTGGACATCCCAGTTGTGTCTGAGCATGTGCGGCGGCACGGAGTACTTTCTTTTCGCTCTCTGTGATTGGCCAGCCTGTGCCGATCTCTCCAATCACGCCACAGCGAATATCTGTACCATCAGCGCCGTCTGACACCTCACTCACCATAACACCAGTGAGCTTTCATAGGATAAAGGAACAGCAGCAATCATATTAATCCAAACTGCAGATGATGTAAAAAAAAATTAAGACAACCAACTTTTTTAATCTACAGGATCTTATGCATTAAAGGAATTGTTTTTGTTGAAAATGATATTTGTGGATAACACAAGCAAAACTGGGCCCAATGGATAATTCTAAACCAAACAGAACATAAGCGTTAACCCCAACACACCTTCTCCACTGTCATCTTCCTCATTTCATCCGAATGAGTGACGTCCACGTAGTAGCCGGCCCCCGCCACGATGTTGACCCCTGTGTCCTTGGCCAGCTGGCGTAAAGCGGGCAGATCTCGGGTTATACCCGTGGTCGTGTTCTCAACAATAGTGCCTCCTCCGGCCTTCTTGAAGCATACCAGTTCTTCTCGCACTGCCTTGATCTCCTGGCTCAGCAGGAGGTTCTCCCGATGGCTGTACGGGTTCTGCTGGAGCCAGTGCAAGTTCTTTATCTCAATGGGTGCTGAGGAATTGGCCTCATGTCCTGGACCCGGGGGGACGAAGCAGCACTCGAAGGTCATGGTCAGGTGCTCGTGGGTCATGGTGCGACCCAGTTGGTCTGGATCCATCAGGCCCAGGACTGTCTGGACCTTCCCGCTCAGAGGAGACATGACTGGAGGTAAATCAGTAATGCAGATTATTTCAGTGTCGAGGTTGGACAGAATTCTTCTGTTTGGAAAAGAACTTGCCAGAGCTGCAGTAAATTATTCACCACCTTCTGACCAATCAGAAAAGAGAATAGTCTGTGAACTCTAGATACAAAAACCTTCCCGTTTTTAAACTAGTCACCTATTTAGTCTACTATGACCTTTGCACTGTACTTTTGCATGCATTCTTGAGTCTTGAGTAAATTGGATTTCATAAAGATATATACTAATATACACACTATTAGTTACTTTCAATTAAATGCATTTTCCCAGTAATAATGCATGCCTAACATTTGTAACAGCAGGAAACAAAGCACTGACATAATGGCAATAAAGTGCATAAACACAAAGCGCTACAACATTTAACACAACAATCACACCACTAATCATCCCCAACACACCAACGTTAAAACGTGTATAAATACGTGTATTGCTATACCGTTAAGGCCGAACTTTCCCTATAGACTTTAGCATGCAGGTCAACAGGTTGTCACATTTTGGCTATAATCCAAATACGATTCTACTGCCCATATAGTGCACTACGGAGGGTGTAAAAGCCAGCCATTTAAACACTAAGTAGTGAAGTAGAGAGCCATTTGTATTGCAGCCATTTCAACAACAACTCGCGTGACTTGAGCGCCACAATATCGCGAGATTTGAGTTTTCCGTTGCCTTTTAGGGAACGCTGCGTCCGCCATTTTTGAATAGGTCCAAATTCGAGGTAAATCTTAGATCTGCTAAAGATCATCTGTAACTCGCGTTAAACCCATGTTCACAACATTTAATTATTATAGACCGCGATATATTGCCAGAATATAGACTGTAATAGTGTACTAGTGAATCTCTTATTATTATTATTATTATTATTATTATTATTATTATTATTATGCTATTCTCTTTACATGACATACAGCCATACATTTTGAATAATTTTTAATAAATGAAAAATAAGACAGATTATTTAATACTTGATTAAGTTTTTTAAAAGGCTATTTTCCTTTATAATAGGATTTATAAAGGGTATTTCCAATCCCCTTTATTTAAAATACCAAAAAGTAAACAGAATTCAAAAAAATTAAACCTAAAGTTTCCTGCTCACCAGCAGCTAAACACATAGTCCCGATACTCTACACACAGAAACCCGACAGTGTCCGGACTAATCTTATATCAGACTTGCGGCATATTAAAATAATTAATTTGTTTATGCTGATTGAAAATGTCAGAAAAATCGATTTCCATTCAGAATGGAACCCCGGTGTAGGTTAAGGCTTAAATAACTGTACTTTGTTACTGTACTTATATAAATTATAGATAACATTATTTTACAGTACATGCTTGAGTGTTATTGCAATGTTCTCAAACTTCCAACTAAAAACATTTACTCCTTTTCTTTAATTTGAACTTTTTACACCTTCGAAGTTACTCATTACATTTTTCTTTTTTGTAATCCAGCCAGTCACGGTCTGCTGTACTTCAATCAAATTGGAAATCCTGTGCATTGTGTTTGCATTTCATAAACATTTCAATTTAAAGCATTCAATTGAATTCATTATTGTAGAAAAGATGATCAAGAATCATGGCAACTCATCATCTCCTGCGACCTGCTAATTTCATCCGTTAAAACTTTTTACTTTGTACTACTTGAGTATATTTAAAACGATTTATTATTAAACGATTATTACCTTCACTCATTTTCCAGCGTTGTATGGTCTTCAGAATCACCTATGCCTTTGTGAAGTCTGCTTAATCAGAATTTGACCATCATGACTGGTCCCTGGTGATAATAGAAATTTTTTAAACAAAATTTCTGCAAGCGTAGGTCATGTGAGAGCTTGAAGACCGTGCGTAAAAAAAGCAAATGTTTAGGTGTAAATCACAGTTCAGGCACCAAACGTATTTTTTTAAGCTGCAAAAAGCAAAGACCTGTCTTTCAGTCTTGCTTCCTGACCATTTGGCTAAATTTGATTTTACCACATAGCATTGTAGCAGTAACAGAAAAGAGGCATGAGCATCAACATCTAAAAATCATTTGTAGGATTCTGCTGTTTATTTCACAAAGAAAGTGCTTAAATAATGACGCCTCACATTATTTTAGCATCATTACTTGGCGTAGTGCGTGGCATTTCACAGCTCTAGGGTTAGCAGGTTAATCTTGGGAGCTCAGGTTACAATGAAAAGAAGACCCCTAATTCCCATTTTGTTTCACCTTTTATTATCCTTCTTTTCTCTCTATCTCTTTATATGCTTTAAATGTGGGCTAGTCTGTCTTTGCACTATGTATTTTTGCAATCAATCAATCAATCAATCAACCAGTGTAAGGAATAAAACACTACAGGGCATGCCGTTATAGGAAACAGTCCATGATGAGTTGATGTGATAAGCAACTGGACTCAAATTGTATAATTTTCTGATTGCTTGGAATTGTTGGATAATTTTCTGTAACAGCAGCTCTGACAGTAGTTCAGACTATAACTCAAATCACAGGATTATATTTATCCACTCATACTAATATGTTTTTGTTTCTACAGCAACAACTTGCTATAGAATACACTCCACATAATCCATCCATCCATTATCTATAGCGCTTTATCCGTCTGGGTGGCGGGGAAGCTGGAGCCAATCCCAGCATCTTG
>JAQQZR010000018.1:14410918-14422324 GCA_030068235.1 Notoglanidium macrostoma
ATGCAAACTCCACACAGGAAGGCACCCTGGGTGACCCGGGGATCGAACCCAGGACCTTCTTGCTGTGAGGCGACAGTACTAACCAGCACACCACCATGCCGCCCTCCCCATAATCTAAGACGTATAAACACGTTTTCAATTTTTAAGATTTTCTGACAAAGTCTTTGTGCTTTCTATGTTTTTTTTTAGGGTAACATGACAAGCTGCATTTTTTGTCTATGAAGACTGGGAGGGAAAAAGGAGGCTGGTGGGGCTTTTTGTTTTTCTGAGGAACTGATGACCTCTACTGGTAATACCTGTGTAATGCAGATTATGTTCAGTACTGAACAGGGACAAAATTGATTTAAATGGTAAGTCTGGTGGAGAGAAATTAAAGTCAAAAACACTTTGGCTCTGCATTTCATACTGTTTTTTTACAGGCTCCTCAACATCTTTCCTACCACATCCATTCTCTGCTGGAATCTTAAAGTAATACTTAAGCCAACATTTAAATTGACTGTACATAGTTTCCCCTTTACCTGAACTAGAACTGAGCAGTCAAAACATAATTCAAATTTATGCACTTCAGGATGGTAACTTTCCACCACGTCATCGCTGATTATTTTCCTCTAACACCATATCCTCATCACTAATTAAACAAGTCTGTAGATAAAACATTTACTGCTGAGATTCAAACATCACACAGACTTGAACGACTGAGCTAAATAAAGATTAGATTCTAGTGGTACTTATATTATAAGTTGAGCTGCATACTGATTCCAAGACGATTATCGCTGTGGAATATACTGTGTACTTGTCTATTGCTTAATATGAATTTTATGAGGTTGCATAATCACTTTAAAATATCACCTGATATAAAATAATCAGAATAATCATATATTTATTTGATCCAAAAATGACAAGAAGTCATGTTTATGTCAGTACATTTTGAAGTGGCTTTTGGGTTTGAATAAAGCCCAGTTAAATATGAAAACAGCTAGACAAGCTGATCTTTTTAGGGAGAACTACAGCACTGACAGTATTTATGGACCTATTTTCTTTTGCTGTTTAACAATATAAGCACAGTTCTTTATGCCTTTGGGACTTCAGTGAGAGTATTCACTCAAAAACAGGTTGTGTAGCTGCAAACAACGCGAATAACACTTGAGTAAAGAAGAGAAAACCAGGTGCATGGCTAAGCACAAGGCCATATTAGAGTGAACATTACTTGTAGGACCATGTTCTGATTATCACCTGGTGTTAAAAGAAAGTTTTACAGATTTTAAAAGTCCACTATTTAGAATTTTGAAGGTATCTATCGAATCATCTTTTCATAAGCTTAGAACGAGCCCTTTATATGGGCAAAGGGAGCGAGTCCATCTCTAAGGGAGTGTTCATAAGTACTTGGAAGTACCATTATACGTTCTAATACACACTTGGTAAGGGGTAAGAGAGGGGCATTCAGGTGGTTGAATTCTACAGAGTGGATCTTTAAAGATGTTTTGAGCATGAATGACAGTTACATCAAACGTAGACATGTACAGAAAGTCCTTATAGTGTTTTGTTTTTGTTCTGACATATAAGAACAACTCACCAACCTTGTCTGTGACCTTTCTGGGATTTTGAAAAAAATCACTAAACGTCTAATGACACACGGAAAATGTGACAAACTCGAAATCAGTTGTTGAGAGGGCTTTCGCAAATAGACGAGGTTTAACAATAGAGTGTAAGTAGAATAATTGATTCTTTTAAAAGAATGACACAGACACAGAAGATCTGACTGATATCTTAGTATTTAATACTGTATAATCTGCCCTTCACATCCATATTCAAGACACTATATGAGATATATACAACATGTTCAATTATATACATCTTGTTTCCAAAGGCAGAGTCCAGAAAGCTGCCATATCGGTAACAACGTGAAGTCTGTGTGTTCCGGCACTGCGCGATCCCGCGATTCAGGAAGTTGTTAATTGGATTGGAGTGGTGCCATTGACGCTCGCTGAAGATTTTTAACAGCCCCACAACCCCCATTGCCTCATTAACGAATTCTGGAGAACACTAATGACTTCTGAGGATGTCTGAGATCTGCCATTAAAACAGTAAAACAAGGGATGAATGAAAAATAGAAAAACAGCTCATACCGTTTGTTTATAGTTAAAAGTGCTATAACTTAAAATTATCTCTCTTTTTTAAAGTTATTTTTCTCTTTGACTCTTGATTTCATCAAGCAGATTTTTTTTTTTAAATCACTAAACCAGCCTCAGTATAAAATCTGTAATAAATTCTTACATGTCCATCTGAGCTTATTAGTTTTCAGTTTTGAGTTATTGTTGTTAATATTACTATAGTATTAGTTTAGTCCAGTGCAATGTATCATCAAATATAGTGCACCCCAAGCTACACTAATTTTAATGCGTCTGACATTTCTACATGGTTACATTTTTCTGACAGTCTGTATTCTACATAATATTAAAGTATATTAGATTATTAGATTATTCAGAATGCTAAACAACATCTTATAGGGTTTCCACTGCTTCTTTTACATTTTAACCTGGAAGACCTTTCCTAAAAGAAACGGAAAAAAAAACTGTACTTTTTTTAAGCGTTATGCCACTTTAGAACATACAGTTAAGTGCAAAAGTTTGAATCCATCGTAGATTTTGAATAGAAAAAAAGGAAAATGTAATCGTCCCGTGTCCTGTTACAATCCGATCCAAAACATAAGGCAAAATCAACAGAAAAATACTTAAACATAAAATCCCTGATGTGATGAAAATATCATTTACATTTTTTCAGCCGTGTCTTATCAAACGCTATCACACCAATTTTGTTTTCATAATTAATGAGCAGTGGCAAAACTGAACTGAAACCCTGAATTACTGAAAAAACACATTGCAAGAACCTGTAAAAAAAAAGTGCATGCTCTGTGCGGGATTGCATCTTTCAAATAAGTCAAATAAAATAGAATCTGTTTTTGCATGTCTTAATAAATAACCGAAAAGTACAAAATACAGTGTAGATTCTATGTAAATTGATTAATTTAGCTTCTGCTGTGCGATTTAGCGCAGCCTAAACATGATTTCAGGGCCGAGCACTGCGTGTGTGTGAATGAATATGACTGAAGAGCAGGTACTAAATTTGCAAAAACCCTGTTTCTGCCATTTGAAGACAAAATAAAACCATTATTTCTTTTAAGATTTTTAGTATCTCATAATATAGAGAATGTTTCTTGAAATTATAACAATATTACCATGGTGATGTTTGTTTCATATTAGATCTGTGCTGGGCATTTCTAACTCTGATGTAGACAACATAAGTCATATTTGCACTCTTTTATGTTCATCCATAAAATAAAATAATTTTGTACAGTTGTACGACATCTCATCACTTTACATCTGGGTCATATTTGATATGGCGTTATTCAGACATTTGGCTTTGAGAGATCTGAACTTCCAACTTTACTTAAACATTTAAGTTCCGGTTTAAGCATTTTGGAAATCAGCTACAACATGCCTGATAACTGTGCACACATTTTATTACACACAAATTAGCCTCTTCATTTGAGTAACTCAGGTCCTGAAGGTCTCATTGCTATGAAGTTGAAATGGGCTTTTTCACTTTAGGGGATGCAAACTTTTACGCTCGACCGTAGGTTTCAAGATAAGCCATCTCTTATCATACATGTACACACACACACACACACACACACATAGTGAAAAAGAAATATTGTAGATATGTGGTTAAGGCATTCAACCAAATATTGCAGATAGAGTTGGAGATTGTAAAAGCTGACGATAGAATGATTGAACACATAAACCTGAAATTGTATGCACAGTTTATACTCAAACTGAGATCAAAAATTGAACGTGAAGAAAAAATAATTGTCTTTGGAAACCAAGGGTGTTTTGGTCTGAGTATCAGTTCGTAAAACATAAAAATTCTGGAGGAACGCAAGAGTCCACACTTTATGCGAAGCTGATATAAGTAGCAGGGGATACATAATGGTTTTTTTTTATTTTAAAAGGTCCATCCTTTAGTGCTTATTTAATTGAGTTACTTTTGAGATCTGACTCAAGTCTCAAAACGGCTGCGGACAGCCGCCAACGGAGGCCTGACATGACACACACATAACGACACGGCGCTCCTGGGAAGAGCAGACACCACAATAAGGACGTGGGCATGCTGTCCATTCCTTTCCTCCTCCCTTCCATGAGAGAAAGAGGTTCAACACCACCCCTTGGGTAAGACACAATGGTACATCCCACATGTCTTGGAATGGGGAAGTCAAAACCCCCCACTTTTCAAACCCATTCCTGCATGGAGCGCTTGCAGTACAGTATGTGGCGCTTGGTGTCCTTACGCTTGACCCGGAAAACTGTGTGCAGGAGGACCATGAGGCATAGGGCTAGCACGCAGGGTATGGCGATGGCTACAGCCTTTTCGGTGCCGCCCGTGCCCTCAGGTTTACGCACGATATCCACGTCGTCATGCTCATAATGCGGTGGCTCGTCGTCCTGCGGTGGCCGCCAGTCCCAGTCAGGGTCCGAGGGCAGGCCGTCGCAGCCCATGAAATCTCGCAGGATGGACCTGGGGTACCCGGGTTCTACCCGTAGCCTCCGGTTATTGAACTTCCAGTACTCTTTTCCCTTGTAGAAATACGTGAAGCCTGTGTTGTGTCACAAGGAAATGAAACATTTAAAATTAATGACTATTAATTGCTCAGAAAGAATGAGTTAATTTGCTAAAACAGCAAAACAGTAGAGCTGGCAACAAGGCAAATTCACTGGAACTCGTGTGGCGGACGTTCTACATAATCTACTAATTAACAAATGAAAAAAAGAGTTGTTATTTAACAGAGAAAATGTCATGTAATGAATGTTATCCAACACTAATAACAAAAACACTTTTATTTCTTCTTGCTTAGGCACTGCTCTTACTTCCAACACAGCACAGCACAGCACAGCACAGCAGAGATGATGACTATGATTATAACATCTGAATTTAATATTCAACCAAACATATAAACCTTAACTTGATTTCCTATTTAGTGTAACTACATTCTCCAGTATTACAGAGCTGTCGTGACATGACTCGGGACTTTTTGCATCAATTTTGTGTTAAGCAATGGACCGAATGTGCAACAAAATGTGAAAGAAAAGGACCCACCATTAGCCTTGTCCACAAAGGCACCCTGAGGAGAGTCTGGGATGCCCTTCCAAATGGTGATGGGTTTGGGATATCCAGGGTCCATACTCCGGATTTCCTCATTGTACCTCCAGTACCTGAGCCAAAGACAGAGGACTTAGAATGGAAATATACTACCTCTGACTGTTACAGAATACTAACAATGGAAACTCCTGACGTAAATGTTAGTATACATCTCTGTACAGAAAATAATCAACAATTATAGACATTATTCTTTGATAAATAATAAAACAATAACATATTAGAACAGGCACATTTATATAAACCTGTGATTCGCATTAATGGAATTTCCTTTAGACCTGCTGTTATAGAAAATAACCCTTCTTACCAATCAGACAACAGTGCCGAGGAATAATTAGCTTTAAGTTGGTGTTTTAATTCATGAAGAGTGCTATCTTGCAAAATATTAAATACCTGAGTAGCTGGTAGCTCGCTACTGAAAAGTATACAATTGCATAGTGCATAGTTATGATTGTTTAACTCTGTGTCGCAAAGGATATATTTTCTTTGGAATAAGCTTCCTTGATATTCTTTCTTATGATGAAGAACTCCTCAATAGTGGAAAAATAATGTGTTTGAGGTAAAAGATATTTAAAGGAAACATGGCAACCATTTTTTTAAGCATTGGTGCGTGGACTGGTAACCAAGTTGAAAATAGTAAGGCAGATTGACTAACCTGTCCCCTTTGAAAAAATAGGTTTTGGCTACGTCCTCCCACCACACAGCCGTCTCGATGTTCTGAGAAGGCATCCCGCTGCCGAACAGCGAGATGTCCTGAGGGTACGTGGGCTGCAGAGTGGTGTCCTTGAACACCCAGAAGCGATGGCCTTTAGAAAGCACCAAAAAGAAATCCACCTTGTTATTAGTATCTGTCCAGGAACGCAAGAATCGTGAAATGTCATGTGTTGCCTTCTGGCAACATTAATAAGTTCAGCTCTAAAAGGTTTTATCTGCAACATGTTCTTTTAAGCTAGTCCTCGTATGTATCGCAGCTTATTTAAAACAAATGACGTTTCTGAACCAGAATGTGGCCTCACCTTTGAAGAAGACAAACTTGCCCTCGCTGTTCTCATAGACAGCGTCGATCTTCGGGGGCAGCCCTTTCCAGAAGTAGCTGATCTGCATGGGGTATCCAGGCACCACCGAGTTATCACGCACCCTCCAAAACCATTGATCCTAATGAGAAAACCATTATACGGCATATTAATGCACCATAATGCACTTATCAAATTTTAATGTGAGCACAATCACTGTGATGCATTACTCCATGGGGTCAGTTGAGTTGATGTGTCTCAATTTGCGTATGAGTTACAAGAGTTTATTGTATAGTAAACAACCCGAATATGCTGAATCTGAGAACCCTGTTGAGCTTCCAGTGTTTTCTACCTTGAAGACGAACAGCTCCTGGCGCAGGATGGCCAGTGTGTTGAAGCCTCCGTCGCAGATGTTGGGTTTGGAGTTGGGGTTGGAGGGTTTGGATTTCTGTGGCGGCCGATGAGGGCGGCTCTGACGGTCGTGCTTCCGAGGGTCAGATGGAGGGTGAAGGCGGGGAGGGGGCGCCGTCGTGAGCAACCGGGTTGGCTGAGGGTTCTTATCTGGAGGACCTGGAATTATCAAGAGAATGGATTTACCGTCATTAGCTTTTAGCTTCATTCAGCTTCAACTTCATAAGTCTGCCTGTGTTATCTGAACACTGAAATGGACGCAGACCATGTGTCTCCTCTAATAAGCAGGATATGCAGGATTTTATTCGTAAATTGTTCACATGAGCATTTATGCAAGAAATGTGCTGAAAATCCAGTGAGTTTAAGAGGCATGCTTTCACTGCCTAGTCATCCTTTTGTCATTTTCAGCTCTGTGTGAGCTTTGCCTTTGGTGGAGTTTTGTGAGCATAACTAAATATAATTTATCTGTGCCATAAATGCACTTGGTAATATAAGGTTGATTGGCATCTGGCAAGATCTAGCAGGAATTTTTAATTAGGTTTGGCAAATGAAAACATTTTCACACAACTTTCCTAAATGATTCATAGATTAGGTCCGAAGTATAAATAAAATTTATGCATTTATATCCATTTGCCTTTACTCATCTGCTGATTACATATTTTTTTTGCTGCTGTGTCCTTTATAGTGTACTGATTTATGTTATATTCTTAATCCTTCAAATAAATTTGTCCTCACTACTGCACCTTGAACAATGTCTGCTGTTTTAAAATGGAATTAATAGCTAAAATCTCTTTCGCATTTTAGCTCCAAATCTAAGTGGGCACTTGGTGCTTGGACCCCTAAAAATGGCCAATAGCACAATTGATTGTTAGCTTTAAATAGTGTGATGAAGGTCAATCGATGAAACAGAAAATGGAGAGAAAACTTTTTATCATTTGGATTAGCGCTTTTATATAGATTTTTTTTACCATAGATTTTCTGGATGCCTTGTAGATCGTCATGAGGCAATTTGAAGCTCTCCGTGTCCATGTACTGGTAAAATGGGGCCATTATCGCAGTGGGGTCGTTGGAGTGCTCCAGACCCAGAGCGTGGCCCAGCTCATGGACGGCCACCAAGAACAGGTCATTACCTGTGATAACGTACAAGGACAATTGAGCTGTCTGCTCATACTGAAGTACACACTCAGACAGACAACAGCAGAGCAGACTATGGTAATGGTTACAAAAGCACAGCAAAGATAAGCCTTTTTATGAATTATGGATGGAGGAGAAATGAGAGAAAACAACCTCAGTATTATCAGGATACAGCTATTTGAGCAATATAACGCTCTCCATGCAATACTAAATACTTTATAGTTAGCAGCAATTAGGAAGTGAGATTAAAAGCACTTTCAATTATGTTAGAAAATTTAGCAAAAATAAAATGGGCTATAACAGGGTTAAAAACTAGCATCTATATTTTGCTAATATCACTGCAGTTGTATATTGTTAAACTAGCTAGCTATAAATGTGTTAAAATCTGTAGCTAGCTAGCTAATCTGACCATAACTGCTGAGATACTGTAGCTAGCTTGTGTGTGTATTTAACTATCAAGTGAGATTATAAGTGCTTTCAGACATTTAGCAAAACATAGCAAAAATAAAATGGGTTAAATGAGTGTTAAAAACTAGCAACTATATCTCTGCAATTATAATTTTTTAAACTAGCTAACTATAAACTTACTAACTGTAAGTCTGTAACTAGCTAGCTAAACTGACCATAACTGCTCGGTTACTGTAGCTAGATAGTGTGTGTATCTAACTAGCTATTATGACCAAGTAGCAAGTGAGATTATAAGTGCTTTCAAACATTTAGGGAAACTTAGCAAAAGTAAAGTGGGTTAAATAAAGGGTAGGCATTTTGCTCAAATCTTTTCTGAAAGATAGTGATGCTTGGGTGTATTTCTATGTGTATCTAATGCTAACACTAGCTCCAAATGATTGAAGGGAGTGATAAAATAATACTGTTGGCACGATTTGACATGACATCATCACATGGTTGATGAGAAGCTCCTGTATGGCATGCTCCTTGGAAGTGTATTAAGCCTGTAACAAGTTTAGCTATGTAATAAATGATAATTCATGCTTTTGGAATTGAGGGGAGCTACACAACTTGCAATTTGAACATAGTACGGACAGTCATTAAGCAGAATTGAAATCATGCATATAAGTTAGGCAGTTTTAATGTTTGGCTCAAGAGTCTAACCATGGCTGGGATACAAACAAATAACGCTCATGGTGCTCGCTAGAGCCTTTTACAGAGCCTTGAATACAAAACATAGAGAAGTCCATTAAAGTGAACCTCATGTAGCGATAAAGACTCTATCAAACCGAGCAAGCGCGTCAGAGCGTTATCTGTCTCTCAGGCAGACGGCGGTATGAAGCCTAGCTGTCAGTATCCATTATGGCCATGATGGGGATGTTCAGCACAGGCACAGGAGCATCTTAAAAGCCCTTTTCGTCCAGCCAGACTAGTTATTATGGCTCACGGCACAATGAGAATCTGATTACCTCTCGGCTAATGGATGTGCATTACAAACAACACGTCTCAAACAACACTGTCTTGTCAATTTCGCCATACAAACATATACTCAGTCTCAAACACGGACAGAACAGTTACAAAACCACAAACATAAGCAGAATGGCTGAACAAATAATGTAGTCAATCCAAGACATTTTTAGTGTCTGACATTCACTTATTTTGATTTTAGGTTATTGCAGCTAAGAGATAGAAGTCAGTTTTTTGGTTAACAGAAATACATATACAAAAAAACGTTTGTTAAGATGCTTTTAGCAAATTTAAAAACAACAATTTTTTAAAAATTGCAGTGATTATCTTGGTTTACAGATCAAAAGTTCAACCTGGAACTGTATCGTAGTGTGCAAGACTTTTGTACATTGAAATTTGTACAACTTCTATACGAATCCAGTTTCAATCTTTGGGTGGTGAAACCTTGGGGACATAATGGTCGAAAAATAGTCATTCTTATTGTCTAAGTCAACAGTAGCCATAACCAGAGATGCTAACACCTTCACCTTCAGTTTGCTGTAGCATTTATGATTCTTGTTACGATGATACGGGAGACAGACAAATGGTCATTTTATGCTTTTAAACTAAATCGGTGTTAAGAATGAAATGTCAATTGTCAGAAAATGCAATTCACCGAAGGGGAAAGGACGTGGGTGACGTGAAAGGCTGGCACTTGCTTCTGACAGAACTTATTTTCGCTTTACACCGACTTCACCTAAATGAACATTAATAAGCTTTGAACTTGTGAACTTGCCAATAAAGGGTCTGTGGTCTGGTTCGGTGGTAAAGTGAAATGGACGAGCTGATTATTATAAACCACACCTTCGGCTTATTGTTTTCTTATTGTTACTTGGAGCGCATCTTTAATATTACTTTTGTTTTTTTGTTGGTTAAATTACGTTTTTTGTTCACTCTGGATAGAATTTTCTTGTTAGCAATGTTGGAGGCTCTGCATAACGTTATAGTGTTCAGCTACATGAGGTTTTGTTCATGTTTATAGATTAAAGAATGTCCCGTTGCATCCTGAACCGTATCAACAAGTCTGTCTGAAGAACTGGTTTGGTGATTTGAGGGAAATGTTTACATGAAAGGATTTGGGTGAGACAGACTTTTATTCCCTTGCTTACATTCCAACTTATATTAACCTTGTAGCTCCGGCACAAAACTGGAGAAATACAGTTGTAGCACTGAAGGAAAACATTCCTGCCAAGTGGAAAACTATTTAAATTTGACCTATTCTTTAGAAAAACATTCCTTTACTTAGGCCTCAATGAATGTATTATTGTTGTCCAGATTGCTAAACCGATTGAGAGAAATGGAATGACTTGCGCAAACAAACAACAAAAAGCCCCTAACCTGCCGTTCTCTCACCATCATGGTTGGGGTTGCCCAGCGTCCAGGGTTCATCAGAGTCGAAATGCGTATCACCCCCTATCCCAGGCCCAGGGAAGTATGCGTGAGCCAGGAAGCCTCCTTCTCCATCAAATGGAGAGCTGTCGCCATGGAAACCAGATGCGAAGATAATGGTGATGTCTACGTCACGCTTACCGCTCTCCAGCGCGCTGTAGGGGACAGCCTCGAAGTTCAGCGGTGTAACGCTCTGCCACACATCAAATGCCCTCCGGATGGCTTCGTGAGTCTCCCGTGCACCCACCTTAGGGGTCACATTCTTTATGCTGGAGGAAAAACAAGACTTATTAGACTTATAAGACAATGGCTGGAATTTGTCATTTTTCACCTTTATCTAAGCCTTCCACTGAAGAAATATCACGTATTCGGATTTCTTCAAGAGAGAGCTCTGTGGTACTAATTGAACACCCCTTGACACTTCAAACTACAAACCATTTGCTCTTTTGTTGGGAATCCCAACCCACTCATGTGACCCACTCACATCCGCCATACAAGTCCCTGTGGTTGAGCTGTTACTATAGAAACAATAACATATTAGAATGAGCACATTAATATATTCCCATTGTTAAAGCCAGTGTTCTGATGATATGTGCTACCTTGTTGCAGAATGCTACCGCGAATCAATGCGAGAATCGATAACAGAGAATGAACTCCATCTTAGCTGTCGACCAAAACCTAACGCTAACCTTAACCTTAAGACTCAAAGCTTAAAGTAAATCCATCCATCCATCCATCCATTATCTATACCGCTTTATCCGTCTGGGTGGCGGGGAAGCTGGAGCCAATCCCAGCA
>JAQQZR010000018.1:14434640-14444640 GCA_030068235.1 Notoglanidium macrostoma
GGATTGGCTCCAGCTTCCCCGCGACCCAGATGGATAAAGCGGTATAGATAATGGATGGATGGATGGATGGATGGAAATAATTCACTCTGGTGGAAATGCCACTTAATTTCAGACTAGTAATAAATGGATTAGAAATGTACTGATATTTAACAAGTGTTGATATGGTTGACATTTTTGGAAGGAGTCTCCAGTGTCAGTGCTTAATATCATGAATAAAATATGATAGCGATGATAATTAGCATTAACATACTTAACAGATAAATTTTTCAGCCAAATATTTCTGAGCTTGGTGCGTTGTGTTTCTTGTTGCATCAAGAGCTAACTTGCTCCTTTGTTGAAGAATAAGAGACATTATTTTGGCTAGAAGAAAATTCTTAGAATAATAATAAGCAGTTTCTGTTTTTTCTATTGGCCAACATTAAAGTTAAAGTTACTCTGTATTAGTAATTTGTAACTGAGTCGGCCCTTTGAGCTGGACGTTGATAGTCGACTCGCATATATGGCCAGTATTTTTTTTTTTTTACTCTTAAGTAGAAAGTTATTCTTGCAGGGTGAGTTAGTAGAAATGTTTCCATGGAAACAACATCTGATTTCAACATCTGCGCTGTTTGTTAGCATGAATTCGTTCTTATGCTTTCTTCATCTGCGGTGAAGCTTTTGTTAAAATGATTTTAAGCAACCTTCGTTCCTTGTTTCTCCAAAAAGTGGAGATGGCATACCTTATCCTCTTCCATTCAAATGAACACACTTTTTTTTTTTTTGCCAGACGGATTTTATTCACATCCGGTGTGACCTCTTCATAAGTCAGCAAGTAAATGTGACTTTAATAAGCCTTTAATATATTTAAAGGCTGCCAGAGCTGTAATGTCAAATCGATACCAAACTACACCATAAAACACAGAATGAGGCAACATTTCTAGTATTGATTACCGGCCTTCTCCAGCGATGCCTGATGCCCAGAGGATGTTATTAAACCACCCAGATTTGTGCAGAAACCAAGGATCGAGGATCGTTCACTTCTTTTGTTGTAAACGGCTTTATGTCCAGGATGGGATCAATTACGTTTGGTTCCACAGATACACAGAAACTTGACGTCAGTTCTTGATGACACGCTTTCTGCTTCTGCTCTTAACAGGCTCGTGCAAACTTGCAGATTCTCAAAGTCATCATTAAAATGAACCTACTGATCTGCAAAATCTCACTGAAATGAAAGTGTTGTGCATTTTGAAAGGCAGGCAGGTTGATTCTTAAGCTGCCGTAGCTGCCAAATGCTTTTAATAGCACATCAGGAGACGATGCAGCTCATGCACTTGTTAGTTTCGCTATCTATCAGTGATTATCAGGATTAGATCCAATTAGGTTTGCTTCCAAAGAGGACAAATCTGCAGAACATTTTGCAGATCAAGAGGATGTGCTTGCAGATCTTACTGCATATAAGTTATCGTTAATTAGGAAATTCATTAGTAAACAAATGATCTTTCTTTCTATAATTAGGTGTAATTTACATATTTCAGCTGTGCTTTTAGGTTTCAATTCTCCAACGACATCAGCAAGAACAACACATCCGACATTTTCTTCGTCTTACGTGACGTTCCTGCAGCTTTTGCAAGTCATCATTTAATTCATCCTGCTGTGTCGAAAGAAACTTCTTATCTGGAGAAAGTGGAAATGGAACAGAGTGTGTGTCTGAGTAATGAGGTGATGCTGGTAACTATACATCAACTTTAATCTAGCTTTGACAGTTAAATGAGCTGTACTGAGCCGAGATAAGAATGGGGCTTCTTCACAGAACATTAATCTAACTGCGTTAGTTTTAGCTGAGAAAACTCACAGTAATGTGATGTAACATGACATCTCTATAAGAAGCAAAGGGCAGAATTTGTAAATTTTTGTAAATCATGTTTAAAATTCCTCCTTACCTCGACTGTAGTTGCTTAGCCAAGACATTTTTGTTGTTTCTTTCTTTTTTTTTTGCACTGGAGTCACATGACTAATTTATTTAAGAACTAAAGAAATCTATCACGCCTGAAAATTTTTTAAATCCACAGGAAAAGTGAAAGTATATTATTCATATTCATTCAATTTATCCTGGTTACTTTATCTTGGTCAGGGTCGCGCTCGATCTGGAAGGCAGCGTAACACGCTAGGAAGAAAGCGCTATCGACCCTCTTCCGCATACCTGAGTTCACAGATGCCCACTATTGGCTAGTGTTGTATATGCCCCGCCCACCAAGATAGAAGGGCCAAATCTTTCCCCTATTGGCTCCCATTTATAGATGGCTATGGCAGTATATGTTATTAAATTACTTTGCAAAATTTTCTCAAGTCTGGTGCTACTCTGTGCTCTTTCTGAATTCTATAAATATGATCACGATTCAGTGAAAACAAATCCAGAGGGCTTTACAAAGGTATGGTAGCAGCTTCTGTATAATATGGCTTAAAATACAGCGAGTATCTGGGTCATAAGACAAATGCTACTCCATGATGATGAGTCTTCTGATATTCAATAAGTAAACAGTCAGATGGTGTGTCTAGGACAACAAAACCTACTTCTGAGACAAATCCAACCTTTTTGACCAAAATATTTTAAACTGATAGGCCAGTTCTATTTGGGAACGGTTCCACTGGGCCTCCACCTGGCTGGGAAGCGGGACAACATCCTCAGCCGTCCCCCATCCACATTTAGTTGCATTGTGTTCCTCTTTTTATGGAGACAGAATTTTATTACATCGTTATAGATCCCTCGTTGTAGATCCCTATAATACAGTAGTAAAGAGTGTGGGTGTATCTGCTTGTATGCGTGTTTCTCTCATAATATGCAAATCACATATTCGAGTAGGCTTAAAGGCTTAGGTTTCTTACCCTACACACTCCTCTGGAAGACATCGCTTGCATTTTAATATTGTTTTTAGCATTCCCTTGTCGACTTTGCCTCATGACACAGAAGTTTGTATGAACTCACACGTGGCCATTTGAAGTACAGATTTGGAACAAATTTCTTTAATAACTCGATTTTGGCACCAAGATTTGATTTGGTTGGCAGTTGTCACAGATTCTATGTTTGCACTGGGTTTCCATGGCGACAAGCACCAAGAGTTTCTGTTTCGGTCCTGTCTCCTCCCCTCATCCCGTCACTGGTTTGTTGCCCAACTGTGTGCACCTGTTCTGTGTTTAGTCCATGATTAGTTTGTTTGGATTAACTGTTGATTCTCTTGGTGCCTGTTTATTTGACTTACATTTTTTTGGGATGTGCTCATGATTACCTTGTCTGCCTGTGCACTGACCCCTAAAATGTCCTTTGGGAATGAATCCCAAATACCGTTAATAAATCCCACCTTGGGTTTATGCATTTTGTACATTATTTCCTTTAAACTAAAGTATTGTCCTGCTAACTAGTGAGCTCAGTAACTAGCAGACCAATTCCCAATTTTTTTTTTTGAGCAAGCGGTTACGCAATAACCAAAAAATTTACAGGTAAGGTTTATGAACATTTATCATGTTCTGGACAAGAAATTACTTTAGATTGCAAGGCATACCAGACTTGACCCCTCAGGCTTCACTCAAGCTAATAAATGTTTTAAAGAGCCCAAAAATGTTTCATTTCAGAAGTAGTTAAATACAGTTAAATTGAGCCTAACCTACAGGTCAACAGCAACAACGAAAAGCCCAATACCAGCCACTTAAGATTCTGTCAAGCCAAAGCTACCATAAACCATCATTTCCTCTTACATCCTTATCACCCAAATTAGTTATCCTACTTCTAATCAGAAAGCAGGAACCTGGGATTGCAAGCTGTCCTGAGGTTACGTTTGGAACCAGCCAATCGTCAGCAGTGTCAAAGCAGGTCTTTAGGTCCCCCAGCTGTCTCCTGCTAAGTAGCTACTAGAGCACCGAGGATCCAGCTGCAGAGTCACGGATATGTACAAGCTAATCCAATCCCTTTCGCTGTCCCTGTCTCTTCCTGCCTCATACTGCAGAACCGGATCCTGTTTTATCCGTAATTTATGTCTTTAATCAACTGTGTGAGTCCGAGAGCTTTGCACAAACTCATGCTGAAATTGAAAATGTAACTAAGAAGAAAAAAAAATGCAACCAAATAAAGTCTTCCAAAGCAAAAACACAAAAGATACAGGTGCGAGCAAACCTCAGAAAGTACACCAGCTGCCTTTAAGGTCCAGTTACAATGGTGCATATGTTGTAAAATGTTTCCTCTAGGTCAGGGCTCTCTATTGTGGTTAGTAAAAGGACAGCATGGCTTAAAAAAAAGTTGACCAAGTGAACGGAATGTTAAATCCTAGGACGCATCATGGCACCACCTCGGCGACTAATATTTGTAGCCTGAAATAAATTTCATGGTCAAACGTTTGTGCAAACCTGACAATCACACCCTTATGTGTTTTTTGGACATCCCATTCCAGATTTATTCCTCCTTATCATAAGCTCCACTCTTCTGGGAAGGCTTTCCACTAGATTTTGTAGCGTGGTTGGTGGGATTTTCGATCATTCAGCTGCAATGACGTTGGGTGAGGAGTTCTGGTGTGCAGTTGCTGTTCCAGTTCTTCCCAAATGTGTTCAGTGGCGTTGAGATCAAGGGCTCTGGGGAGGACACTCGAGTTCTTCCACTTCAACCTTGGCAAACCATGTCTTCATGACATTCTATACAACTGTGTGCTTCCAACTTTGTGGTAAGAGTTTGGGGAAGAACCATACACGGGTGTGACGGTCAGTGGTGCACATTCTTTTGGGCGTATAGTGTAAATTATACTAAATTATACTATACTAGATTATTCCTGAGAAGTGAGGATAAAATCTAGTTCAAGATGAGCAGTTAAGAGACTCAGTAGTGTCTCTGCCTGTCCTGGGATTCAGGGTCACTTGCATGGCGTCTTGACACTTAACTCAAAAATAGACACTCCTCTTAGATAAAGCAGCCTCTATTAACACGTAAACATGTAATTGTGAGTTTTGTATTTGACCTTTTTGTAAACTGTAACGTGAATGTTAATCTGAATGCACTTCGCAACCGTCTTTCTTCCTTGCTAATTCCATTTTGCTTTAATAGGTGTCAAACTGAAATGATGTCATAATTTTCTGTGAAATGAATACATCCACATTGTGTCTTTGACCCACTTATATTAGCTTAAAACATGGCTAAATGGGGCTGTTCATGGTTTAACCACTAAGCTTGGTGCTTTCTGAAGTATTTCAGGCTGAAGCAGATTTCTGCCTGCGGAGTAGCCACGCACCATCACCTTTCTTATTTCACACATACACACACACACACTCCACTGCTCTGTAGTCTCCCAACTCTGCCTACGACTGAGACTCTGCAGCACATAATAAAAAGACAGGACAACAGTGTTACATGAGTAAGATTGAGAAGAAAGTGGGCGAGAGGAATTATGCATGATTTTTCACTCGAGCAGTGAATATGTCCTGTACTCCGAAGGCAAAACAGTACTCTCAGAACAAATTAATACCTTTCTTGTTCACTAGATTGGTATTCATATTTTGTTCCTTTAATATATATCTTTCACCTGGAAGCATGGATATAGTGGACTTTATATATACGGACCTCTAACCACAACACTCTAAAAAAGGCAGCAGAAAAAGTTGTTTCGAACCAGCTTGTTTCTGTAAATCCCCAAAGCAAAGGTGCTCTAAGATCTTGTCTCGGCATTTTTTTTTTATTTTATCAAATTATAAAATAAAATCCATGACCCCTTGTTTTTAAGTTATTGATGTTTGGATTAAACACACTCAATTCATGTGACTTGTCAAACAGGTTAAATATTAGAAACTAACTAACTAACTATCTATTTATAACAACTAAGCTTCAAGAGTTCTACAGTCAATATACTAACAATTATAATAATGAGTTGTGTTTTTTACTAGAGTAACTAAATTAAAACCCTCATGGCTATACTTCAAAATCTCCCGTTGAGAACTGCCTTGCTGTTTCAACAATAAAATTGAATAATACGTTCCACTCTAATGATCCTTTCACATAACAGCAGTGTTTACTTTTGGAACATTTTTAGTTCTCTGTGGATTCAAAAAAAGGTCAAAGATTGATCAATCAAAGGTTTTAGGTCTAACATGCTTTAGGTATTTTATGGCATCATTCTAAGGAATCCTTTCTTGCAAAGTGTGCAACATTTTACACATTTTTTATTTGTTCAGCAATAAAAACTAAAAACATTTCCTCATGCATGTCTTCCTCCACTATAACGCCTATATAAACTTTCTACCAAGCAGAAATAAAGAATGACAGAACTCATCAAAGCTCAGAATCATGCTTAGCCCCCAAAATATGTAGGACAGAGAAAGCAGGCAGATTACATAACACCTTACTTCTTCATGTGCTGCACTTTTATCATTGCAGCACTCAGACTGTGAGACTATTAAAAGCCTCCTTTCTCTCAGTTTATATCCGGCTATTTATTGGCACGTCACTAAATGATTGCCTGTACAATGGCTTACAGTACAATAAAACAACAGAAGTGTAAATGAAGGGTCTGGGCCAATAATAGAGCTGTCACATTACAGCGTGCAGCCTACACCTTGTCCTCCCACCCGCTGCAGCCGGCCTGCGCGCAGAACGGAAAAAGGCGTCCCTGATTATGCGATAGGAATAGATCATGCATTCATTAGAGCTGAGTTAGTTGACTATATGGTGTTAATATAGCGTTTGATGTAACACTTGTCAGGGCTGTTTGCCGGGGAAGGAAGGATAGGATAGGATACAGAGTCAGCCAAAAAACTTCAGGAATACTTCTACACATAAATGTCTGGAAGCTAATGGCCACCACTTTGAGCGCCTCTCGTAATTGTAGAGGCCAAAGGTAACTTGTATTAATCTTGTGATATCTGAATAAATGTAGGATTAAAATATTTATACAAACTTTTCTTTCCCTGAAGTGTGTATACATTTTTTCTTGGCTGACACTGTAGAATGGAACGGAATGGAATGAAATGACAAGTGAGTTGAGTTCTGATTATATTATAGCTGGGATTTTGGCAAAGGTAAAAAAAAAAAAAAAATTTTTTTTTAAACATAACAAAGGAGGAGTATAACAGAAAATAGCAAAGGAGAATAGAATAGAATAGAATAGAATAGAATATAATAGAATAATCAGATGATTTGCACTCCACCAGGACATTTAAAGCCAAGTAGGATAGGATGGAGTAAAACATAACAGAAAAAGTCTCAGAGTACAATAGAATTGAATAGAATAGAATTGCCTTCCAGCTTATCTGTAATCTATGACAGTTAAAGCTCACACTTCAGTTATAGTGAACAGAAAATGGAATTCTATAACAGGTAATAATAAAGCAAGAATTGCCATAGAGTAGAACAGAACAGAACAGAACAGAACATACTGTCCAGTCAGCTGATTTGCATTTAAATGACATGCAAAGCTAAGTAGGATAAAATGGAATAAAACAGAACAAAACTCACAGAATTGAATAGAATAGCTTAGCATTTAAATGCCATTTAAAGCCAATTAAGATAAAATGGAACAAAATAGAACAAAACAACTAACAGAACAGAATGGAACAGAGCCAACACTGATCCAAAATCTGTAACAGTTAAAGCTGAGACTTGGGTATAGTGAAAATGAAACAGAATTCTCTAATAATTAAAGGAATAAATGAGAAACACCATAAAGCAGTATGGAATTGAATTGAATTGAATAACGTGCTGTCAGCTGATTTGCATTTGAATGACATTTGAAGGCAAGAAGCATAAAATGGAACAAAACGCAACAAAACAAGTAGCAGAATAGAATAGAAAAGAAACTGATCTGAAATCTGTAATAGATTTAACGCCGAGACTTTGCAGAATAGAATAGAATAGAATAGAAATTCAGAGACGAAGGCAATGGTGAAAAATGCATTCGGGTAGAATTGAATAGAACAGAGCAGTGTTAAAGCAGAGAGCAGAATAAAACCAAATAGCTTCTAATGGAGCCTCTTTCAAAATCCATTAATAGCTAGGGTACATGTGATGGTGGGGGGAAAAAATAGAGCAAAATGAACGGAACAGAATTTAGCACACGAAGGGAAATAGACTTGAATAGAATTAAAATGAGCAGACTGTCCCGTCGACCATTTCAGTTCCTTGATGGTAAACACTGAGACTGTGTGATGGTGAAATAATAACCTCCACAATAACACAGGCAGAGTAGTGTTTATACCGTGAGTGATGCGCTGCTGATGTGTAGCTCCTAAACCTCTCTCTCTCTCTCTCTCTCTCTCTCTTTCTCTCTCCTCAAGGCACCAGCAGATGCTGAGAGATGCGAGGCCGACTTCACTCACCTCGGCGCTGAAGTGCTCCTCTTCCCCCGCCGCGCACACCGTCCCCCAGGACGCATGCAGCCACAGCAGCGCGGCGCACACACACACCAACCTCGCTCTGGGTTTGTGCAGAAAACACACTGCGGTCTTCATGGCTGTAGATGTGATGAAGGTTTGCTCCTATATCAAGGGCGACTCGCTGGGAGCGGGATGGGGGAACCAGCGCGCGACAGAAGAGCATCCGTGGGTTTTCTGCTTGATCACATCTCCTCGGATTTTGGCTCGCTCATGAACAAACATGCCTCCTAAACATTTGCGCGTTTTAACGCATTTCCTTTGCGTCAATTCTGCATCCTGTTGTTTCGAGCAGGCACGCTGTTTCCGTATCCAGCCGTAACATCAGCAGCATCAGCAGCATCCCATGGTATGAACAGAGGCTGGAACTGCGCATGCGCTTTTAATTCCCTGCGATGCTGCGCGTTTGGCTGGCACTGTTGCTACTGCGCATGCGTTTGACGCTTTCATTCTGATTCTGTCAATTCATAAATAGTGCATGTGCCACACACACACACACACACACACACACACACACACACACACACACACAGAGTAGGAGAGAGAATGAGAGAGAGAGAGAGCTTGGAATTAACTCCAGCTGTACAGCGTTCACAGAAACGCTGATATAAAACTGATTACTCAAATAAAACACTGACAACTAGAAATACCATATCAGCAGCCTTAATATTATAAACAAACGTAGCTCTGCTGTATTTATTTCAATAACCCGATAACATCACCTTAGCCCAATTTAATTTGCATTCCTGAGATGAACATTTTTAATCTTCTCCTGAAGTTATCTGTGCTTTAGGCAATGAAAAAGTTATAATGTAATAATATTTTAATGGGCTTTTAATAATCTGTGTTTGTGCCTTTAGTGGTTTGGCACATTAAGTTCATGATCATTTGTTCCGCCAGATGGCGCTATTTCACTGGCTTTACTGCAGCAGAGCTTTGAGAAACTAGGGCTTACTTTGAAGATGTTGACCTGAAATGACTTGTCATTTGAAGAAACAATGCAAAGAAATAATAAATTCTTTTTCAAATTTAGATATATTTTGGATTCGATCCTGAGCTGTACTTTGTTCCACGTGCATGAGGGTTTCCCTCTGGAAAAAGAACCCACCCAACAATATGCATGTAGGTGGATTGCGTATGGTAGCACGCCCCAAAGAAATCCAGTGAGTGCATGTGTGAATGTGTGTGCGTGGTGACCTGAGGTGGATTCTGCTGCTGTGCGCCTGGTGACAATCAGCCCTAACCAGGATAGGGTGGTGGCTGAAGATGAACGAACAAACAAATGTAGATCTACTGGTGAGCTTACTGTAAATTTAGCATATAGGACAGTTTGAAAAAGGCTCACATTTCCATCCATTCATCCATTATCTATACCGCTTATCCATCAGGGTCATGGGAAGCTGAAGCCAATCCCAGCTGACTTCAGGCGAGAGGCGGGGTACACCCTGGGCAGGTCACCAATCTATTACAGGGATAACGCAGAGCCAAATCAACATTCACACTCACATTCACACCTATGGGCTAATTTGGAGATCTAATCTGCATGTCTTCAGGCTGTGGGAGGAAACCAGAGCACCCAGAGGAATCCCACTCAGACATGAAGAGAACATGCAAACTCCACACA
>JAQQZR010000018.1:14452218-14493126 GCA_030068235.1 Notoglanidium macrostoma
GTGTGTGTGTGTGTGTGTGTGTGTGTGTGTGTGTGTGTGTGTGTGTGTGTGTGTGTGTGTGTGTGTGTGTGGGTGTGGGTGTGCATGCATGCACATGTCTGATAAAATAGCATGGAAATCCCTATCTTGTCATCAGCACTTCACATGCAAAATGAAACAATAATGATTTTTAGCACTTCATACAACAAAAACAGTCAGGGGACTAATTCCAGGCCATCCTAATAATTTGGCACATTTAATAATAATGCTTTATTATCTCTCGTGCATTGAATGTGCTGCGGTGTGCTGTTTAACATGAGATTTGAGTTCACTCTTTTACTCCAATGAAGCTGCACTTATTTATATTTATTTTATTTTATGGAGTTGTGTGATGTAAGTTTGGCTGTGAAGTGGTAAATGTTGCTCAGGTTTTTTCTCAAACTGCACTTTGTTTTCCTGTGTAAAAGATTTGTTTTGATCTGTCTTAGATTAAAAAATATATATATATACTCTCTTATATCTCCTTTGACAGTGAAATATTTTCCTCCTGGAAAACCACACTCTCCCTCTCTGATGCGACCAGTGCTGAAGTGATCTGCATTAACATGATTCTGTTCAGATCATCATCATCCTCATCATCATCATCACCAGGCCTGAGTGTACAAAAGCTGCAGTCATGATCCTGTTTCATGTGAATAAATATCTAGGTCACAATTATTTTTACAAGTCCATCATTTCTTTATAGGCTTTACACTGAGATGAACATTCCCTCCTTGGCAGTTTTTTTTTTTTTAATGAAACGTCTGCCAGCTGTGTGCAGACCCCATTGGCAAGTGGGTGAAGGCCACCATGAAAACAATTTACCAGCAGCATCTGTGTGCAAGCCTGATTCAACTCAACCTCAACTGAGTGGTTAAATCATCTCACCATTCATAAGACGTGAATATTTCCTCGTGTCCTCGAGGTGATACATGGTAAGGAACCCAAACCTGTTGGCCCAAAAGAGCCTGATATAAATGGAACCAAAATATGTAGTAAATTAAGTATATGACAGGGCTTAAACACTTCCCTTGCCAAGGCAGGGATTTGAATCGGCTAGTTCCATCTCTAGAAGCACCAATATCAATCAGCTGAGCTATCACTAAATTGTCCCTCGAAAAGCACCTGTACTCTTTAAATTCCCTTAAATTACAACAATTCCTCTTTCAGTTTTCTTTCTTTTAAACCATTCTATGTTCGCTTCTTCTTTTCTTTTAAACCGAAATATTCTTTAACATCCTCTTTTCTTTTCATGTCTTGTCTTGTCTTGTAAGCCAAAACTCAATCAGCGTGGTGTGTCACAATATAATACGCCATAGTGGCTCACGACATTACACTTATAGCTCCACCTAGAACCAGTATAGTACCATGAGGTTGGGATAAGTGATGTGTGATAGATTCTTGGCTTTATAGACAAGCTTCATGATTTTTAAATCAAATAGTGGTGGCTTCAGTAAGTCAGTGAAGAAAACACAATGCGTTGTGACATGGTTGAACCCAAAAAGATGGTTGATAAAGTTTACAACAAGCATGTTCTACTACACTGTACTACAGCTGTACTGCATTGAACACTGCATTGAGTTGCATTTTTACTGCTGCAGATCTTTAAGGCTTCCTGCTAGATAATAGCCAGGGTCAGGGCTAGTGTGTTTACGGGAATTCTTCGCTGTCCCTATGGTGCTTCACAGCCTTTTTGCTTTGCAATGCTTTGCTTTGGGTTAAAAGCCATATATGGATTTCCTGTGAAACGTTTTTTTTAACTGTTTCTTCACTATTGACTATTAATATGCTCAGCAGCCCTCCTTCTTTTATTTACTCAGTTAGTTTCCACCACCATCATCAGCTATGTTCACCAATACACTTCTGCAGGTTCTACTGGTGATCACCTACATTTATTCCTACACAACAGGCAATGGTAAGTTAAACTTAAATATTTTCATATGAAGCTACATAACCTGAATGTGTTACCAACTTTTTTCACAGATGAATTCATGAGCCATTTTTGTTTAAACATGGATACACCTGGACACATGTATTCCTCAGCAGTGCCAGGTAGAAAGGAATCTACACATTTCTCTTATTTAGCTACAAAGCCTCATGACACAGAACAACTACGCACATTAGGATCATATGGAATTCCAGGTATGTTATATTTAAAACTAATAAACTTCTTCACTCAGGTTACTGCTTTAGAACTAAAAATTTCCATGGGCATAGGGTACTGTGCAAAAGTCTTAGACACCCTATTGTTTTAGTACAGACTTTGTTGTAGACTTTTATTTTATGACTTCTACATTAAAGAGTCAGTGCAAAAACATTTTAGACTTCCAAACATTAGTTGATTTAAAATGACAAAAAATGTTTGCGTGTCAGTAAAGAAAGCAACATATTATGTAAGAGACCACTTTTCAGACAAAAACATAATGAAGATTCGTGGGGTTTGGATGGAAAAAAAGAAGCAGTCAAACTCTCCAAAAGAACTGTGGCTGGTTCTGCAAGCTGTTCAGTAAAACATCATTTTCTTGTAAAACTGCGCATATTGTGACTACTATTATTCAAAAGCAAAGAGTTTGCTCCTACACCAAATATTGACTTTGTTTTATTTATTACATTTTACTGCACGTTGTAGTATTTTTTCACATACATACATATAATTTCCTTATTTTTGAAGGTATCTTTGCTCTACAGCAATTGCTTTTGCATTAAGGTGTGAATTTGGCCTATTTAACATCTCATGCATCTCTTGGAGCATCCTTTTCCATGAGTCGTTCATTATATGTTATGAAGAATGTACATTTATGTCATGTTCACTTCACCTTGTTACCTGTTACATTCACTTCAATGAAATATGCTTTTTTTTTCCCCCCACAAATCAGAACACTCAATCATTTTACCAAAATGATCGACGGAAAATAATTGGTTAATTTGAAAACATAATTTTAAGCAAGTAATTTTTGTGTATTTCCTAATTCTATGCTTTAAAAAAATAGTCCTTTGTTTAATGATTTAAGAGCAAAATGCTACCTGGCAGCAAAGAACATGGGCGTAGACCTTTTTTAGAATGAACAAAAAAAAAGGAAACGAAATATTAATAATAATTAAGTTGAAATTAAAAAAGTTACAGCCGTAATCATGGAATCATGAAGTACGTATACACTTAGGTTCAGAGAACCAAACAGATTGCAATGTTTGAGGATCTGAAGATTGTAGCCAGAAATATGTACAAAGACATTAGATGACCCATGTAGAGGAAACCACTAGCTAACAGTCTTGTGATTTGTATATAAAATTAAGTTATGCATGATTAGCGTCTATGCTTGATCTACAAGAAAACAAACTAAATCCAATCACGACCTCACTGCATGTACACATTTTTACAAATTTGCTATGAAGTTAGGTAGTTGGCTAGACAATGTTCTCTCCAACCATTAGCTATTTAGGTTAGCTTGCTAGATGGGACTAAATTTAATTCGTTGTACTGCAAATAAAATCCAGATTGTTTTGCTAGCTTCTATAGAAAATTGCTGGAAATATTTGAAATGATGATTTGAAACATTTGAAATGATTCGCAGGTCAGAGTTTGCGCAGGTGGGTGTTGCGTTGGTGTGTTTAGAGACTGAAACCTGAAAAGCGGAACAATTTACCTGACTTCATCCTAGATTTATATTTTCTTAGTAGTAGAGTAGAGATGTCAAAAGGTATTGTTGGCTGAAAAACTTTGGGTTGACCTTGACTTTGGGTTTCTTAAACTGGATTTTCAAACCAAATAGTTGATGTTTTTGAAAATAATAATAATAATAATAATAATAACAATAACAATAATAATTATTATTATTATTACAAATAGTAGGCTTATTAGCTCTGCCAATCACACAGTGTTAATTTTGACAAGGATTTAAAATTTTGTTCTGTTAATCATGAAATAGAAGGTCATGTATCGATGTATTCAACAAATACTTATCATCACAATTTTTGTTGACAAAACTCACACCGCAATCACGGGCATCTGTGAGTTCATGTCCTGTATGCGGAGCAGGGCAGATTGGGCTTTCCGCCCAGAGAGTTACATTGCCATGTGACGCAGCATGAACAGCAGTTTGAAAAGATGGAGCTGGATGGCTTTACTGTTTTTTGAGGAAGCCCATGTTAGCCTTCACCCTCCTCGTACTTGCTGTAGCAGGAGAGAATGGAGGGAGAATTGGCAAATCGCGAAATGTGTGGAAAAAATGTCAATTTGGATAAAAATCTCCTAAAAGCCATTTTTCCCCAACACTGACTGATCTTTAAAATGAGTCAAGCCCTGCAACCCATTAGTGGAATGTTTTCAGGACATAACAACAGCTAAATAACATAGGAGTTGCCCTAAATTACGCTTGGCAGCGATGACTAATCGGCAGAGTTGATAGTGCTGGCTAATTATTAATAGCACATGGGCTTTATTACAGACCCCTATTTAGAATAGAAATAACAAGGAACATGGATTAATGTTTGATCCAAGAAATGGCTTAAAATTCCCCGGTTGCATCTGTGTAGCCCGTGATTAGATGGACAGAATGCACTACGGGGATGTAAGTGAATCAGGACATTTGAGAGGATATTAAAATATGCATGGCAAATTGGCTATACAAAACAATTTGAAAAATTAGTTTTATGTTAATGAATAAAGCTTTCATTTCTTGTCCTTGATTAGGCTAATCATCATCATTTTTAGGCCTGAGAGTAAAACACCATTTGGCATCACACAGCACTTATAAGCAGTTGATATCCGTCTTCTTTTGTGGTTTGGACGGCGTCTCCGTGGTCCAGCTGGTCTCTGTCGCGCGAGATTAAAGCCGAGCTCTGAGACACCTCCTGCTCCGCACATCATCCCTTCTGCATCAATACCCAACATAATTACTTCCAATGTTCCAGTGAAATAAACCTTGACCTGGAACACTTTGCACACAAGAAGCAGCCTTGGACATCTTTGTAACGATGCGAGTGTGTTGTTTGAGCCGACACGGATTTTGTTTTTTTGTGATCTAAAAATACAATAATAGGACTGGGAATAATTTAGCACGCCCAGATGGCACCCTTGAACCTGCTCTTGACCCCTGCAGAAATGTGTGTGTGTGTGCGTGTGTGTGTGTTGATACTTATTATCATTGGACAGGAATCTATCAGTTTTGACGGATTAGCTTACTCGCAAAAAAAAAAAAAAAAAAAAAAAATATTTTTAAAAATTTTAATTAGAGATTTTATGTAAAGAACAAAAATTAAAAAGCCTAATAAAAAAATTAAGTTTGAGTTTAGGTGTAAGACGTGTGTGTGTGGGGAGGGTAATATTCCTATTCGTATTGGTATCTGTTTATGAAACATTATATATTGATATTTGGTATATTATACTATAATAAAACATTTGTAAAATATTATATAATGATATTTAGAAAACTGCATATATATATATATATATATATATTTATATATAGCAGGAGGTGTAGAACATTTGGATGATTGTCTTCTGCTTGAAGAAAACTGAGATTGTTCTTGATTATAGTGTTATGTTGTTGTTGGACATGTGATTTCGTGATTAGCGTATATTGTGCAAAACTGTGCAGAAAGTCAAGTAACACAAGCAGGCATTGTTGTGCAGTTGAAGAATAGAATACTCATGGAGAACCCCATGACAGCATTTTTCCCCAACGCTGGTCAAAGACATCACCTTACCAGTGAAATTTCTCATATACTGTCCCAAACAATATCAGCTCATTCTGTTTTCAAACCCAAAAGCAACAAAATCAGCGCTCACTGTATAATTTCAAGGTAGTATTTCATCAGACGGCAGGACAAGCACTGAGCAGGGTTTAGGGAGAACACGGGGAGCTCAGATCACATTCAGCTCAGATTCACTGCTGTGGGATTAAAATAATCTTCCAGTTGAAGCTTTTCATTAACCGAACCTGCGCATGTTTCTCATTTAATCTCCAGATTCAATCTCAGTTGGGATGAGGATCTGGTTCCTTGACCTCCATTTGTCTCAAAACTAAAAAGTTTTACGCATACGAAGAGATTCTTTTGCTCTTACATTCTTGTTGTTATCTGGACTCTGCTTTACTTCAACTTGGATAAAACAATGACGTCACTGGAAGCTTCTCATTTCCAGTCAGACTGCTTACACTCTGAAGTCATCCGGATGTAGTATCTGTGTGAATTCCCGTCAAGCACAGGTAGCTCAACCAGAAACGTACCTGTCATGTGTTTAGATTTTCCACTGGCTGGTCTGCTGGGCCGAGACATCTCAGATGTTACATCATCATACTACATCACACAGATCATGGTCACAGTAATCATATCAAATAAGACAGATATAATGCTGATTTACATCAAATTTACAAATTTAATCCAAAGCTAGGGTTATATTTCTTTATATTTATTAATATAAGGACCTGAAATGGTTGGGATTTATTATTTGCACACAGACAATGAAACTCATAAATGAAAAACCATAATACATTTTATACTTTTATCAAAAACACTTTTCTTGGGTGTGAAAATGTTTTGTGCTACGTTTGTGCTATTATAACCAAATGGAGTTGATTATTTTACGATAACAGCATGTCTCAAGGTGTTTAAAGTGTCCTCTAATGCCAATACTAATCATTGTTTTAAATAAAGAGTGACATATTGTTTTTTTTTTTTTATCAATTTCTAATTACATTTGTACAAGTTCCTGTTTTCACGTTATAGGACAGATCAGCTATTATATAATATATAACAGTTGCTCCGTCACCAGCTTCTTTTTTATTTGTAATTAGACAAGTTAATTAATTAGACAAAAAGTTACCAAGAAAGCGCTAAGCACAAATCCCTCTTCAGCTCTGAGACCTGGTGACACCTTCCAAAAATGTTAAATGAATGTCTCTTCACAGAAAACTTAACCATATCAATGATATCCTGCCAGGAAGGCAGGTGTGGACGCAAGTGCACGTAAAACTTTCCTTATCGAAGCTTTTAAACAAGTCCAATCGACAGGCCTAAACTTGTAGTCAGGAATCAGGCAGAGGTCAGGCGATGAGCGTACAACATAAAACGGGCAGGGCAGTAATCAGGCAGAACAACAATCAAAACCAGAATAGCAACATGGCAATATAGCAAGGCTTGGTTCTGACAGGTAGAAACACACTGAGCATACAGAGCATATATAAAGAACAAACAAAAATGAGGACTTAAGTACAGAGATCATCAATCATAATCAAGGGGCAAACTGAAAATAGGTGAACGAAATGATGAGACACTAGAGAGACATCTAATAACATGGACACGGGAGGAGACGAGGCATGAACCAAAACAAAATACGCATGGTATTGTAAACAAAAGATAGATGAGATACGAATGGGAAATACATGACTGGGCCCAATAAAGCCAGTCATAGGATTTAACCCCTCAACCTTCTGCCTAGACAGTCCTGGATTCAGAGCTTGGTTGAGGAGTTTATAGAGAAACCCCCTTTTTGTATGTTACATCTTTATCTCGTGGATTCATATCAAATTTAATGTATTTATTATCCCTTCTTTCACCCACTGGTCCACACTCCTCATATCCGGTGCGAATTCCATTCCCTGAGGCACACGCTTACTATAATTCAATAACAGCTCGTGGAACTGACTAGAGATATATGAGATCCTTCAGTCACGTCCCCTCTCAGTCTGGCCGGAGACATTATCAAGATTTGTGCCTTGCTCGGCTTGCCGGAATGGAGCTCTTGAGAATTAATGTCCAACATTAGCGTGTTCCAGGTTGTGGGGCATCGGAGGACTGAAAGACATTATTATGACAAAGTGATGTAGGTTTCTGAACGCTGCAAGGTGTTGGAATTTATATTGCATGTGCTCAGAAAGCTCTGGAACGTAAACATGTTGTTGTTGAGGTATTACGCAGCCATAATAAATGGGGAGTCATGGCGTGCTATGGTGGAGTGATATTTAAACAATTGCCTACTGTACACAGTGTAGATCAGGAGAGTATTGAGGTTTTTTTTTTTTCGGTTTTGTTTTGTCCATCCTGTCATCATAGTGTCTAATGTATCACCTGCATCTTATTATGTGTCCCCAAAAGTGCACTATTCCGGATAAGGAGGTTCCGTACTTATCACCAGCGCATGTTTTATGGAATTCTGTTGGGATTTTGAAGCTCAAGTGCTGCTGTTTGGATCTGTTGGTCATCTATTTGGAAGCAACTCGAAAGAAACTATACTTTTCAGAAAAGCACAGTAACATCAGGCAATTTTTAACCTCCTGACCAATCAGACTGCAGATTTGGAGGCAAGGGAGATATGAACAAAGTTCTGATAAAAAAATAAAAAAATAAATAAAAAATGGTCTTGTTACTGAGCAAATGTGAGGAGATTCCTCACACTGGAAATATTTCATTCCCGATATTCCAATGTTGCAATATAGCTAGAGAAATGTTATAGGTTTGGGAACATTTGTGATTGAGTACCAATGTTACCTCGAGTTACCTTTATCACAATGTAACTGCAAGTACAGTTGCCATGGTTACAATGATGAAACCAAAGAGTACTGTGATTTTGCCATGAAAATAACTGAAGTGAGCTTGAGGTCATGTTGGTCTATGTTACTTGATCAGTGATTTATGATGAATATGTCATTGGAAAGGAATATTTACATAAACTTAAACCTTTTTATATATATTTTTAAATATTTTTGATTTGATGGTGTTCTAATTCATAATTGTGTTATTGTCGTTTACTACTGTGTGATCTACAATATAAAAATCTTACAATATCATTATGAACACAGGTCATGGCTGTAGAGTGGTTTATTAATTACGCATTAATTAATAATTGCCTTAATTACACAAATGTTCAACAATGATTACCGTTTCCTTTTACGCATACTGTATGTAAAATACCATTCTTAAATACCTAAGTCATAAGTCTAATGCGAGTTGTTGTCTTCTTGACTAATAAAAATTTCACTACACTAAAACTCCTAATTAAACATAATTATTAAAGTGAATATTACTTAAGGATATTTAAAATAAACGGGCCTGCATATTTTCTGATTAAGAACCCTTGGATGAGAAAGCTGCTATACGAATATTATTATTCGAAAGCCTAATAAGAATGGATTTTCCTGTGCACTGACCCATGGGAAAAACTCTATGATCTTTGGAAACCCCTCAAGTATGTTCACCTTTGACTCCACCATAATAGTACAGCTGAAATAGCAGGTATCTACTCAACGCCAGGATGTCTGGTGAAATCACTACAAATTGGCACAGAAAGATTTCACAACTAACTGCCTTGCCGATTGCTCAGCTAACTGGAGATGGAAATGAACATGGTGCTAGTGTCATACTGTGCAACAGATAAGGACAGGCTTAAATCTGGAAACACTTCAGGAGAACTGTAGCCTAATAGTGTTATTTGCTTCCAAAATGTGTATAATGCACTTTGTACGGGATTTACCAAGCAGCCATAAAATGTAGCATGTAGAAAATATCACGAAATATAACTAACGGACGAGGCAGAGGCTAAGAACTCCATGACGTGAATTGAAGTGGAGTTTGTTAAATAAAACTAAAACATAAAACAACCGAACGTCTTTAGAGTTGTCCCGTTATACAAAGTTATTAGACACACAGAAAAGAGTCCTTCTCGTCTCCATGGTAAAAGGTTTCTTAATAACATGGCAAGCTGCATACTTTGTCTTTACCTTCAAAAGAGGGAAAAAACAGAGTCAACTGAAGGAGAGAACATCCATAACATTAAATATAGCTATAAATGGATAAAAAGTTGTTAGAGATGTTCTCAGTTGTATTTCTTGGCAAATTACTGTGGTGTGAGAAGAATTAAGCACTCCAGGGCATGCTGTTAGTGGAAAATAATCAACTTTGGGGAAACTCTGCTTTGTGTCAGACAACATCGCACCACACTAGTTGATTATTTTCCTGTAACTGCGCAATCTCGAGTGCTTTATTGCTTACTGAGATGTAGGACCTTGAGCAACTGCTTCATTTTCAGCCTGGATTGGATTGGAAAAAGCGTCAAATAAAAGCATCTTCCAAATTAATAAGTGCATTTTTGTTTTCAGTGGAACTTTGCCGGGATTTCAGTGCTCCAGGACTATTGTGTGCCAGCTGTGAAACTCTAAACTCAGTTTGGCGTCACATCTCAGAGACAACAGAGTGAGAGAACAAGCACATCAATACACCCTGAACTAATCTCCATGCTTGGTTAGCTCATTAAAGTCATGAATTAAGATTTTTCGAGGTTGTGGCACCTGAGAACGACTCTTATTCTCTCAGCTCAAACTGAGTCAAATGAGGAATTTCATTTGGCAAATGGGAAATATAAACTGAAGCAGCACTGAATGTGCCTGAAATTGTGCCCTACTCCTAATTCCTTACACTACTGCAAAGTGTGTTATGGGTATTGTGTAATGGACAATAACCCTGTGCAGTGAATTGCGGGAAGACATGTAATCAGTGAATATTCTACTCTACACTTTAGAACTTTGCTACAACACATTAAAATCCCCAAAGTACTGCACTGTATAGTGAGCAGGGTGCGGTTTTGGACACAAGTGTACTCGTATTTCCAAATCCTGCATATTTAATTTAATGATCTGGTGCACTGAGACAGATTTGATGAAGCACCCTGTCAGAAATAAAGCTATACCAAACTGGGATTTTCTTTACTGCTGACGTGGTTTCATCAAGCATTCAAGTGTCGTACCTGTACCAAGTGTGTGTATCTGTTACATGAAAACATGAATTATAGCCTATTGTACCTTTAAAAATGTTTTAAAGTAACTGAAGACCTTGTACCTTTTTAGCGCTTTACAATAAACACTAGTTAAAGATAGACAACATGCCCCTTCCAAGGTTAAAGCTGCATACTAAAGACACGTGCCCTTGAGTGACATGGAAAAGTACCATTCAGTAACTTTATATTTGAAAGTGCACAGGACTAAAGGATCAGGACTGGGACTTACGAATTAGGTTTGGAATTGTGCATAGGTGTTGTAGCAAGCTATGAAAACTTTTGGAAGTTTTTTTTTTTTTTTTTTTTAATGTATATCGATGTAGTCCAGTTGTCCACTATAGAAACTTCGTGGAAATTTTTTAAATGTAAATACGTAACATATTTCAGCGCAGTTTATCTGAATGTTTGCTGGTTTATCTATTAGAATAGATGGTTTGTCTATTATAAATGGTTTATCTATTGGAAGTATAAAATAATGAAGATTAGAAAATTAGAAATTGGTTTAGCATTCATTCGATGGGATGGATCGATTTTGTTGGATTTATTAATCCGTGTTTCTGTAGTTGGATTTATTATTTGGATTTATATAAATGGGTCTTCAGACGATTGAGGGATTTAGCTGGATTGATCTAGTTGGAATTCTTGAGCTGGATTGTTTATTTGGATTATTTAACACACCGTGAAGTGGGCTACATTTCTGCAGCTAAACCTCACTAAAATTTCCCTGGTTCTCAGAGTAGACATTTCTGCATTTTTCCCCCTCAAACATCTGATTCTTGTTAAAGACCTGATGAGTTCAGTGAGGTGTATTGCAGCAGCAGCAAATTTAAGAAAAACAAAAAAAAATCTGCAGTCATGCTGTTTCCAGGACTTAGGAGGATGTGAGAACCCATACCTTAATTCATTTATTTATTTATTCTTCTTTTTTTTTTTTTACTGGAACCCTTTCTCTTGCATGCCTCCCTCTCTACCTCCTAAATGACGTCAGAACTCCAAGACACATTCTGGAACCCTATTGGACACTGTAGAGCACTACATAGGGCGAAGGAGCCCTTGTGTAAGACTTCACCTAGTGCACTCGGATAGGGTGGAGGCAGGGGTTTGGGATTGAGCACGAGGAGACTAGACTCCACTCTCACTCTTCAGTGCAGAAGGCGAAGGAGGAGCTGTCAAAAGTTTTAAGTCGGGAGAGGTTCCGCGTATTGGGACAAAACTTCACACACGCACACACACACACAGATATACGCACGCACACACACACACACACACACACACACACACGTACGCCAGCGGAAACTCGTTACAGTTATGGAGTAACAAGAATACAAACCGAGAGAAACTTATAAAGCGTTAAAAGAGACGAAATGGAGACTTTGGCCAACACCGGATTCCTTTTTTCTTTGCTGATTTCCTTGGGCTCGTGCGCGACGCAGGAAAAGAAAGGTAACTTCTAGACATTACTTGGACATGATGACTTAAGGCTTTTAGACAACTCTGTGTAGGGCATAAACATCTGTATTTGGGTAATGGTAAAGAATGCGCGTGCCCGGAGTGTAACCAGCTGTGATTTATACGCGGGTACAATTCAGGTGTGCGAGCAGGCTAAAGCGCGCTCGTGCTCAAGGTGCGAAATGCTCGAACGCGTGTTCAAGTGTTCAGGTTTGAGAAACAAGTATTCAGGACTTAGATGTGCACATGTCCTGGTATGACCAAAGCTGTTTATGGTGCAAAAATGTGTAAGGTCTAAGTACCAGTGTTTAATAAGATATCAAAATCTGTGTTCAGCATGTGTTTTAGAGTATAAATGTATATAATAAGGAAATAAATCTGCTTTCAGGTGTCCAATGTAAGAACAAAGCTCTAAGACACTTTTTAGGGTGAACAAAGCAGTGCAAAAGTCTGAGTTCAGGTTATAGTGGTGTGATGGGATTAAACAAGAAGGTACTAAAGGTACTGTTATGATTTTGTGTTAAAGATCAAAGGGTTAAATGTCAGATTCATTGTTCAGGATTTATATCCTGTGTTTGAGGTATATGTGTATAGTCAAGGGTGTAAATCCACGTTGTTCGGTACAAAGAAAAGGATGTATTTTAATTATAAAGGTCTATCGAGTAGATGGTGCTCAGATAAGTATTCAAGTACACAAGTGTCCGTGCTTAGGATGTTCAAATCAGTGTTCAGGATTTACGTCATGTATGTGAGGCTATACATTTATGTAGTGAGGGAATAAATCACAGTTTTCTGGTGTTCCATACAATAAAAAAGATGTATTCGTGCTATAAAAGACCATGAGATCTCATATATGGTGGTTATTCAAGGTCTAAGTGTCGGTGTTTATTATATCAAAATCAGTGTTCGGGACTTATATCATGTATGTAAGTGTATACATGTATGTAGTGAGTGTGAAAATCCTAGTTTTCTGGTGTTAAAACAAAGAATAATGTGTATTTTGCTTATAAACAGGCTGTGGTGCTCGGACCAGTATTCATGATGTAAGTGTCAGTGTTTAGGATATCCAAATCAGTGTTCAGGACTTATATCATGTAGTTAAGATATAAATCATGGTATTCTGGTGTTCAATACAAGGAAAAAATGTGCATTCAGGTTATAAATGGCTATGGACTCATATAAGGTGGTCATACAGGTAGTCAGTGTCAGTGTTAAGGATATCAAAATCAGTGTTCAGGGTTTCTATCATGTACTGTATGTTAGGGTATCCATGTAGAGTAGCCTATGTAGTGAAGGAATAAGTCCAGGTTTAAAGCTGTGTGGTTATAAATGACCATGTGCTCATATAAAAAGTACCTGTATGGTATGAATGTGTTTTATAGGTAAGAAATGCTTGTGCTCAGGTTCAGAGTGGTTTATGATATAAAATGGTGTGTTCAGGTTATAGAACCGGCTTACAGGGGTCTATTGAGGTTAAATAGTTAAAGAAAAGGTATAAAAAGGGTGTATTCAGGGTTAAAGAGTGAGGTAAAGGTCTTGTGTGTTTCGAGCACAAAAGCGTTTAGACTCTGAGGGGAAAGTGCGACATGCCATAGCTGAGCGCGAGCCTCCTCGGTGATGTGCAGCTGAGGGCGCGTGGGAACAGCGCGGAAGTTTGACTTGTAAATGGAGCCGCGGTGATTTCACTCACTCTGACTGAGGCAGGCAGGCTAATGTGTAGCCTGGTCAGAGACTGCGGTTTGCCTCGTACTTAACGAGGGCGTATACGGTTCGGTTATTCCACTATTGCGTTAACATTATCGTCACCATTTTTAAAAAAGTTATATCAACTTCACGACACAAACAGACAGAAACCCGCAACTTTACCTTCGTTGCTACGCAACTCTTTACGTCTCTCGTCTCTGTATTGTAGACTACGTCATGACGCCTAATAGTGTCTATTTCTCGGTTTATTTATTAATAATATTCTTTCATATAACACTTTTCACTTGGCTATACAATCAGATATTTAAATAGATGTTTACATATTAAAATTTTAAATAGAACATGTAAGACATCCAGGAACGAAGGAAGTCGCTATGTGTATGGTAACAGCATACTACTGTACTATGAAGTATGCCGAAATAGTGCGCTAGCTAATAGTTCCACGTACTATTTAGTACGTTAGTTTGGGGTTTGCACCTTAGGTTGCCATGAAACTCAGCAGTTTACACTTTCGACGCTTTTATTTGCTATTCTATGTCCTATTCAAATTATAATTCATGACTATTTAAGAAAAAAAGAGAACTTTAATAGTCTAAAAGCACATTTTTACCTCAGACACACTGAAGGTGTTCTGCTAGTTAGGCATGAGTCTCTGGCAAACACACTTGCAGCTAGTACACCGCAGATCTACCCTAGATGTGTGTATTCCTGCTCTCAAACTCATTTTAAACCTTATTAAAAGTTTTGTTAAGCTGACAGAGTGTGCTAGATCAGTTAAACAGTAAAATCTGCAATTCAGGGGAAATGCCAAAACCAAGATTTCCAAACACTTTTGTAGATTTTCTGTCAATGTGTCAAGTCTTACTTTCTCTAATCGACTAATACTGAATTAAAGCACAAGTTTAAGCTTTCTGTACAGGTTAATCGGTGTGTCTTATGTTCCCTGCCAAAGTCTGCGTCTGCTGTAAGGTGAAATAAAGGAGTAAATATTAGGCCATGCTGTTAATTGGCCCATGTAATGCTGTTTACTGCTGTTTGTTTAGAGTGTCTCAATAATTCGGCATGTTAGTCGGGTCAGCTGAGAGGTGTCCTGTGTGTAAACAGTGGCCTGTGCCAATATTGACAGATGGGACACACACAAATCAGTTTATTACAGTCTGCTTCCTCTTTTGGCCGGCCAATCTGATGCAAAATTCAGTCCAGACCAGACTGGACCAGGCCAAGAGTCGCCTGCTTTGTTTGTTAGCAAAATCTCCAAAGTGTCGAGTGTGCGTATTGAAATCTTTAGCTGGTTTTGACGTCTACATTACCCGTGGAGTTCTAACGAGGAAAGCATGTATTACATTTTGTTTTTCCAGAGTGACTTACAGGATTCAGTCCAAACACAGCTAAGCAGATGAGGGTTGGGAGCCTTACTCTGGGACCCATCTGCTCTCTGGGAGTCCTCAGATTAAAAATCACAACCTTCCAATCATATCAGATTGAATGATATATAAGCGATATTGAGGAAGACTTTTGAAAATGTATGCGAGCATATGAAATTCTCCAAGAAACTTGGAACGGGTTGCACTTAATACTTAATGCCTAGCTGATTCACTACCGACTCTTTTTCCTCCACCATGCTTTGATGAGCAGACTCAGGTCAAAACTATTTACTACAAGCACATGAGAAATGCATGAACTAGAAAGAGACTGGCTTTTCTTAAACCCAACAGTTAAGTAACCAAATACTGCCTCTATATATCGGTTACATGATTTGGATACAATGCTGTGCTGGGGTTGTAATTTAATAGCAAATATTGTGATTGTAATGTGCCTTATATATAATATAAATCCATATCATTAAGCCCTGGAAATGGCATTAAAGATTCATTGATTGATTTTTTTTTAATCTGGTTGGTCAGAAGGTGTTGATTGTTTAACTAAGCCTAATAAAAATGGATTTAAAAGTGTTATTTAACAAATAAAGGAAAATGTATAATCGTTAATGAAGTTTTTTGTTAGGAGACATTTTATGGAAGGAGTCTCCAGTATCAGCGCTTACCTTACAGTCTGACTGTAAAGCTGTAACTTTAAGTTTTAAACCACAGGAAAGTCTTCAGGATAGAGCAATTTGTTATTAGGCTAATATGACAACGAATTTGCCTCAATGGTGGTGGAATAATTAAAGCAATAATTAAATCATACTCTTAAGGAAATGAAAGCAGCTTGTCCTACTTGCACTAAATGTGCTCTGTAACAGAACAGACAAACAGGCCACAAGGACATACATGCTCTCTAAAGTCATCCCTCCTCTCTACACTGAAGGTCAGTCGTGTGATGCACTAAAGGCAAAACTGGAGACTGTTTAGTCTGTTCTTGCTGTTACCTTCTTCTGCTTCTGTGGATAAAATTCAGCCTTTGTGCTCCAGTTTATCAGTTGCAGAACAGCAGTTTGACTCCGGACTCTTATTCGCCCTTCAGGTCAAATGAATTATTTTAAACATCTAACAGTGCTAAAAATGGCCCACCAGTTCATGAGAATGACTAAAAAGTAATAGTTACTTTCCACTGAATGGAGGATTATCGTAATGATGTATTCACTTGAGGCACATGATGATTTTATTGCATTTCTTAATATATACGTGTCTGTGGCGGTTTAAACGTCTCCAAATCAGACTACTCATTAATTTAGTTGGTCCTTTTAAATGCTGAATATAAAACCTTACGAACGAATAATTCATTAATAATAAACAATGAATAAATACAAGAATTAAATAGAAAAAAAATCAAAATAAGTACAACGCAAATAGAAAACATATAAATTAAATAAAAATTAAAATATTATTAATTGAACCCTGTCTCATAATGGAATGTATATAAATTCAAACACGAGTTAAATATGGCTAAAATTGATGATGTTTCATAAAAATAAAGTAAAAAGAAATGCTAACCCTGCCCCTAACACTAACTTTAACCGTCATATTTTTCTATATATGTTTGTACAAATTTTAAGTGTGGGGCCAGAGTATAATCCAATATTTAATTAAAATTCGAATGGGGAGATTGTGATTTTAATGCAGTTTGAAAGTGTTTCATTTAGCTAACCTTAGCTAAGTGCACAAATGTAAGAGTAGATTCGAAGTAAATCCCAAAGTAAAAATTTCAACTTGTCAAATGAACACTGCAAGTGCAACATGTCAAGGAGCGCGATTGTTTAGCTGTAGTAGGGCAAAGAACGTCTGGGTTCTGGGCAGCTGGAGATCCCTCACTGAAGGAATCTTGGGAAGGAGCTGTTTAATAGTGGAGAGGAAACTTTGTCACCTGTAGAGAAAGAGAAAGGTTCACAGGACGTTAACTAAGACACATTCAGTTTCATGTCCAAACTTCCTGACTCATTTTTTTAAATGATTTATTTCAGAGATCATGTTCGGGTCACAACTTATTACTCAAATTACAAATTATTACAGTCCAACGAATAATACAGTATTTTTTACATTCCCAGCTATCCCAAGGAGAACCCCAAAACATGAGCTGGCTAATCACTGGGATGACGATTAAGAATATTTCAAAGCAAATTTCACTCTATCTGTATATTTCTCGAAAATTGGGTTTCGTCGATGGGACATCCACTGGGACCATGAACAGAATCCGAGGGTTAATGGACACTTGATGGCTGCGCTGTGTGTGGCGACTCTCCTGTTGTTTTAGGTCTTCCTGACTGGCTCAAACACTAAGGCTGTGGGAATGTGCTTGTCAGCATGGTAACCTTTTCTGAAGCCATGTTCTAAAACCCAGGCCCTTTATGGAGTGTATGTGACTCGCCATCACAGCTTGATGCCACTGTTACTAAACACTGCATGGAGGGATTAGAGAGGATCTTTTCTCGCAGTGACCTTTAAAACATGTAGCTTGATAAAGTTTTCCTGTCTTAATTAGTTTACAAACTGCCAAAGTTTCTTAGAGTTCTCTTGCTTTGTATTAAGATTAAACTGGTAAGCAGATTAAACAAGTGACGCTTCCTGGCTGCTCTGACCAGTGTCCACTCCAAACCGGTGTTCTCCCAATCCTAACAAATCGCTCGTGTTTAAAGACAGATCTCCCAAATATTTCAGTACGGCTAAACAAAACAGACGGCACGCGCGAGCTCTGCTTGCATACGAGCCGGCTGTGTGCAAGGCGTGTGTGCTTTACATGGAAAGACGTTCCATCAAAACCCTCAGTTTCTTACCGCACCTCCATTTGCGTGGTTGCAGTTGTTGTTACTGCCTCACTTCCTGAGTGTCTCTGAGTGGACACAAACTCCACAAGGATACAAAGACAGCCAAGTTATATTTTTTTTCTATTCCGGAGCCTAAGGCAGATGTTTCTATTCCGCTTGGCTTCTTCGTCACATGCTCATTTTACAAAATTGCCCTGGCATCCTTGCCAACGCTAACATCTGGCGAATGAAAAGAAAGACTGCCTACCTGCTCTAATTTGTCAAAGCATGAGCTCAGCAAATGTAGGTGAGATAATGGAGATAATAACCCCATTTGCAGTGTCGAATCCCAGCTGGTAAGGCAATATAATCCAAGAGCAGTGTGAATAACAACAGCTTGTTTACCAAGTGTTTCCACTATGGTAAAAGAAATAATCTGAGGTCATTAAATCTCTAGGGAAGAACAGATCTCGACACAAAACATGATGATCCCCTTTGTATTAAGCGTGCAACTTACTAAATAGCTCGCCATCGTTGTTGTATTATGTGATGGTTATGCAAATTGAGAGAGCAGGTTCACTACCAATGTGTAATCCCTGACTGAGATCCCTGATAATCACTAATCACCACCATTCCTGTCGACTAATCACCATTGTTCCCAATGGCCAGTCACTGATCACCATTGTATCCAATGATCAATCGCTGATTACAGTTGTTCTGAACAAATATCAGTGGATCACCATTTTCCCAGTGACCAGTCACTGATCACCATTTTTCCCAACGATCAATCACCATTGTATCCACTGAACTATCGCTAATTACCATTGTTCTGAACAACCTATCACTGATCATTTTCCCAGTGACCACTAACTGATCACCACTGTCCAGAAAAGCAATCAAGAATCCCCCCCCATCCTTTGTTTTTCATTTCAAACTCACTTTTTGGTGATTTTTTACATCTTGTAAACCTTCAGATTTGCAACTGATCTTCAGAAATCAGTTGTTCTTCATTTAAGACATTTTGATATGAAAATTATTGATACGACTCAATGAACCGGTCTACGGCATCATCTGGCGATTTGGCTCTCAAACATGTTATGTTTGTTTCATGCATTAGCTACTTTTCCATGAACAGATTTTTTTTTAATTAAAACGTAATGTTACATATCAGGAACCAACCAGACATCCCATCATACCTTCCAGTCAGTAGCAAGATCTGACAAGTAAGAAGGTTTCGACTTTTATCTACTCTCGGACTTTTAATCCTAATGATCCGGAGTTTAGTGACAGATAGGAGGACGCTAATCGAGTTTCACTCCATTGAGGTCACATCCTAGTTTAGATTGGAAAGCCATCAGTGCTTCCTACAGTAATGGTGAAAGAAGCTTTAGTCCTGCCAGCATCTTCCTCATGGGATTTGAATTCATTTAGTCAGTAAGGTTGCATATGGGGAACACATCGGACATGAAGCCTTTTAGTGCTGTTTTCCCTCAGATGAGGTTTGGATTTGATGACCTGCTCTTTGCCTGTGTTTTTACTTTCTGACCAGTAAATGCAATCAGAGCTTCTTTAGAGAAGAATGAACATCACAGAAGGATTTTTGTCTTAACATTTTCACAGCTATCCTGCAGTCTTTGTGAGCTAAATAATAACTTGTCACTTGGACTACATTTCATCCCACAACGGACAAAATCAAGTCCTAAGTCTGCTTTCTATGTTGGTGCATGTTTAACATTACTTTTGCAAAACGGAGTTAATTGTTGACTTTTTTTTTTTTTTTAAACTGTAACTGAATGTAGCTTCAGATTCGTCACTCCCTCAAGAGACTCGATTTGAATAAAAAGCTCAAGTCTTATGCAAAATGTGCGTCTTAATGCTTTGTTTATAGAGTCAGCCTACACACTCAAGTGTCCTGCTGTTGCGTAAACAAGTTACGTGTGCCAGGTAAGATTTGCCAATAAATCTGCGTGTGATATAATAATATGACAAATAGTACGTGATCAGTGAAAGTAAACATCACTAATGTTCTGGTTTATGAGGAACGATGGCAGAGTTGGAAGAGATTAACGGGTTCAAATAGAAGACAGACAGACTCGTATTTCGGTTTTCTGTCTATTCGGCCAATCACCCACACGATTTTGCATCCATTTTGCATCATTATTGTGTTCCTTTGCCAGGATGGGCTCTGATTTCTCTGCTCTGACATCCTCTCATCTAACCTCCACCTCCATAGCTAGCTTTCCATCATTTCTTTCGAAGCACGCTATCAGAGCCCTCTCTCGGCTCTTCCCCGAGCTCCCGGAGGTGTAATTGTTAAAAACGCTGAGCTATTAAAACTCTGAACGTCACAGAGGCTTGATGGCCGCACCGGATGCTCTACTTTCCCAGAGCCACATCTGCAAAAGAGTTCGGAGCTGAGAAGTCAAGTGAACCAGCCGAGAAAACAGCAAGACCTCCTGCTTGGCTAAGCTTTCGAGCAGTCGCATAACCTGGCACAACCTCCCACTTCCTGTGATTTGAAAGTGTCTCTATATTTGACAATGAGGGGCTTTCTGCGGGCCTAATTTGGCTGCTAAGAGCGAGGGTTGATTGCCAGTGTCAAGTTCCATGATGTTTTTGCCATTTGTAACGTTGAAGTGCCTCTGACCATTCCGCCGACTGTAATGACACTGAGTGGGTTTGGAAATGGCCAGAATCCATTTGGGTCTGCTGTCCATTATTCCTGTCAGCAATCTGGCCATTGTCTCTTTGGGCCATTTGCTGTGCCATTTTGGTTTTCTTTTTCACTCATTAGATGGACTTTAGATTAGCTCGGTATGTTTCGTCGATATGCAAACTAGTAAAAGCTTGGTGGGTTTTCGATAAGAATGCACCGTTCCCATTTTTCAACGCACCGATCGCATGTTCAATACAATCCTGATTACAGACCTCCGAGAATCAGCCAGGGAATTCCCTACAAGGTGTTGCTTCACTTTTCTTTTTACGCTCACGCCCTGACTGATTTACTAAAAGACAAAAGCTCTGCTTGGACAGGCGTAATTAAACCGAATCCTGTCCAGGAGCTACTTATTGTTTTTTATTTCCATCCAGATTGGCCATGTTGGTGTTTTTTCCCCTCCCACTTCCCCTGAGAAAATTACACACCACATTACCTACTTTCTGTTACTTACTGTACTCAAAACAGCTTTGTGTGCCAAACATCTAAGATGAAAACAACATCATCATTTTGATAAACCATCCCGTTATCTGGAAACAGAGACGTTTCTACGGAATATTGTTAAAATAATGGTTTTATTTTGGCTTAAATAGAAGATGCTGGCTTGTCCAAATGTAATACCTGCTTTTTAAAGTTGTATTAATTACCACGTGCGTTCCCGAGTGGCAGTCAGGTGCTTAAAGGGTCTGTTTGCATAAAAAACAAGCTGAATTTTGCATTTTGAGGTAGAAATTGCGTATTCGTTAAGGCCAGCATGTAAAACAGATGTGTCAGCAAGTCCTGCCAGCAACATGTATAATAATACCTTTGTGGATCGGAAATCTCAGTGTGACCCAGTCTACATCCGTCTGATACGTTACTCGGATTCCTGGTTTTGAATTTACTGGCTTGTTTTTCATTGCTGTTAAAAAAAGACACGGACATTCCTGTAACCTTCTCATCCTCTGTGACACGTCGAGCCCCTCGGCGGAACACGCTGTTGTTCGGAAAGACATGAACGTCCCCTAAAACCTAAAATAGTTGCACGATAGCGGCCAGCGTCATGGCTTTATTGCGTTTCCATCAGCAAACGGGTCACAGCGGTGGAAAGCGACCTTGGAATTCAGTCTGGAAAAAAAAAAAAGAAAAAAAACACTTTCCCATCACTTCTTTTACATCTCATTAGGTGCGGGTCTATGCGAAGCAGCTTCCATTTTACACAGCCGCTGTGCATGTTTCGTTTCTTAAAGGAAGTTCCAAAGCCACAATGCATGTATCACTCATTTTCAGGTTTTAATCTATTGCATATTGCTTTTTTTTTTTTGTTTGTTTGTTTTTTTTAGATAAGCAGCTCATTAGGTGCAGTTCCTGAGGTCTAATATGCCAAAGAAAAGCATTTAACGTACATTGAAGCGTACTGCAAATAGACATGGCTGTTCATAAAGCATTAAAACAGTTTGTCAAATATTTGACTGTAGTAATTGAGCAAACAGCAGCAGTTGCATTGTGAAGCAGATGAGGACTGGATAACGTACATGTTTACCTCATATTTCTGATATTAGTTGACAGACCTGCGGAGATATATTAGGGAAATGTTCCCTCTTTCTCTCTCTCCCTTGATTTTGCTTCTTAACTGACTTGGAACAGGTTTTCCAGTGAACCTGACATTTCAGTGGTATATTTAGCAATGGTTGGAGAAAGGAAAGTATCGAGGAGCGAGATGACAGTTCTAGGCCAGCAGTCTCTGAATAGACAATCACACACACACACACTTGAACCTAGAACATATTCAGTGCTCTTTCATCAGGTTAAAAAAGAAATATTTTCATCCCAGAACACAGCAATGGTATTGCATAAAAAGTGTGAAAAAAGTGTGTGTGTGTGTTTAGCTTGGCTTTGTACGTGTCTCTCTCTGCTCCTGACTCATTGGACAGCTCTGTTCTTTCGGATTCATCTCACTCCAGCACTGACTCTCTAAAAGAAGTCCATATTTGACCAGCAGCTTGAGCTCGTACACAAGGAATGGTCAAAAAAAAAAGCACCAGGAAAAGTGTAAGATGCTAAGCTCTGGCAGACACAGCAGGGTTTACATAATCGTTTGGCAGATACTTTTATCCGAAGTTAAAAGTGAGTCTGTTCTAAGCTCCGAGCTGTTAAAGGAGCCAACAATGGCTGCACGATGAAGTTTCCATTTATACCAGAAATAAGCGTGAGACAGGATCTTGATGTGTGATCAACATCCCAGTTTATGAAAAGCTACCAATAGGATACAACGTCATCAGGTTTTATTGGTACATTCGTCCATTTAAGCCTCGTTTAATAAGACAGAGGCCGCGCCTTCTTTCCTGAGACACACAGGCACAGAAGCTAGGACAGGAGCCACGCCTCCTTTGCTATGGCCAACAGAGACGGTGGCTACGACGGAGGCCACGCCTCCCTAACAGAGCCCAACAGGCACAGAGGCCACACCTTCTGTCTTTCCGATTAAAGATGAATTTGATAAGATTTCTAAATAATTAACACCTTATTACCGATACAAACAACTGAATCATTTCAGTCATGATTCATTGTTCCGAATCAGTGCAACGTAAATATTGACCCATATCGGTGTTGGAAGTTCTGATTCTTCAAAACAAGCAGTGTCAGATTTCCCGCTAGGTTACGAGACGAACTTTAAGTAAACGCTCCTTTTCCACGTAGAAAATCAAGACCGATGTTTTGTATAAATATGCTGTTGTGTCAAGTGTAATGTAATGCAGCCTCGCCTTTGAAGGGTGTGTTTGGGGTATTTTACGGTCAGATTTCAGGAAGACAATGCAAGAATAACAGCATCACTTCAGGGAACAGAGCTTTCGTGTTTGTGATTGTGGGTGAGTGTACCAGTATGATGGTACCTCGATAAGGAAAGTTGATATCTCTGACACGAGTAACGTTATGCTGTGGGCATAGGTTAATTTTCATTATCGATTTATTACGCAGTGGGAATAGGTTCATTGGGAGACCACATGCTTTGCATGTATGAGGTCCTGGGTTCAAACCTGGGTTACTCTGGGTTAATGGTGAGAAAGTCCAAGCCCCAGCATGAATAAACTGCCACTGTTGGGCCCTTAAGCAAGGCCCTTAATCCTACCTGCTCGAGGGGTGCCGTATCACGGCTGACCCAAAACTGTGCTATAACGGTTTCTTCATTTCCAAGTGCACCTTTTAAAACACTACCTTTACATTACATTTAGGTTATTTTCCTATAACAACTGAGCTACTCCTTGCTTTCACTTTTGCCTTGTCCTTTTCTGACCTGTCTGAAAAAGTGAATTTGGAAGCAGATACTGTGACCTGCCAAACAAATGAGCAATTGATGTTTCAGTGAATTTTTAATACCATCCTATCCCTTCCTCTCCGCTTCGTGTTGCAATCTGGAAGTTGTACACTGCGTATTTTATGACACACCTGGACGAGAACCTGTCAAACACACGTCAGAAAAGAAAAATGGCCTTCTTTACGCTCTTCACCCAGGAACACTCGTCTTCTGTTACCTTCTGGACTCGCCACCTTCCATGAGACGATAAGAATCTGGGATTTTCTTACCATCGGGTTTGGTTTTCCCAGCCCGAGGCTTTTGACGTGTGAGAACAAGCTAAATCCAGCTCTTGTCACCATGGTGGAACAAAATATAACTACTGTATTTGCTGACTTGCTTGGCGGGTTTGCATTCAATTCTGTTGTGTTAGGACTGGAGATGAAACTCTAAGCCTTGGCAGGTTTCGGCTTTGAAAGCCAGGTCGCATGAAAAAGAGGTTTTAGCATGCATGTTTAACAAACAAAAACGCATGTATTGATGCTGAGATAAATAATATGGAGGCATAAACTCCGACTTTTCCAAGGATTCTTGAAGGAACATGTTACATTCTTAACATTCATAAGTACTGGTATCTGGGCTGGAGAGCCAATCCTCAGATAGCATTCTGTCTTTAGTGATATCTGGGCTTTAGCTGATATTGTTGGAAAAAAAACACTGCTGCTTTAAGACCGGAGCTGTGTTTGGTCTACAAAAGGAGCTTGTCGGTGCGAAGACGAGACTCTTCGTCTCCTTTCCAAGGTCTTGGTGTTGAGACGTGTCGCTGTTGTTAATTTGGCGATTATGTATGACCGTTATACATTAATGTAATGGATTTATACCACAGTTAACCACTGTTTAATGCTGGAGTCTGATTGGTCAGATGGTCTTGATTACTTTTCTGTAACAGCCATAACAGAATAGATATTCAACCACTGTCAAGGATTTTCATTGTGCCTCTGAAGAATTGTCTAATAAAATGTCCACATTGCACAAGAGTTTTGTCCAAGAAAGTTCCAAGAGTGCTTCCTTGGAAAACTAAATCCGGGGTTCTTATAACATACGTGTGAATGTTTAATTTCAAGTTGTAGGCTACTTAATCTTGTAAAGAGGACTTCTTCTTCGACTTCACGTACAGGAAGTAAGTACTTGTGGGCAGAGGAAAAAAAGAGAAAGTGAGAGATTTGGCACGTTTCTCTTCAGTGAGACAGAGAGTCTCAAGAAACAGCTACCTATCCAACAAAAAGGCTTTTATTCCAAGATTCTGTGGCTCTTTTGAAGCAGGATTAGGTTCAAGGCTAGCCACAGAGCTCCATGTTTATACACAAGCTACTCAAAATGGCTCTGAGACTTTACTGCTAAACCTGTGGTGCAAACAGACTCATTATTGCGTCCTGTGATCCATTCGAGTTCATTTAGAATCTCGGATCTTTTGATTCTTCAGTAAAAAAGTGACTAGCTGGTTTCGTTAGCTAACATTAGCTACCAGAGCGACCTAAGCTGTTAAGCTGGGATAGTAATATTACGATGGAAGATAGAATGTTAAATACAGAAACTTGTAGAAACTTCAGTGTTTTTGGACAGAGGGAACGTCACGGTGTGATCGCTCATAAGAAAGACTCAACGAAATAAAAATATGTGATTAATTCTGTCGCATCGGTCTGACAAAACACGATTCACATCAATATGTGAGCGAAATTGCAAAAATCTGAAGGCCAGGAAGAACTGAAACTGAACAAACAGTATATTCAGTATATCCTGAAAAATTTATATTTTACTATGAAAATGATCCCTTTTTTTTTTTGTTTGTTTACAAAAACTGTAAAAATACCAAGCATTTTTTTAAATGAATAAGTCATACTTGTTTTTCTTATTTCGGTGCCAATATTTTTTACTTTCCAACTATATATATATATATTTTTTTTAATAATGATAGAACTAATTTCCTTCTATAATGTGGGTGATGGCTTTTCACAGCAGGAAGCTGACTCACTGCTGGGTTCTCACATCTCAAAGAAAAACACAGTGCTAATTTGGCTTTTATAGCAAGCTTTCTCCTTAATTAAAGGTTTTATGTCCTTTCATTTGTAATCATTATATAGCTTCAATGAAATAACATTGTTAGACACCAGCAGTAGCTCACTTGAGTCCAGTCATAAGCTATTTAATGACTAATCCATCAGCTTCACAAGACATTACTGATCTTAAAGTTGCATATTTTGCTTTAATAAGAATCAGACGACCGCTGTTACTCCAGTGCGTGTCGTGTTATATCTGTTCCCCGTGGAGTAACCATTGCTGCGTCAATTTTGAGGCGTTTTAAGTTTAAATGTAACAGAAGAATCATGAAAACTGTTTCGGGGTTACGTTTCTCCAAGGTGGTGTGACGGCATCAGGCTTTCTTGAGGCGTGTTGAGAACTGAAAGAAGGCGTAAGGCCAAGAAAAATTACTTTTTTTTTTTTAAATGTATCGGGAATACGATGGGCCTGGGTTTTCCATCATGGAGGTCAACATGGCCTTTTGAATTGAAATGTGTTACACTGAATCGGTTTTGAAATAAACAAATCCTGCCTACTGTTTGGATATTTTTGGATTCTGATCTTTTCAGTGCAGATGTCAGGCAAACCACGGAGTGATCTCTGTAGACTGTTATAGAACTATAATGATGTGTGTATATATATATATATATATATATATATGTATTACAATGATTTGGCTTTTGGCAATCTTTTGGCTATATATGCAATATTCACCAGCAACTTTTGGGTGGTGGTTCTACGGGAAGAAATGCTTTGTTGATGAGAGACATCAGAGGAAAATGGCCAGGCTCTCTACTCCTTACAGCTGTGGTGTGCAGAAAAGCATCTCGGAACGAACAACACATTGAACCTTAAGGGGCAGAAAACCACAGACCACAGGACAGGGTGGTGGTGTTGGGGGGGATTAGTCAGTGTTAGTCAGCATTATTATTATAGTCAGTGTTAGTCAGGATAAGATTAGTATGATGTTCCTAATAAAGTGGCCGGTGAGTGTATCTGTAATATGTCCATGGGTATATTATTTTTTCAATATCCCTCTACATGCTCTTTGAAAGGTCACATGACCAGACATATCCTTTGACTCAATGATGTTAAATTTGAACAGGAAATGAGACCTATTTCAAGTTCAAATGCCACGTCCGCAAAACTGGAGTTGCCCTGTTGTAATTAGAGCCATTACGAACACAGTCATGAGCGCATAAATGGAAGATTTCATACCACAAATAAAACATTTTTTATACAAATATTTCACAACAAATGTACGATATTTGTTCTTAGGAAATGTTCTGCACTAGGATTATGCATGGCTTCTTGGAAATAGTCAGCTTCTAATAACATGAAATCCTTTTAAAGGCAGTTGTTACGTGAGTGCAAACTAAAATCTTTGGGCTGTGTTCAAACTTCTGCCGCTCCCATCTCTTGAAGTGACAGCTTGCATTATGTGAAGTTCTGCGAGCCAGTGTACATACTCGAGATGTGTACATTTGCTAAAACGCCGCAGGGTGACACCGTTCCGGACGCAATTGCCCAATCCTGGAAGCAGAATTTGGTTTGCACTGACGATCGCAGGAATGAGCTGATGAGTCGAATCCGTGTTTGATGAGGGAAACCACAGACCTGCACAGCGCAGGTGTACAGGTTGGGAAACATTTTACAGTGTTGTGGGAGTGCTGTTTGTTCCTTATGAGCTGGAAGGTTGAACAAATGATTTCCACACGAAGCTGTGTTTGCCCTGAAGGTGGACCAGGATGTACAGTAAGCAGAATCTGTGACTTATGGTAATGATGGTAATGATGAACAAATTAAAATGGAATTATACAGATCCAGCTAGCTTGTTAATGTCGAAACAGATTCAGACAACTGACTTTAAGGAGAGGTTCTCAGAGTTAGGTACCTAGGAAATAAGTTCCGTCTACCAGCCTAAAGTGTTCTTCAGGCTGACACGCTGAGGAAACCCTTAAAGGTAGTATATAGAACCAGACCTTTCAAGCTTTACGCATTTTGTGTTGGAATTCCTCATTTTAACATCGGAGCATGCAAAAAAAGTTCAGTCCAATCTTTCCTTCCCGCCAATAAAAAAGGTTGACGATCCAATCGACGCGTGAATCTGAAATGATCGACAGTTGCGGAAGCCCCGCCCCCTTCCCCAATCTCGCGTTCGGACATCTCACTTACTCGATTGCTAAACGGAGATTGTTTTGAGTTGATAAATGAGTTGACTTGGTTAACATTAGGCGTTCGCCGTGTATACAGGGTTTTATTGGGGGGTGGGTTGTGTATATAACAAGAAAGATTGTAAACCTTTCTACTTTCCTGAATATGTACTATTTCATATAGTATCATCATAAAATTTCATATATACAGACACTCAAGTTCATACCTTAGGCAAGTGATTTGTGAATGGACTATACTGAAAATGTACCGCGTTTTTACCCCTTGGCAACTCACGCCTGGCTGGGCTATAGATTATTCCACTCTGTGGTTGGCAAGTTTGAGAATCCTGTCCCCGTTTCACGGACCGGGATCCAAGAAGAACCTTTTTAGTAACGTTGAGAACCTTTGAGGAACCCAACTGTCCATTCTTGCAGTTAGATCTGGGGATCTGGAGTCTGTGGCAATGACCAAATCTCCTTGGAGTTTAAATCTGGAAATGCTCCAGACCTCGTGACATGAAATGAAACCTCAATCCAGGCTGATTATAGAGACAGGACGTTTGGAATTTTTAATATACAGGCTCTTGTTGTGGTATTATAGCAGCTTTCGAATTTTGCTGTAATCACAAGTGTGGAGAATGACCTAGAGATTAGAGGATCATTGGGGGTCGAGAGGGCAAGTATGCAAGTCAGGCTGTGTTGTCATAGCGGCCCACGAAGAACTATGCGTGGAATCCAAAGCAGCACAACAGTGCAGTCAGTGCCCTCTAACTCAGTTAGGGCCAAACAGTCGGAATCATTATTTTCACACTCGGTATTTTAATCAGGCTATATCAGCAGGGTGTGTATGTTATTTACTGAGGCAATCAACACGGCTTCAAGTACGCCTGGCATTTGGACAAGATTTACTTTTAATACCCATTGCAGAATGATTAATTTTGCATCCTATGAATCAGACACATCTAGCAAATAGGTTTACACCACTTATCTGGCAGACTGTGTTCTGGTTTCCGTAAATGCGACTGTTTTCATGATCTCAATCCTCAACACCTGACTATTAAGCCTGCATCCACTGCTCATCCAAAGCTGCCAAAGGTCATGACGTGCAAGAGCCGTGGAGGACTTGATCACTTGATTGCATTCCTTGGGTTCATTTTTCATATCTTGTGCAAGTGTGCAGCAGTGCCAAAGTTGGGAACATGGAACATTTCTTCACTGACCGTATCACCGCATCTTCAGGGAGTCCAACATCTGTTCGCAATATCGCCCTGATGTCATCCAACTTGTTTTGTTTGGTTAGCGTGCCAGGGGAAATGAAATGTGTGACTGCAAAGAGCTTCATATTAGCATGAACTTGTCAAGGTAGTTTCTAATAGCGCTGATTTGTTCTAACAGATAACATATTGTTTTTGTAACATGTAACCTTTTTAGGCTGTTTATGCGCATAATTCTGAGTAACTCTTTACAAAGCCATCATTAAGCATACAGTATATACTCTTAGGAGGAAATAAAAGGTTCTTTGGTTTTGGTCCATTCTAAAGGGTCAAACCAGATAACAAGATATTCTAAGGTTGCAAGATAACCTTATAGCAGAAGATGTTTTCTTATAAGAAGATTTTTTAATCATACAGACCAGCACGAGACATAAAATTTTAGTTATCGGTGCTAGCACTCGCACCTTTCAAAGTCCTTTCAAAAAATCTTCTCCGCTGACCATAACGACCCTTTCCCTGGCATCACAAAACTTGAAACAGGAAGAAACATGACAATTGAACCGATGTTACTCGGCCTGCTTCACCAAGATGACCGCGGACGCGGTCTGTGCCTCAGGTCTGTTGTATCAAGCACCAGACCAGCGTTTTCAAGACCCCCAGTGATCGGTTGTGCTGGACCACTTCTGGTCCAATCTCTCAGGGCAAACGGCCCGGGGTTTTGAACAAAAAAAATACAAGTGGGAAATAATTCTTAAATCAGAGACCCTTTTTAGAAGCTTGAAAGTATCACAATGCTTCTACATTTCTCTTCCAAAGCCCTTGTGATTGTGATTCATTGCTTGATTCCAAGCCAGGCTATTTATGAAAAACTCCACTGTCGCTAGGCCTGATAATAATATTAATGTCCAACTTTCATGGCTTAAACTAGTGATGCAAGACAGACGGCCAGGGAGTCTTTGTGTTTAGATTGAGGGGGTGGCTTTAAACCAACTGGCTTGTGTTGGATTTAAAGCCCCAGACAAGCAGGACTATTGTTTCTTCGGCCACTAGGCCACATCCTGTGGCTTCCTGTCTGTGGAAAAGATGACTGTCCCGTTCAGACAGCATCGGGCTTCAATTCAGATGGGTTTAGAAGCTGTAAGAGCATTGACACCTCACGTGCAATTGCAAAGACGTGAAGTTCCCATCCCGATCCCACGTAGAAATCTCACGGCGGCCTGCCACATGGTTCTGATTAATTCATTTCCTCTTTGTGATTTACACATGACCTACCATGGAGGATTGGACTAACCGAGGCCCAGCTCTTGGCCCGCAGCCGGCATTTTAAACATGACTTCTTGCTGTGTCATGCACAAGTCGTAACAGGGCTCAATGGATTTCAGACCGAACAATTGATGGGTCACACCATTGACAAGCTTGCCAAAGCTGTACCCAATAGAAACTCAATATTGCAACATGGCCCACTAGTCTTAGTCAGTACAAGTAACCTGAATTTTGTACCAGTCCTTATCTAGGAGGGATTATTCCCTTCTGATTAAAAGCGCATGTGTCATAATGTGCAAAGTAGAGCGAAAATAGTGAGTGTGTGCTGACTAACTGTGTAGAGACAGCAACTAAAAGCCTCATTCCTTACTTGTCAGTACTACACCCTCATTCTCTGGGCTTCTATTTCCATTTAATCCATCTAGATTTTCTTTTCTCACTTTTGTAAGATAAGGCTAAGCCAATTCACCACTGTTAATATGAAGGCATAATATTGCATATCTTCAGTAATATTATTAGCTACCATCAGTTAATGGATAAATAGTGTCATAAATAGTGAGATTTCATGAGATGTAGCCTAATGTTATGTTATATATGGCTTTTTTCTAGCTAGCTCAACCACAAACAAAGATCTTACTTAGATAATAGTAGTCACATTGCACTTTTCTGTGCAGATTAAGATTTTGCCCAACCCTTGAGTTTCACCCCAATAAAGTCATTGGGTCTAACCTGGCTGCCCCATTGTAGAAGGTCTGGCTACGCAACTGGGTTTAAGTACCAAACCGTAAGTTAATTTGAGGTCTATGGACCGCTAAGCTAAACCAAAAGCTAAAGAGTGCAGTCAGATGTTCTTGATTCTCAGGCCGTTACCTAGTTTTAATTTCCTCCATTTAATTTACTACATTCCAGTGACTCGACTCAGCTGGCACGTACGCTGTAGTTAATTTGTGGTGGAAGGCTAAGCTAAACCAGTGCCACGAATGGGTGCTGGTTGGTCAGTAAATATTGACTCTGGGTCTTGCTTGCTTGGTTGTAAGACTGGGAAAAAACTTTGGGAACATTTAGTCTTGTGCGACGGAGGGGTGCTGGTGGGGGGAATTGATGAGCAGCTGCTTTTTTCCGGCTGGAATGATGTGTGAAATGTGTGGGTTATCCAGCCTGTGGTAGTGTCTCCGTCTTTCCCTCTCTCTCGCTCTCTCTCTCTCTCGCTCTCGCTCATGCCGCAGCATAAGGAGCTTGTGGTGAACAGGAAAGAAGTCCAGCCTCCACTGCCCACTCACTCTCTCTTCATAGTGGCCTCCTGTATTTCCTGTAAGAGAGATGAGTGTGAGCGCAGTGTGACTGCGAGACCGGTGGAGATTGGTGTGGTCATATTTCTATGAGGAACAAATGCCTAAAATGGGTTTGTGAGTTCTGTGAAGTCTTCATAAAGAAGATAATTACAGTGAGACTGACTGACTCACTGTCTCGATTTAGAAGCCAGGAGAATATTTGAAGCAGACATGCGAGGATGCCTAATAACTGAGCGTGTTCCTGGGATTTGCGATTATTACAGACTTTAACCCTTTTATGTATGGTGTCAATGCTCATAGACCATTCATTTAAGGCTGTTTTTAGATGTTCACTCACTGCCCACGTTATTAGGAACGCCTGCACCCTTGGTCATTCATGTGATTATCCAATTATCCATAGAATCATGCAGATACAGGTCAAGTGCTTGATTTAATCTTCACCTTAAGCTTTCAGAATGGGCAAAAAATCTCTCTGTTATCTCAGTGAATTTGAGTGTGTCACGACCAGACAGGCTGATTTGAGTATTTCAGAATCTTCTACGATTTTCACGCGTAACAGTATCTAGAGTTAATACAGAACGGGGGCAAAACAGAAAACATCCAGTGAGAAGAAACCCCTTGATGATGAGAGAGGACAGAGTCCAGAATGGTTCGAGCTGCCAGGAAGGCTACAGAAACTCAAATAACCACTCTTTACAATCATGGTGAGTAGAAAACCATCTCAGAGCACACAACATGTGGAACCCTGAGGAAAAGGGCTACACCAGCAGAAGACCACATCAGTTTCTATTACTGTCCGGAATGTCATACAGGAATGTGATGCTACAGTGTGCACAGATTAACCCGAACTGGACAGCCGAAGACGTAACTTCTTCTTTCTTTATTTTTGTCTTTTTTAACAATTGTCATTTGCCAGTTAAGTCATCATCTAATTTAACTGCACAACTGCTGTACTTGTTAAAAAGCAATTCTATATTTTTTATTCACAGCATTCTGCGAAGCCTACTAGTTATTTTTAGAAAAGGTCCAAACGAATTTTCATTTCCAAGCTGTTATCGAGAAATAAACCCATCTAAAACATGGATATATTTTATAATTTATCCAAGAACGGATTTAAAGTCACGATTTGAAAGATGTTTTAGAAATCAGGGGGTCGACCTTGTCAGTGGACAGAACTTTTCTCCCTGGAGACAATACGTTTTCAGAGTTTGTACTGCAATTGCACAGCGGAAACCATTTTTCTTCTCTCGCGACATCTGACCTTTTCACTCTTGCTCATCTGTGTGCGTTAACTACCATCTGACTCCACTGGTTGTTGGAAAAATCCAGGAATTGAGCAGTTTTCTGGCACTGAATGATGACTATGGACATCATAATGCACAATCTCATGTGCCATTTGGAGTTGATATTGGATCCCCATGTCTCCTTACAAATGCAATTCAAAAGCAATAATAGTAATAATGCACTCTGTCATTAGCTTGTTAACCAGTCAAATATTTACCATGAGCATGGGAAACAGGGCGTCTCTCTTTTTCGTATAAACCGCACAACAAGGCTGCTTTCTCCAATTTTGTGCTGCATTTCACAAAGCCTCATTTAAAGAAATGCACAGCTATACCATGTTTTAGTTAAAGACATAAAGAGGTCATTTACTGCCACGAATCTGTCCGCATTACTCTCGACGTCATGAATAGGCTCTAAAGCTTTGCAGACACCACTGATCGCATTAGCAATTCAAAAGGTAATGGATCCAAATGGCTTGAATGCACTTTTTGTTAGCACTACAGGCGTTTTAGGATTGATGATCTCCTGTTCTTTTATCAGACGTCGGCCCGAGACGTCCCACGGACGTCAATAACCGAAGCATACAGAAGAAGACGTTCTTTTGAACTGTGTGAAAGGTTAGCATGTACATATTTGGCAAATGCTACCTCTACATGCTCTAAAGAGCCTTTTTTTCCACCAGCATTCCAGCCGTGGGCCTCAGGATAAACACAGCTAAACTTCAGCAAAGTGTAACTAGAGATGTAGACTGACTTGTTAGGGAGGCCTTTCCAAGACGCGTAAACATTTGCCTTGATTTTGGTCCTTATTTGTCTCTCGAGGTGGAAAGACCTAGGCCGCATAGAAAAGATTTAGCCTTCTCGCTTTACATTAGTCTAGTCTTTTTGCATTAACATGACTGGTGATGGTTAAGGAAGCAGGAAAGCTGTGCCATGTCCTGGAGCGTTAGAAGTCCATTGACATATAAAACATAATATGATAACAAATAAAGCAGCCTGAATAATTACTTTTTGATTAAACAGTGATGGACAAAAATGTAGGCCTATGAATGGTTTTCTTCTTTTGTAAAACGGTTTGCGCTGCTATGCGTTTGTGGTAAGAGCTTTCACACCCTTTTGTGGCTAATTACTATGGGTGCAGCTTGCTTCTTGTTTTCGTGTCTTTCTGCTGACCAACACAAAATGGTGATGTTGGTGCAGAAGTGCAGGTATGCATGGTGTTAGCACGGATATAAGGTACTTTTCGTTTCAGGATTTAGCTTTTTCGAAATTTTTTATTCCATCACATGTTGGCCATCAACACTGTAACTGACCGGGAAGCAAAAGCGCTCCCATACACCTGACCTTAAAGATGAGGGGGAATTTTATATATTTATATATATATACATATACATACACACACACACACACACACACACACACACACACACACACCTATATACCTTATACCTTAGGGTAACCAACCCTATACTCATGTATCCTAAGAGACATATCCAACAAAAAAAGAAGAGGAAGAGGTCAGAAGGTATGGCAAGTTCTTTAACGCAACATTGAATATCACATTAGAATGAGTTATAGTTTGATTAGACGTTTACATTTTAAGGGTTATGCTTGTGTGTGTGTTTCCTTGGAGGCCCTTTATACATGGTTCTACCCAAGGTCCCCTTCAATATGCCTGAAAGCCCTGGCTAAGGTCACCTAAAAGTTAGTTCTTTCATAAAATCTATAGGAACTCCTTCGGTTGAAAGCATCTAGCCACAAAGAACCTTTGAAAGAGGCCAAAATAGGGGTTCATGCCATATTATTTTTCAGGTAGACTTAACCATGAATGTATTTAACATTACTTGAATGAAATGAAACACTATGTTCTACTGTAGCCGCTCGGCATCTGGGCTTGCTCACACGCGTGCCTTACTCCACGGATCAGACCTTGAGCCTCCTCCATCCTCCCAGGAGGCCACTAGCATCTGCGTTTCTAGCAAAGAGCTTTGCTTTCCCCCATATAGGGAACTTCCTGAAAAGCTAGAAGGGCCAGTTTTTCTTCTCTGTCCGTTTTTCTAAAGAGGATGATGGGAGGGGGTAACATCCTTCAACCCTATTTCTAACCCCCCACTTCATTTGGCACACCCTCAGACCTTGTCCCAACTGCTTTTGGTCCAGTTCCTGCTCATGGGAGGAACTGTTCTCATTTGAAATTCACAGTAACTGGTTTAACAGATCAAATGCATGGGGTCTGTCCCTTTCCAGATGTGGATTTATTTGTTGTATTGTGAAACTGGCTTTGTTTTGGTTGTATGTAGAGGAATGGGCCCTCCCCGGGCCCTGAACATATAACAATTAAGTCCTAGCCGGAGAGGGAAGTGTAAATTAGGTGCGCAGGAAGTCTGGAGGAAATGCTTTTATTTTCCTCACTAAAGCTGATAGTGGACCTGCGGGGTTTGGGCCGCCTTTCAAAACCGTGGGTCTGGAAAGGGAAATAGCCAGCTCTTCTGTTCATCCAATGCGGAGGCTTCAAGGATATAAACATTGCCTGGCAGAAACATTAGAGGGGTTTTTTTTGTTTTTTTTTGCTTTTATGGTTGACTGAATGATTGTTTTGATATCCATTTTCACCAAAGAATGATATTAAGTTTGCGCACTGTAATTACCCAGGAAAATTGATAAGCATTGCTTCTTCCTCATAAGCATGGATATGCTTTCCTCTAATTTGTTTAATCAATGCTAATGGCTAATGTCATTGCAGGTAATGATCCTGTGAGGAACAATGTTAGCTTACAATTAAATTTCCTAATTGAAGCGAAAGCTCCAAAAAAAAAACAAAAAAAACCCCAAAACAAACAAACCACATTGCTTTGTGCCATTCTGCTTAGCGGTAAATTAATCTTGCAATCATACTTAAACCAGTGTGTTTACACCACAGTGAAAATACAGAGCTGTAAGAAACAGAAATCAGCTCACACCCAGTTCCAGATAGATCTTTTGAAAATCTCTGTGTACATATCCCTGTTGAGTAATCTGAATACATATTGGAACAAGGAATGGCATCAGGTGGCTTATTTGTATTTTCATAAATTGCTATATGATAAAAAAGGTAATTCTGCTCAAATGAAACCCAACCTAAATAAACTTTATATGTACTTTAATGATAATTTTCTCAATTTGTAATATATCCTGATATTTAGTAAATATGGGTGCTATTCAGAGCCAAACCAGAATAGTTTGATCTGAAGAACAGCGTACTTCTCCATCTGAGGTACCTTCACAGACTATTAAAGCCTTTTACAGGTCCATTATGGCCTTACTTACCAGTGATACAGAGCTATAAGGAAATGAGTAAGCAAGAAATCGCAGTTTGCACCTATCACCTGCAAAACCAGTGTCACAGGTGAGTAAAGTATAACTTGGCCAAGCATAGAGCCCTGAGGAACACCTTTCTAACATCAGCATAGCCTTTTCATGCAATGCCCACACAGTCAATTTAAGGCTGTTTTTAGGAAAATATTACGTGTAAGTCACCTCTAATGGAAAAAAATCATTTTTAAAATTAAAGATAGATTATTCTTTACCTCAGAAATCTGTAATGTACTATACATGTCAGGAATATTGGTGTATTTTCTCTCATTTTTAGCGTTAAATAATGATTTTTGGCTTCATTTTTATTTTTACTTCAGGTAGCAGGATTTATCCTTTTTTTATTCACACAGACAAATTATGAACTTTTTAGTACAAGTGATCTTTAAAGTCCACATTCATATGACACATTTTTTTGAGCAATAAAACCCACAAAAAATCTGGGTATTTTTTTTATACATTTTTGACACCACCAGTTATATTTGGACATGTCCAATTTTGTCCACTCGTATTCAATTCAAATCAATTTACCACTTGTACTCTTGAGTCTCTTCACCAATTTCCAGGACAGAACCAAACATTTAATACTATGTTGAGTACTATTGAGCTGTTGAGTGAAGTCATTGTCAGTTGTCATTTCTGGGGCTTCAGAAGAACCTTCTTAGTTAGCATGAAATAGGGACATAGCAATGGAAACCAGTAAAACAAAATACTAAAGATTCTCAGCTTGGTTAAAAAGCAGCAGTATAGTGATATGTTTGGAGTAACCATTGGAAGAAAGTTTTCTTGTATTCATTGTTTACAATAAAAGTGTATAGCGCATAGGGGTAATAATGATACCTTGGTGGTTAAGTTTCTGCATTAGTGAACAAAAGGCTTTTTGAATCCCAGAACTGCAATAAAAAAAAATAAATGGCTGGGCCATTCAGGATAACAGCACTTATTCCTTGATTGCTCAGCTATATGCTTGGATTGGACTCTTGTATCTGTTGTTTTGAATGTCTTTAAATGTTTTTTCTTCAAGTAAAGAGGGCCAAGAATAGAACCTTGAGGAACCCCTTTGCCTTTAAACCATCAGTGTCTAATCGCTGAGGTTAAATGGTAACTTCCAACCCAATCCGACTTAGAAGTATCCATAATTGTGATCAATATCAAAGAGCAATTGGGCATCTGAACATCTTAATAAAAGTGCCGTGTCTAAGGCAAGTTGCTTTATACGTTTTCTTCAAAGGCGAAAGCTTGATAATTATTTAAGAAAAAAAATCAGCTTTTGCTAGAGGAAGTGACTAATAGCCTTACTCATTCTTTCCAATACAAGGGAACACTTAACACAGGCAGTGTAAAGACTTTTTGTATACATGACATAAACAGTTACGACTTGCACGCAGTATAGTTGGCCCGAGTTCTGCCTGTTCCTGCTGGCCACTCCTTACCTGTAACGTCTTGTCCTTCAGCCAGCAGAGTTACAGCACGTACAGGAAATGATGCAATGGCCCAGGTTTTTATGATGGCATGTTCAGGTTATATGAGGAACCTCTGGCCATACTGACATCACCACAGGCTGCATAAAGAAATAACAACACATTCTTGGTACTTACAACTGGCACTGGTCCAGCCACATGAGTCCTTTCGTTTACCCACTTGTTACTCTTTGACATAATTCATCGCAATTAAACTTCAATATTTTTTTAATTTACAGCTCTGGCGTTGCTAAGCCAAACGCCATTCGCCAACGCCATTGCTCTAGCATTACCTCCTGGCTGAAATGTGCTAGTTAAGTCAAGAGTATTATTATAGGGATTGTCTGTATACATGACAACTCGACAAGCTGGGAGCGAAACCATGTGCTCCAAGAGAGTACCCTTCATGCAGGCAGGAAACGGACAGTTCTTTATCACCTTTCTTAGATAACAAAGCAATAAAAGCACTGTTTAGGAATTATTATCTCGTCTTTTGCGTGGGAGATGTACAGATCGCTGTAAAACACACAGCGCGCTTTGTTTCAGTGAAAGTAATGCGTTGTGTCATTATGACACTGAGGCTTGTCTTACCTTTAACTTCACCTTCCTCCCTGTACAAGATCGTTCTAATCTCTGCTAGATAGCCCTCAGCTGAATCCACCCTAACGCTGCTGTGGAGGCAGGATATAGGTCAGAACAGTGTTGCGCAACATCTCTAGCAAGCATTAAGTGAATGAAATTAAAGATTTATTTGCTGGCTGTAGGCATTTTGTTTAACTGCCATGCCTGCATGGGATCGTTTTCTTATTATGCTGTATCTTTTAGCAATGTTATATGTTCTGGATGCTTTTTCTGTCCTGTTCTTGAGTTTGAATAGTGTTAAATGAGTTCCAGTCGTACAGACAGTTTATACCACAACTTTCTGAGAGTGTGCATGTTCATTAATTCATTTTTATTTAACAGCGTGCCCCCTAAATGTTTTATTCCTTACTTATTGTACGTTTCTATCAATTTACACTATACTATTGGTTTACTTAAATCTAGATTGATCGCTGATTGCTTCATGAAGGCCAAGGAAACAATGATCTGTAATTAAATCTTACTCAAAGAACGGAAATAAATCACTCCCAGTGAGCTTGGCTTGGGCCTGGCTTGCTTAGCACGCAAGAGAGGAGCGTGTTAGGAGTGATCATATAAGGGAGGAGTGAACTTTTTGTTCCTGTGTACCTGCATTCTTTTGTACTCGGTTGGTTTTGTGTCAGTGTGTGTTTGGAGAAGGAAACAATAGCAAATCCCCGTTCTTGCTTCGCCGTACATGAACAATTGAGTACAACAACAAAAAAACCTAGGCAGCCAGTATTGTTATTCCGCTTTGTGAGAAACCGGATGATGACTTTCGTTCTCGTGAAAAATCAGATAGCAATTTACGTCCAAACGCAGTGTGCCGTTCACATACTGCAGCAAATGATGATTTTAGAGCCACGGATGAGCATCCTGACGTAAATTATGAGCTCTGCAGTGAGGCAAAGCTTGCCATCTCATCGACTAATAAGCAGCTTCTGGATGTATTGTCAAGAACAGACATGTCAAGGAATGCAACCTAACCAGTCAGTGTCTTGCAGGAAAAATCTCTGTTTTGCGAAGTCTGTTTGCCTCTGTAGCAACAGCAAAAGTGGAAAAGAAACACTTTGTGGAACAAGTTCTTTTCAGCTCCACTGATATTTCACCTGCGTTCTTTGTAGCATCAGCGATTTTATGAAAAGTACAGCACTGAGACAGAATTCAATCTAAGAACAAACGCTACGCTGTTGAGTTTTAATAGTCCTGATTAAAAGTCCAAAATGGCTCCCAGACAAGAATAGGATTTGAATTGAACACTTTGCTTGCTAACTGTTCACTGAGCTACCACTGCTAAAGCTTATATGATGCAAAATAGGCAGTATTATGGAATAATGTAATTAAAGAACCCTAAAATATCAGCGATGTGTTTAACGTGTTCAGTTGTTGTTTGGTTAACGTTGTCTAAAGCTCACTAGCCTCCATTAGTTCAGTAAGCTAGCTAGCGTTACGAATACCAGGAAGACATCGGGGTATGAGAGTTGAACATAAATGGAAAGCTAGCTAAAAATATATAGCTAGCTGGCTAGTATGATTCTAGAGGTTGTTGTTGGAGTAGCTAAACATAAACAGCTAAGCTATTAGCTAAAATAAAGTATTCAGGCAGCAGTGTTAGACCAGATCAGTGTTGTAGCTAGACATTAGCATTATAAAAGCTAGCTAGATGTACGATCGGCTAGTTTACTTTTTAAAGATGAGTATTAGAATAATCACCAATACAATGTTATATTGCATTTAATGTAATTTATGTGATAGTTTAATATGAACTGCTAATTAGCCAAAAGCTTTGTTTGATGCATATCCTCCTGGTGTCATGTTACATTATATAAACTGGTTTACAGATGTGTATTATATTCAGCTCTGCAGCGTCTATCTTATTGAAATGAAACCCAAATTTTTAACATGTTTAATGTTTGCATTCTAGGCTTTAGAATCAAGATAGTGGCACTTGGAGTTATGTGCTTACATAATTGCGTTTTTTTTATGCTGAATGTCTTATATTGGCGGCATAGTGGTTAGCACTGTCGCCTCACAGCAAGAAGGTCCTGGGTTCGATCCCCGGGTCACCCAGGGTGCCTTTCTGTGT
>JAQQZR010000018.1:14493226-14504344 GCA_030068235.1 Notoglanidium macrostoma
CCCCAAGATGCTGGGATTGGCTCCAGCTTCCCCGCCACCCAGACGGATAAAGCGCTATAGATAATGGATTTATTTGCAGGATTTCAACATCTTCACTTAGGTGTCGTGCCTTTACAGAGTACTTTATAACTTAGACAGGGGAGAAAATGACTGTTGATAGCTGCTATAACATAAGTAATTACAGGAACTTTATTGTTATCATTGACATCATATGCTACAGGAATATATGCTGTGGTGTCCTATGGGACATGCTGTTATTGGCAAATAATCAACTTCACCCCACACTATTTTAGCAAGCTAAAATATTTGGATACTTAATATTATAAACCATAAAAATGCTTTTAAGTAACATGATTATCGATAATTTACCTACTTTCATCTCGACCATTTTTTATATGACATATTTTTCCAAATTGCTCGTCTTTGTGATCGATTTCGTGTCTTTTTATTTCCAATTATACATTTTCTGGTAGATTACAAGATGAATACAAGATGCATTCCACATTCCCGATAGGATATCTGAAGGCATCTGTCTGCTTTCAAACACGTCTCAGAATACAGATAGTGGCTGTATTGCAAGATGGATGATTTGAAATCACATTCCAGTAAATTCAGTCAGGTGTTTTTTTTTTTAAAAAAAAAAAAAAAAAAAAAAAAAAAGAGACATCCAAGAATCTGGGACAGTGTGTGTTGTGCAAGATCGAGAAACTGTTCTGGTTACGGTCAGAGAAAGGGAGTTTCTGTGCATGTAAGTGTGTGAGAAAGCGAACGTCCACAAAACAGGCAGAATCTCTGAACAAGCACTATTTCTCTTGGCATGTGGTTGAAGCTGTCCACTGGCATGCAGTTCTGGTAAAAGATACGCCCACTGGCTCCGTATCCATGAACCATTTTGTGATTCCCAGGGAACAGGAAGAGTTCAGAGTTCCTGAGTAGTGGAAATGATGAGAAATTTCAGTTGCATTTTGTCTAAGCTATGGTCGGTGTAGAGATGAGAGATAAAATCATTATTTTCTAAATGCTACCATGACTTGAAAGCTAGTCATTTAAAAAAAAAAAGTACCGAATGCTAGAACACAGAATCTGCTCCTACAAGATGCTTTGATATCTGTTATTATTAAGCGTTCAAACAGTCGAGGCTCGTTCTTGCTGTAGCTAGATTTACGATATTTACATTCAGTGAAAAATAGCTGGCTCATTTGCAAATATATTTTTCAAATAAGTACGTAATGAAAGAGTAACATGCGTAACATATAACTAGACGTAACGTGGTAATGTCTGTGCGCTACTCAGGCTTGTATGACTTTCTAATTTGTCAATTATAAACTAGCTAGCGAATTCAGGATGTGCTGTTATAGGAAAGGCATCAACTTTCAGGCATTAACGGTCATTTAGCTTGTTATTGGGTCATCTATGATTATTTTTCTGTAACGTCAAGCCTTAACCTAAAACCTGGATTTCAATTTTTTTTGTTTGTTGTGTGAAAACAAAATGGCTTAAGAATTTGAACTTCATGTGTTAGTGTATCGCTTAAAAATACATTACGCAAATATATGGAGGAAAATGTATGATTAAACCATGAACGATAACTCATAAGTATGTTCACTGAGCTGCGAATTAAACCTCAACGGGGATGCGATGTGGAGGAGTCTTGAATCACGCTGAAGGGGTTTATTTTGCAATAATTGTAATTGACTTGCTCACTGTACATTAGTTCATGTAGTACAAGGCTACGTTCTATAGAAATCGATCATTTGTTGATGTAAAAATTATAGCAACCGGGATTTATACAGAAATAACATACCATCGATTGTCAGAATTGACCAATCAGGATCGTGTATTCAAATGAGCTGTGTAACAATTGCAATTAAAATATAAGTACATATATCTTTGATACATGCAAGAAACAAACAAATGTAACCCCACATACTGGGGTAAGAAGTGGGCAGGCTTTTGGCATCAGATGGTAAAAACATGAAGTAAACAAGAAAACCACAGCGTGCTATAATATTTCAGAATTCCACCGCATTTTATAGAACGTTCTGTGACATTCCCGAGTTGGAATGTCTTTTATTAGTTACATGATTAACCTTCTTGTCTCTCTCATTCTCTCTCGTCAGTATGTCAGGGAGCTAACAACAGACTGACTCTACTGAGCAGTGAAGACGATCACTACCTGAACATGGTGAAGATGTACAGCAACTGCACCGTCATCCTGGAGAACCTGGAAATCACGCACACTACGCACAATCATGATCTGTCCTTTCTCAAGGTACAAGGAATTCTTATAACAAGCTGTCTTTCCACAGGTTCTACAAATGACCTGCCCTTGTCTGATATATATACACACACATTTCAGAGAAGAACGGAGTCGGATTTTGTTTGCAATGCTTATGAGAAAATGCCACATAAACCACCCTTGTAATATTTACAACTTTGGAGGAGGACATTTTCTGCTCGTTCTGAGTTCATACGTTGTGATTTGAATTAATTCACGCAAACCAAACATTTGCAGCTTGTGATTTAGTGCATGGATTCAGGTCATAATTAAAAGGCAGTTCTATATTGTCTGGATTATTAAGAAAAACGTTGGCTGCTATCACCCGATCGGTTTCATCAGGTTACCATGAACTCTTTATAGGTTTATGTAACTTGGAACCAGAATGGCATTCACAAACATTAGCTAGATGACTAGCTAACCCTTGACTTTCAACTGAGAACTGAAACTTTAAACTTCCTACAGAGTCTTTCATTTCTCATTCATTTATTCGTATCCCCTTTTCAGACAACTTTTATACGCTTGAAAATGGCTGAAAACGTTTCTCTGGTTATCCTAACATCAGCCTGCAAGCTAGCTTAATGTTTAGCTAACACTCCTCTCAGGATCTGTGATTACACACACTTTAGATAGATAGGGGATAAACATAAACAGTCCACACTTGTAATATTCACTTCTCTTTAAGGAGGAAATTTACTGATAGCCCTGAGGTCATAAGTTATGACACAGTTCTTAATAAGGCGGAAACCATAGATAGCGGTTGATGCTAACTGTGCTTATCTTGCAATTTTAGCCAAACAGAGTGTTTTCTTAGTAATTTTCCAACACATCTGAGGAAAATGTTGATACACCTGAGAGTTTTGTCGTCTTGTTATACGTCACTGCACCTTTATTTAACAGCTATGTGCTAAATAGTTAGTCTCAGTCATTAGCTAGCTTATAGCTGGCCATGTGTTTGTGACTTTAAGCTCTTGAATAGTATCTTGTGTTTGCCTTTTCATGTCAAACAGGAGTAAAATAACAAAATACAAAAATTTAAATCATACTGAGCTAACAACAAAACACCTGAGACTAGACTATACATTAATGAGGGGCGTGGCCAAGGCAGAGTAGGAATAGGAGTGGAAGAAGACAGGAAGTGAACCAAAAACTGTGTTTTCTATATACACCAGGTTCTTAATTGTTTGTTCTTCTTCTTCAGACCATTGAAGAAGTTGGAGGCCATGTTCTCATAGCTCTGAACAAAGCACCAGTGATCCCACTGGACAACCTGCGTATCATCCGAGGTCACTCGCTGTACGATAACGAATATGCCCTGGCAGTCCTGTCAAATTATAACCAAACCACAATGAAAGGAGTGAACCAGCTGTCCCTCAACAGCCTCACCGGTACGTCAAATCTGATTTGACAATTGTGAAAATCAGCACTTTATTCTCAATTGTGCATTTTTACAGGCTTTCAAAGCCAATAACTAGCTAACAAATATTAGTTTGGCCCGTTTTAACAAAGGTTTAGGCTAACAATTCAGAAATTATGTCCTGAAAACATATGCTGTAGTAATGATTTACTTCGCAAGACAAACACAATGATCCCATTTCCCAGAAAAAAAGTTAATATTACCAAATATTTCTAAAACAAAGTTTTGGAATGTTCAATAAAATGTTATTTGAAAATTTGACGGATTAAAGAGTTCCTAGAACTGTAAAGTCTTCTAATCATAAATTAGTGGCTAGCTACGGATAGTATTCTTTCCCGATTTTAAACTCAGCTCGTCACTATGCATGTTACATTGCTGCGTGATTCTCTGGTGCGTTTGGGATCCCTTTTAACATGCAAATCCTTCTTCTCAAGAAATTCTCCAAGGTGGTGTGAAATTTGCCAATAACTTTTACTTATGTAACGCGGAGACCATCCAGTGGGCCGACATCGTGCACCTGAAGAGCAATCCCAAAATAATCGAACATGGGAACGTTTCAAAAGACCTCTGTAAGCGGACCCTCTATATTTTGCAATATTCCGCTCGTTGAATCCACTGTTCCATTTAATATAATGATGTATCTTGCTTTATTTTCTCTTTTCCAGGTAAGAAATGTGACCAAAGCTGTTACAATGGCTCGTGTTGGGCTCCTGGCCCTAAAAACTGCCAGACTTGTAAGTATTAAATATACAAAGGATTTCAATGATGGCATACATTTTTTTACATTGCTTTTTTACAGCTTATGGATTCTACGTTGAATAAAGAACCTTTACGAGAAGTGCTGAGCTGCCTAAATGATCTAGACCTTCTTGCTGATTCACCCATAAAATCACTGCAGGTTCCTCTCATATGCTAACTAGGGACTCCCATGCTGATAACGATGCTGGGAATTGTATTGTCAGATGTCCAAACATGTAAATTCTTTTCGGTTGGAATTTTTAGTCATCCAAGCACCACCCATTGGAACAAAATTCTTTTTCTCCAATTCCTAAGCACTTAATTTACCCAAACGTCTGTAACTTGTGATTTCTTGCATGAATTTCCACGAAACCTGAAAGGAAAGGAGTTTCTGCCATCTGTTTAGGGGATGGGGTTAATTTTATATATACATGCTTCTCAGGAAACATAATTGCGATTGATTTGAAGTTTGGTATACTGTTTTATTGTACTAATCTGTATGCGGATTTCTAATGATAACTTGATTACTTGAAAACAAAGCCACGACCGGCCAATCAGGTTTCAGCTGGCAATTCACAGGGTGAACTACAGTCACGAAACTGGAATCTATGGACTCTTAAGTGTTCCGTGTAAGTTAGAAGTAAATGGCCACTGGAGGCGCTCTTTGGACCCCACAGTGCACTGCATGCAGCTATACGTAATGATAATTATGGTCAGCTGGTTATAGTCCTAATAAATCTCTAAAGAGAATGAAGTGGTCAAAGTGTGAGAACAGTTTAATTATTCTTTTTTTTTTTTTTCCCATTGGCTGTTTGGATCTAGCATTATGACAAAGGAAAGAAGGAAAATTCTACTTGGCAGTAAGACACACAAAGCTATGAGTTTGCTAAACTCTGTAAAGTTTTCTACACGATGTGCTAGATAGCTAAATAATTAGTCTCAGTTATTAGCTAGCTTATAGCTGGCCATGTGTTTGTGACTTTAAGCTGTTGAATAGTGTCTTATGTTCTTATTCTTATTCTTATTCTGATTACAAGTGCTTGATTTTTGTGTGTGTTTGCAGTCACTAGGCTAACGTGTGCTGAGCAGTGCTCCGGGAGGTGTAAAGGCCCCAAACCCATTGACTGCTGCAACGAGCACTGTGCGTCCGGCTGCACCGGGCCGAGACCTACGGACTGCCTGGTGAGGAAACTCTCCGAAAACACTTCACTTTCTGTGTAGCTAAAAACTCAGGATTTATGTTACTCATTTGGTGGTGTTTATATCACTACTGCCTGTGAGGTTTATTGACTGGACTGACCTTTTGAAAGTCAGAGGAGGAAGCAGAACCCTACCTTAACCCTGTCAAACCAGGACAAAAATCCATGTTGTCTTTTATTTTCTGACAATAAAATATGTTAGATTATTAGCGCATTTATTACAAACTGGTCTTGGATGGCTGATTTTGATTAGATATTTGCTAACAAATTTCATAACGCCGTGCTAAATTCACATTATTTTTCCATTTTCAATCCACAGAGTTTTTCAATATCACTGTTCGGGGGTAAAAAAAAACCCCAACAACAACCAGATTTAAGTTCAGTTAGCGATGCCATGGCATCAAAAGCTCAAAACTATCACAGTTGATTAGAAATCGTCATAACCATAAGCTTTTACAATTCCTTTTCAAATTAATTTTGCACCTGAACAGCTGATAACTGACCACATGCTAAAGTGTATTCACTGTGCAGCTGATAATGTAATCTATTACTGACTATTCCCAAACCCTTATTTATTGTTGACACTGTCTCTTAAAAGCTGCTTGTATCTTCGAATCTGGAAACACCCACTCTACTGAGACTTCTGTACTGTTGTGTGTACATTATGGCTGAACCTAGTGGTTTCGTGATTAAACATCGCTCAGCAGCGCAGTGCCTCCGGCTCTGAGCACAGCTGGAGGAAGAGTAATCTCTGGGGCAGTGGGGAAATGCTTGGTTATCAGAATTGAGCATGTGTGTGTGTCTGTGTGTGTTGTAGGCCTGCAAGGACTTCCAGGATGATGATACATGCAAAGATGCATGCCCTCCTCTCATGCGCTACAACCCCAACACACACCAGCTGGCCCCCAACCCGGACGGGAAGTACAACTTCGGGGCCACGTGTGTGAAGAAGTGTCCACGTAAGATTCGGTCCACGAAAGGCTTCTCTAGCGACCAAAACAATGCTGTCCGCATCCGACCCAAGCACCACAATCCCAACATTCCTAGCCTATGATAAAATCAGTCAAGCAATTTTTTTTTTTTTTTTTTTTTTTTACCAAATTTTCTCCCAATATGTGGCTGCATGATTAGCCATCACCACCCTAAACAACAAGTGAGAAAGAATCACCATTATTCTCGCTTGGACTCCCAGACATGCAAGGCATCCTCAGAATTCAATCTCACCATTCTCTTGACAATAAAACACGAACCTTGGGCAGTTGCATCACCCAGTAAAATCAAGTTTAAATTCCAGTTTATAAGGAAATAAAATCTTGTTTCACATTTCTTTCAATTACATTAAATTGTCCTTGTGTGACTAAAGCCTCACTCAGATCCATTCTCTTGCAAATGCATAGTCATGTGGACCAGAGCATCAACAACACACGTAACACCGGAGGACCAGGTTTAACCCTTAATCTCCCAGCAACCATCGGCAGGCCCTGATATTCCTCATTCTTATACCTATACATATTGCATATTAGGGTCACTCACAATCCATTTATATTTACAGCAGTTGGCAGATGCCCAAATCCCAAAGTGCTCCATTGGTTACTGAATAATTTGAAGCGGTCACTAAACTATAATTACATAAGAACGACTGAGTGAAAAACCAAGGGGTTAAAAAGTCCAAGGAAACAAAAGTAGAGAGGAAAACTAAAATCAAAGCTAAAATCTAAGAAGTGTTAAAGACTGAAAGAACCAGAAGAACTTGACCTAGAACCCAACACCAAGCTTACCAAATTGGATAAAGCTGGTTTTATTTGATACAATGCCGGTTTTCTTACTTAGCTCTGACTAACTTTACTCTTTTGTGTAGGCTAATAGATAAGTTAACACAACCTGTGGCAAAGAAAATATAAGTGGCGTAAAACAGAAATCTGCTTTCGTTTGATGATCCCTTTTGATGTTTGCTAAAGATCATGGGTGCTTAACTGGCTAGCTAACTTTGCTAATGTTAGTGAACAGAATTGAATAATAACTTTGAACTTAAACACATGAAAATATGATGATGCGAAATAAGGCTCAGATACCGAATCACATTAATATGAGTTAGTTTATTAGCCAGCAATCTTTTATTTTATGGATTTTATCATGGCGGGATGTTTATTGAATAATCCTGGCATTCTGGTATATTCATTTAAAGTTTCTAGGCGATATTAAGTTTCTTGGGGACGAAGAAATCATTTATTAATTCAGTCACGTTCAGTATGCTTTATTGGCAGGATTGATTGTTACGTCAGTTATTGATCCCTTGAAACGACATGTTTAAAAGAAACTAGGAAAAAAAACGCTCTTTTGTGTCAGCACACAGGCAGGTGATTCAGAGCGCCATAGTTAAAGTGTGATCGGTTCTAACCAAAGCAAAGACAATCATTGAATGCTGAAGCGTGAGCTTGCATTCATTGTCCTGACTGTCCTGGTTTTTGTAGTCATTTTTAGCTACAAGTTTCTTTTTCTTTTTCATTTACAGATAACTACGTGGTCACAGACCACGGTGCGTGCGTGCGAGCCTGCAATCCTGGAACTTATGAAGTGGACGAGGACGGGGTCAGGAAGTGTAAGAAGTGTGACGGTCTGTGTCCGAAAGGTAATGTAGGGAAGGATAGATGAAATTGCATTAAAAACGCTAATATCACAGCCCTGTTCAGTTCTTGAATCCGATTGGTCTGAAGGTGTTGATTAACTTTTGCAGCTATGAGATTAGTTTCTTGCTGCAAATCACAGGTTTGTATTAATGCACTTTCACAACGAGGATACCGAAGGAATGACTGTTGATAGCTGCTAGAGCATAAGTGAAAACAGGAACTGATCTGTTTCAAGTAACTATAAATGGATAAAAAGTGCAATTTGTGATTCTTTACTAATGAAAAGATTTAATCATGGGCAAATTGTTGTGGTGTGGTATAATAAGGAGAATGAAACACTTTTCCTATAACATGGTTTATTTGTGACATATTATCAAAAAGATTCAGTTAAAGCACCGTTGTGAAGTATTAACTCGCTCGATACATTGCTAACACATCAGAACTAGAAATTAGGGCGGGGTTTTGTGGGCGTGTCCTGTCGTTGCGTGCACTCGTTCTTGCCACAATTTACAGTATTAAAAATACAAAAAAACTAAAAGTTGTTTTGTCTCCAGATGTGTAATCTTTTAAGTGATCACATCTGTACCCAACGCGCCGACGTTTCATTGAATACTTCTGTATTGGGAAATTTTTAGTCGGTTTAGAAATTTTTCTATTTCGAGAGCTTCTTATTTCATGTGTCTTTATTTTTCAGTCTGCTCTGGGCTGGGAGTGGGTGACCTAGCTCAGGTCATGTCAGTCAATGCCAGCAACATTGATTCGTTCGAGAACTGCACGACTATCAACGGAGGAATCTCCATCCTGACGACAACGTTCCAAGGGTGGGCTGGACAAACAAATAAACAAATAAATAAATAATGCGTGCTGGATTGGCCGTTGCCATGTGGAGTTTGAACTGCCATGTTTCTTGTCCCTGAGCTTCGTATAGATCAATTAAGATTCCTCTGATTAAAAAAAAAAAAGCTGACGATGTTTAGTATTTCAAACAGATGAATGTTTATGATTTTTTTTTTTATTATTATTTCAGGGATAAATTTACTAACACTGCCCCTCTGGATCCTGCCAGACTCAACATTTTCAAAACAGTCAAAGAAATTACTGGTTAGTACAAATCTGTATGTACGCTTATTATTTATATTGTCTATTATCAACACGTGCAATATAATAATCAATAAAAAAGTAGCTCGTCTGAGGGTAAAAGAGTAGTCGATCCGGAGATTTTATCTGCTGTCTATCGACTTGATTTGTTTTCTCATTGAAAATAATTCATTATATAACAGACGAAAATGTGTTTTGTTTTAAACTATGCTTTGGGTGATTTTAAAGGTGCATTACACAAACCAAACACCCCAAGACCTATGGTAACTAGAATTAGCATGCTAACTATAGTTAGCGTTAGCAAGGACCGCCATGATGTCACTCTCAACAGCTGGAAACTCTATAAAGATGAAAACATTGCATTTAAATAATCCGGGGCCGAAAATGTTCAATGTTTCAAGACGTTTTTATTGAGACGGACGTTTAATCGTGGGATTTTTGCTAGAATTTAACACGCACGGTAGAATTTGCTAACGCGCGCAGTGCAATAGCATAGCGTATGCCTTAACACGAGTAGCTGTAGTTATTTAACACCATCAGAAAATGATCTACTTTACCATGTCATATTATATTCATTCATTCATTCGTTCATTTCCCATCATTACCAGGCACTCTACTGATTCAGCACTGGACAGCTGACATGCCTTCTCTCAGCCCGTTTGAAAACCTGGAGGTGATCCGTGGAAGAATCAAACACCAGTAAGCTTTTAAAAAAAAAAAAAAAAACGAGGAAAAAACAGAAATCCTGCTTTCATTTTTCATTTTTTTATTAATTTTTTTAAATGAAAATCTTTATATTATTGTATTATCGTATTAATCCTTGCTCTGATGAGAAAAGTGGTTGGTTATTTTGTTTTCTTCTTGCAGAGGTACGGTGAGTCTGGGTGTCAGCGGGACTCCCTTAACGCACCTGGGCCTGCGTTCTCTGAGGGAGATCAGCGACGGCGACGTAGCCATCACGCACAACCCCAACCTATGCTACAACCTCCCAGATCACTGGAAACGCCTGTTTAAATCCGACAGCCAGTCCGTCCGACCCACGACGGACGCAGACGCCGCCGACTGTGGTACAGAGTTTACATTATAATCCATGTGTTTTGCTCAATCTTCGAAACAATGGTTCTTTTTTAACCATTTCCACATTGTCTATAAAACAACAGTTACATTTTGTGTAACAGGTTGTTTTTAACCACGCCACGGTCTCTCTGTTCTCTGCAGCGGCGCTGAACCAAACCTGTGATAAAATGTGTACGTCTGACGGTTGCTGGGGTCCAGGGCCGACCATGTGCTTCAGCTGCATGATCCACAGACGCAGGAAAATCTGCGTAGTTTCCTGTAACCTCCTGGAGGGGTGAGTCAGATCTGGATGGATTTTCATTCTACATTTCAGGTACTCCTGTAGTGTCTCGTATTTTTGATTTGTGCCCCTTTAAAATGCAACGCAGCCGTGATTATTAAGACATCTGGCCTGAAGCACTGATTCGAACGTGTGTGAGCACTAAATGTTCCGGCGCTAAATCTGCAGTTACACGCTGTATCCCTGATTGCATAAGAACAGACTAATGAAACTGTGTTTGTTTCAACAGTGAGCCACGTGAATGTGAGGTCAATAAGACGTGTCTGGAGTGTGATCCCGAGTGCAAGCCTCTTAACGGAACTCTGACCTGCAGCGGGCCTGTGAGTAGATTACAGACATCTCGAACAACACAAGAAAACAAAGCACAGGAAGTAGAATGGCTCACTAAGGTAGCGTGAGGAGGG
>JAQQZR010000018.1:14504444-14522739 GCA_030068235.1 Notoglanidium macrostoma
GGTTATGAGGAGGGGGTTATGAGGAGGGGGTTATGAGGAGGGGGTTATGAGGAGGGGGTTATGAGGAGGGGGTTATGAGGAGGGGGTTATGCATTCCAGAAAGAGACGGCAGTCTGTAGGGGCTGCACATGGAGCACAGCCTGCGCTCCTAACCTGGGGTTATCACTGCGCTTCATCATCCCCTCCCCTCCCCTCCCCTCCCCTCCCCTCCCCGCCACATCCCAACTTCCCACGGGGAGAAGTAAAGGACATCCGGCCAACCGTCTATCCATCCATCTATCTAAACTTTCTTCATTTCTGTCTGTCTGTTTGTCTGTCTGTCTATCCTTTCTATCTATCTAGCTGTATGTCAGTCTGTCTGTCTTTCCTTTTTTCTTTGTCTGTCTGTCTGTCTGTCTATCCTTTCTTTTCTTTCTTTCTTTCTGTCTTTCTTTCTCTCTCTCTCTCTCTCTCTCTCTCTCTCTCTCTCTCTCTCTCTAACTATCTATTTATGTATCCTTTCTTTCTGTCTGTCCATTCTTTCTTCCTTTCTTTTTCTTTCTTCCTGTCTATCTATCTGTCTACCTATCTACCTATCTATCCTTTCTTTCTTTGTCTGTCTGTCTGTCTATCCTTTCTATCTATCTATCTATCTATCTATCTATCTATCTATCTATCTATCTATCTATCTATCTATCTATCTATCTATCTGTCCTTTCTTTCTTTGTCTATCTGTCTGTCTTTCTGTCTATCTATCCTTTCTTTCTTTCTTTCTTTCTTTCTCTCTCTCTCTCTAACTATCTATTTATCTATCCTTTCTTTCTTTCTGTCTGCCCATTCTTTCTTCCTTTCTTTTTCTTTCTTCCTGTCTGTCTATCTATCTATCCTTTCTTTCTTTGCCTGTCTGTCTATCTATCTTTCTATCTATCTATCTATCCTTTATTTCTTTCTTTCTTTCTTTTGTCTATCCACTTTCTTGCTTTGTCTATCTGTTTTTTTCTTTCTTTCTTTCTTTCTTTCTTTCTTTCTTTCTTCCTGTCTATCCATTCTTTCTTTCTTTTTCTATCTTTTTTCTTTCTTCCTGTCTGTCTGTCTATCCTTTCTTTCTTTCTGTTTGTCTGTCTGTCTGTCTGTCTGTCTATCCTCTCTTTCTTTCTTTGTCTATCTGTTTGTCTATCTATACATGATTAGCTGGTCTGTTTAAAGGATGGAAAATATTTCGTGTTAGCCTTAGCTTAGCGTAAATCAGGCGGTAGAAGAGGGGTAAAGGGGTAAAGGTGTAATAGTTGGTGTTTTGGATCTCAGGGTCCTGACAATTGTGTGGAGTGTGTTAACTACAAAGACGGGCCGCACTGCGTGTCCCGCTGCCCTCAGGGGGTACCCGGGGAGAAGGACTCGCTCGTGTGGAAATACCCGGACAGCATGCGGGTGTGCCAGCTGTGCGATATCAACTGCACCCAAGGGTAAGAGCACCCACCTTCTTCATCTCGGATTAGATTAGATATCTCTCCTACATGCTATGTACGGTATATTATTGTTTCGTTTTTATCGTTTTTTTTAGATGCACTGGACCAACTCTTCAAGACTGCAAAGGTACAAGGTAAGAAAAAAGTCTGGCTTTTTATAAAACGCAGCAATGAAACCTAGTCTGTTTAAATAAACGAGCTTTCCTGATCTGTCAGTGACACGAGCACGTCCATCATCGCCGCCAGCGTGGTCGGAGGGCTCCTGGCTTTCGTCATCCTCTGCCTGGCCGTGGCCGTGTTTATCAGGAGACGGAAGATCAAGCGGAAGCGAACGCTGCGCAGATTACTGCAGGAGAGAGAGGTTCGGCTCAACACCTCGCCCCGACAACACACACGCAACTTTTATAGCTAGAGTAAACCGTCAATGTCGCAGGCATGTTGAATTCTTGGCTCTGATTGGTCACAAGGTTGATTGAGTTAGAACGCAACATGTTAACGCACTCACAATTCCTGAGGCTTGTGCATGGATCCAGACTTCCTTCTTAAAGAAACTTCCTGCTTTTCCAAGTTTCACTATAATTCTGTATGCTTTAATGATTTTAATGGGTTGGTTAATGATACTGTAGTAATGCTATTCGTTAGAATTGAGTGCTGGTCGTAGAAATAAAACCACATGATGATACGGAGTGTTTTTTAAATTCTTGACGTTTATTAAAAAAAAAAATCATATTTATATAACGTTAAAAGAAAAGTCTTGGTGAAAATATGGTTTTGCACACGCATGTAAAGAAGATCTGTGTGTTTATTTCGTTAAATATCTGTTATCTACAGAGCTAGAAGATAAGGTATTATTTTAAGGGCTTTCGAGAAACAATGTGTTCCTGTCGTTTCTGTGTAAATACATGGTCTGGGTCAGTGGAACATCGGTTGTTTAGTGGTGAAAAGAAGGTTGTTCCTCTGCACGCTGTTATCTGGACCAGAAGGCTGATAAGTAGGACACAAGGACGTCTCTCTTAACAAAGCCGAGTGTTGTATCATTCATCATGGGAGGGGAAGCAGCACATCAAGACAGGATGTGCTCCTCACTGAGTGTGTAGAGACGTTTCCTGACAGGACATGTGTCTCTGTGTGTCTCTGTGTGTGTGTGTTCTCAGTTAGTGGAGCCTCTCACTCCCAGCGGAGAAGCTCCGAACCAGGCGCTGCTGCGCGTCCTCAAAGAGACCGAGTTCAAGAAGATCAAAGTGCTCGGCTCCGGAGCTTTCGGCACCGTGTATAAGGTGACTAACCTTTTATTTCCCAAGTCACATGACCTGTATGCACTAGAGAAGTCACATGACCTCGTACAACTCTTTTATAACTCAATTCGGACGTTATTTCTTTCTTCGAGAAAAAATTTTATTCAATTTGTAATACACTTGTCCAATTATATTATTTGTACTAATCATTTTACAGTAAAAAAATAAAATAAAATAGATATACAGGTGATCCAGGTATTGCTGGGATAGTATAATAAATGACATATTGTTATGGTGTCAGTTGCTCTTTTTGATTTCTTTTCAATATACAATTGTTTTGCTGGTTTAGATTTATTCTATTATATTATTTTGTATATCTGTTAGATTTAGTCACATTATATATATAATGTATATAATGTACAGTATGTACCAACCAGAATCAAGATCTCAACAGCAAAGTTATATTTATATTTATATCTTTGCTGTTGAGATCTTGATTCTGGTTGGTCAGTTCAACAACATTAAATGTAACTATAAACGGATAAAAAATACACTGTGTCGTTCTGTAATTCAAAGAAAATAATATAATAAGTGGCCAATTATTGTGGTATAAGAGGAATAAAACATCGGTATTTGCTATTATGGGAAAAAAATATTCTGTACATATTTAATGTAGTCGCAATCGTACGTATGAAGAATGAAAACAAAATTTCAAAGTCTCTAGAAATTAAAAAAAATAAAAAGAAATCCTCAAAACATCACATTTTTTTATTTGTCAACGCAACAATTGAGCAGCTTAGGTTTATTAGTAAATGTTCCCAAAATATGTGTTTATGACCGACTTCCTGTTTCAAGTATACATCATTTCATTTAAAATATTTGACTCCTCATTGAGACCCTAAATCCTTACGGGCCATTCAGAAAGTTTTTTTATTTGTTTAACTTTCCATCTGAGACATTTTATTTCTAGGGTTTTACGTCACCGACGCGTTTGTGCGACTGGCTCATGAACTATGCTTTAAAGTGAAGAATGTTCATATGAAGATGCATTAAATCTCTTGATGCAGGGTTTATGGGTCCCTGAAGGAGAAGACGTCAAGATTCCCGTCGCCATTAAGGTTTTGCGGGAGGCCACGCTGCAGAAGGCTAACAAGGAGATCCTGGATGTGAGTTGTTTGAACTACAGGATCACAGATTATAATGTCTTCGGCTCTGGTGAGGTTCGGTGCTAGAGTGACGTTTAGCACATTTAATTGCCCTTGATTAGAAATTCATGAGACAAGCAGATGGTATATTTAGCATCAGGATGGGTTGTTTCTTTAGATGAACCAAGCAGCACACACGCGCCGCCTCTCATCTGGCGCTCGCACTGCTGTGGAATAATCACGATGATGATAATGATGATGATGTTATGATGGCGGTGAGCTCGACCATAATATGAAGCATAAAACCATCTTGAGATGCTAATTTAAAAAAAACAAAAAAACTGTCGTGTAGTGTATTCATCATCTTTAACAGTTCCCTTAAATTACTTTATATACTAAGCTAACATTACCTGTCTAGGTGTCTTGTTACTTACTGTCTGAAAAAAACTTGTATGTCCGGCTTTCTTTGCTCTTTAGCTGGTACTTCCTCCGTTTGTTCACCTGACCGACTTAAAAAAAAAAAAAAAAATCCCTTCAGATTTCCATCACAGGACAGAATGACGTGCTAGACGACCAAGTGTGTGTTAGCCTGCGTAGCTAAAGGGGAACTTTCTTTGACTTCGTAAGCCGTGTCGCTTCTGGGGCACTTCTTGGGAGTTCCGCTTCAGCCGTACGTCCTTGAACCCTAAGGCGGAAAGGTCTTGCTGAAGACTAAAAAAATATTAGTTTAGAAGAAAAGCCGCTCTGAGCGAGAGGCTGTGTTTTTAGCGATAGCCTGGATGGCAGGGTTTCTCTGAAGATAAGGCAGATATGTAAACACGGCTGCCTTTGATTATTCAGGAGAACTTACAGAAGCAGAAACGTGACGGGGAACAGGCCGGCGAATATTAATGAGGATGTGCTGCATGAGGGACCATTTGCACGCTGTTGACTCCCTGATGACTGAGAAGGAAAGGAGCAGTTATTTGTATTGGACCAGAAAGTAACTTGTCTCTAATGCTTTAAAGTTTTTCTTCTTTCATCCTTGTGCCTTCCGGTAAAGCCGCATTCCCTCCTGCATGACACATTAGTACTCTGAGGATCTGTGCTGAAGCACACACACACACACACACACACACACACACACACACATATATACAAACCTTACAGATTATAATGAAAGTCTCACTGTTCTAGCCGTTTTACTGTCAGGGGTGGACAAATAATGAATTCATTAGCTAGGCTACGACAGTGTGCTAACTGGGAACCGAGGCTAAAAATTGGTCGTTAATGTAATGTAATAACTTATAGGATGCTAGGTAGCTAGCTAGCTATGTAGCAGACTGTCCAACGTTTCGTCTAATAATAAGGCAAAAGATCCTGTTTGAGTCTGGCTAGCATCTCTCTTGATATGTTTCGCAGTGATGTGACTGCGCGCGGTGCTAGCGGCAGCCGCTAGCTGAACTTTGTCTTGCTCCATTTTCGGTCCTGATTATCGGGTCATGCGTGCATGTGAGCAGAGCGTTCCTTAGCTCCGGAAGGGGAAAGTGTATGTGTAAAGTTATAGCTACGTACCAAATAAAAATACCCAAAAACCAATAATTATTTATTTTCTTTCAAGTGGTCATAGTGGCTAACTATTAGCATGCTAGGTTATTCGTTATATCAGCGTACTGACAACACAGGGATGCTAAGCTAGTATGTCCGAGCTACAAGTTTTGGTTCACAGAGAATGTTAATTCCTGGTTACCGGAACGTTCCCTGAAGGTTTGTTGGTTTGCCCTAGGCTTTGCCAGGAACGTTTTTTTTCCAATATAAATATAACGTTAGTTTTCGGTTGCACGTTTTGCTCCATGGAACATTCTCCCGACGTTCTCCTGACGTTTGAATTGTGAGGACCTTCGGAGAACCTAACCGTTTTGGTTGTATCCATGTTCCCCAACGCTAACCCGGAGAGAACGTTCTCTAAACGTTGGCAGAAGGTTTTTGTCAAACTAACCGACGTTCTGTGTCTGCTGGGGTGTTGGCTTTAAAATGAACTTCCAGTTTGTTGCAAATTATCATTCGCAAACGTTTGTGCTCTCAGGAGGCCTACGTGATGGCGAGCGTGGAACACCCGCACGTGTGCCGCCTGCTGGGCATCTGTCTGACCTCCAACGTTCAGCTGGTAACCCAGCTCATGCCCTACGGCTGCCTGCTCGACTACGTCAAGGCCAACAAGGACAACATCGGCTCTCAGCACCTGCTCAACTGGTGTGTGCAGATCGCTAAGGTACGGAGAACGGCCTCCGTCTTGGCTAAGCGCCTTTCTGAGGAAGAACAGAGCCGGACCAAAAACCAATTATCACTTACAGTAGGGTGCAAAAGCCTGAGTCAAATACACAGCCTTGGTTTTGGCCCATTGTCTCTTTTAACACCGGGGTTTTCCTCAGTGGATCAGTTCATTATTATAGATTCGAGTGCAAACATTTGTATACTTTATAAGGAAACAGTAAAATGTTAAATGGAGATGTTAGGATCTGTTTTTATCTGTACACCAAATGTCGAGAGTTATTCATTAACATTAATAATAACTTCTAATGACTATTTTTATAACGACTTTTTTAGTTATTTATTCATTTATATTATTCATATCCTTGCCTCCACAGAGCTTTCATTTTTACTGCTCTAACTCTTTATATTTCCTGAGTCTACACAATTTAATATCATCTTGCAATATGAAATGATAATATTATCTCGTGGGAAATCCCTGCTTGAGAATTTGTGCCTTAAAATGAATTAAAAATCGAAACTAAACTAAACAAACCGTCGTTGCATTAAACGCCACAGTCATATAAAGTAAGCGGGGCGTGCGAATGGGGATGCAAACCTTTGAGCTTGCGTGTGTTATGGGAAATAATCCTCAGAAGGGATCGGATCAGAAGGAAAGCAGTCATATTTTCCCAGAAATCCATCTTGCTTCACTACTAGCTCTGCTTATTGAGCAGTATTATATCAGTCCATGAGGAGTCATAAATAAAAAAGGTTATCGGAGCAGTTTTTCATCATCGTCATGACGGGGAATCGCATCTGTCTTTCCGCTCCGATGTCTGTCTCATACTGATACTCTGAGATAAACGCTACGGGACGGCAGATAAAAAATATTTGTCAGCATTTGTCAGATTTCCCTGATGGCCTTGGAAATGAATTTGATTTCCCCAGTGCTCTGAATCTGAAAAAAGATAAAAGTGAGCAGAGGAATAAAGCCTCCTTATGTCTTCAGATAGGAAGTTTGACCTGCATCATATAGCGATAAATATTAATCTACATCTCATCGATCATGTGTAAAGGCAGGAATTCTGATTTTTCAGAACTGTTCTGTTCTGCATCTCTCATATCCTTTCCCTCCTTATGGGAATTGTTTTGCTGCTTATTTCAGGGTATGAACTACTTGGAAGAGCGCCACCTGGTGCACAGGGATTTGGCCGCACGCAACGTCCTGGTGAAAACCCCTCAACACGTGAAGATCACGGACTTCGGCTTGGCCAAACTCCTCAACGCCGATGAGAAAGAGTACCACGCGGACGGAGGGAAGGTACGTACAGTCCTGATGGCCTACTGTTAAATATTTTACATGATCTAGTGTCATGTAGCATCATGTAGTGCATGGGGTGTTTGTCAGAATCCATGGGTTTGTATATCTGTCAGTGTTCGGTCACTAGAATCACTCCGATTCCTTCGCAATTCCATAGCAGTAGGTTCTTTGTACAATTTCCCCTAAACTGTCTGACTGCAGAGCCGCAGAGCCACAGTTTCAGAACAGCAATTTCACAACAGCAGTTTCAGGCCAGTGGCATTGAATGCATGCACAGTAGGACCTGAGCTCGTTGCCCTGACCCTGACCCTAAATCAATTGAAATGTTGATTAGACTAACATTCGCTAAGATAAAACAAAAATTATTGTCAGCTCATGCACTGAATGCCACTGGCGTGAAACTGATGGAGGGGTAAAACTGTGGCTCTGCAGTGATACATTATTGGTTTGGAGTGTTGCTTTTACATCGGAGAAAGATTAGAGAGAACTTTATTATTTGATTAGTGTTTAATAACTATAACAATCTCCAGTTATATATCTCCAGCTCTGAACCTAAAGTAAAACCACACCCGTAACCGTATTAAATATATTTGTAGAAGTAGGAAAGATATCGGTGCAGACGTTGGACTCGAAGTTCCTCAAAATATTAGCGTTAAAAAAAGATGATCAGCTGTTTGAGCTGGACCGAGTAAAGGATTAAAGCTCCGCTGCATCCCTCGCTTTAGATAGAGACGAAGCGAGGGGTAAATCCCGCCGCACCACTATCAGGAGGAAATCGAACGATAACGTAGGAAAGTGTTACTCCGTGTGAAACTAGATAAAAAATGTTTAAACCAAAAAATATCAGAATTGGATCGTAAACATGTCATAAATATGTTTAAAAGTTATAAATATTGCTATTTATATGCAAGTTGTTCAGTCCTGGAGTTCTGTGCTTAAAGTGATGAATTCATGATGAAGGACTCATCCTAGTCACGTCTCCTCTCTGTTCAGGTGCCGATAAAATGGATGGCGCTTGAATCCATCCTTCACCGGACCTACACTCATCAGAGTGACGTATGGAGTTATGGTAAGAAATATAGCTCTCTGTACTACAGAATAGTTAATAGTTAATGTTTCACAGAAATGTACTCAGAAGAGGATATTTGTTGACTATTCTAGCAACGAATGTAAATTATTACGCCGCTATTAACTTCTCTGGGTCACTCTGAGATATTCGGGAAAGTGCTGCTCGTTTTAACGTCTGGTTGTCTCCGGAGGCGTGACTGTCTGGGAGCTGATGACGTTCGGGACGAAGCCTTACGACGGAATTCCTGCCAGCGAAATCGCAGGCGTCCTGGAGAAAGGAGAGAGACTCCCTCAGCCGCCTATCTGCACCATCGACGTCTACATGATCATGGTCAAATGTAAGTGTTGGAGGTTTGAAGGGACAGATGGGATGCATGTAAGGCAGCCAGTGATATGATATGAAAATGACTTGCAGGTGAAATGCCATGATATGAAGTACTGTGCAAAACCAGAGTAAATATAAATATAAATACTTGCTTTCTTTGAAGCTATTAGTAAACTAAATACAAGTGTTACATCATCTTGTTTTTATTTGTCTCAGGCTGGATGATTGACGCAGACAGCAGACCGAGATTCAGGGAGCTCATCGCAGAGTTTTCCAAGATGGCACGAGATCCAACACGATACCTGGTGATTCAGGTGAGCAGGTTTTTATATTGCAATTTTCAATTTCAAGCTAGCATTTTTATGATAACTTGTAGTCTGACTGATGGCTTTATCACCAGTGCTTATAGCTATATTCTTGAGTATTGGAGCATTCTGAGACGCTAATTTCCCAGCCGGCTTCATTACTCGGAAGCAATAACATATTCGAACAAGTGTGTTAATATAAACCTTGCAGCCAGAACTACTATCAGGGCTGCCGTTATAGAAAATAATCAACACCCAATCAGAATCCAGAATTTAACATTTAAACATTGCGGTGCAAATATACATATACCTTTCCAAAGGTTAACATTTCAGACTTGTTTTTGTTAATGTACCTTTTGTTGTACCAGCGGATTCAGGTGGATAATATGAAAGGCAGAATAAATGCAGTGCGTCTGCTGTGTTTTTTGTCGTGCAGGGTGATGAGCGGATGCACCTGCCCAGTCCCACAGACTCCAAATTCTACCGCAGTCTGATGAGCGGGGTGGATCTGGACGAGGCCGTGGACGCTGATGAGTATTTATTGCCCAACCATGGCTTCTTCAGCAGCCCCAGCACGTCTCGTACACACCTACTGCACTCTGTGGTAATAACACACACACACACACACAGACACACACACACACTCACACACATACACACACACTCATATTAGACTCATCTTAATCCAAAGCGTTATGGTGGTTAATGGGTGTTATAGTAGCTGAACAGCTTTATTATTATTTATTTACTGTATTTACTCTAACTTTAAATATTTCATATTTAGCTTTAACTGACCATACCTCACGCGGTCCAGTAGTCAAGTACCCATACACCATACCTTATACTAATCACCGCCAGTACAACTTACGTTATAATAACCGAACGCCAATACAACTAATGCTCCATACTTTATAGTAGTAGAGTAATAATACATCATGCTGTGTAATAATAGAGTAGCAATACACCACACGTTATAGTAATACAGTAACTACATGCCATACTTTATAGTAATAGTGTGCTAATACACCATACTACGTATGATAGAGTAACAATACACCACGCAATAATTCATCACATTTTATAGTAATAGAGTAATTATATGCTATATATTATAGTAATGGTGTACATATACATCACATTATGTAGTATTGGAATAACAATACACCACACCTCATTGTATTAGAGTAATAATTCATCACACTTTATAGTAGGAAAGAACTAATACACCATACTGTGTAGTAACAGAGTAACAATACACCACACCTCATTGTATTAGAGTAATAATCTACCACATTTTTTTGGTAATAGAGTACTAATACCCCATACTCTGTAGTAATAGATGAACAGTACACTACACTTCATTGTAACAGAGTAATAATACCCCACATTCCATACTTTATAGGAATAGTGTACTAATATACCACACGTTATAGTATTAGAGTAATAATACACTGCACTTCACTGTAATGGAGTACTAATACACCATACTCTGTAGTAATAGATGAACAGTACACTACACTTCATTGTAACAGAGTAATAATACCCCACATTCCATACTTTATAGGAATAGAGTACTAATACACCACACGTTATAGTATTAGAGTAATAATACATCGTGCTGTGTAATAATAAAGTAACAATACACCACACGTTATAGTAATACAGTAACAACATGCCATACTTTATAGTAATAGTGTGCTAATACACCATACTACGTATGATAGAGTAACAATACACCATGCAATAATTCATCACATTTTATAGTAATAGAGTAATTATACGCTATATATTATAGTAATGGTCTACATATACATCACATTATGTAGTACTGGAGTAACAATACACCACACCTCATTGTAATAGAGTAATAATTCATCACACTTTATAGTAGGAAAGAAGTAATACACCATACTGTGTAGTAACAGAGTAACAATACACCACACCTCGTTGTAATAGAGTAATAATTCATCACACTTTATAGTAGGAAAGAACTAATACACCATACTCTGTAGTAATAGATGAACAGTACACTACACATCATTGTAACAGAGTAATAATACCCCGCATTCCATACTTTATAGGAATAGAGTACTAATACACCACACGTTATAGTATTAGAGTAATAATACACTGCACTTCACTGTAATAGAGTACTAATACACCATACTCTGTAGTAATAGATGAACAGTACACTACACGTCATTGTAACATGAATATAGTATATAGGAACAGAGTATCAGTATACCATAACTCATAGTACTAACATTGCCCTACTGCATGCTGTACAGTATTAGGGCAGGCTCGTAATTTCATTTTAATCATCCTTGCATGCTTTATAGTAGAAAGCCAGCCATAAACATTGCTACCCTACTACTATACTGCGTCTTTTATAGTAATAGAGGATCAATGCTGCCTGTGGTACAGTAACCACAACCAGAAGATCCACATTGCATACCCTTAGTATATTATAGAGTGTTTATAGCATGTGATATACTTCTCGTAGCACCATGATATGTAGCTGTATTGGCTTTTTCAGGTATTGTGTGCCTGCACATCAGCCTGCTTGCTCTACTTCGAGCCCCTGCTGCAGAAACAGATCTGCTACCTGGCCTGCTTTCTTCTGGCCCAGCTTTACTTTTCCACCCGTTTCCTGTTCGCTCATGTGTTCCCGTCTCCGCACCCCCGCTTCCTCCCAGGTGCCCGCTGATTAATGAGCACTGTGCACTGAAAGAATCACAGAAATGGCCTCGTCGTGTTTTGGCTCCTTGCCATTGCAGAGTGCTCGCTGAACTCCCTCAAAGCTTTCAAGTGTGATTGCCTTTGCAGGCAAAACCTCTTGTTCAGAAACATTTGGCTTAAGGGGGAAAAAGGGACCTTGTGTGAAGTGGGGGCTTATATAACACAGACTTCAGGCTATAGCCATTTATGGGCCGGACCGCGTCTTCGCACATGGTAGCCTATTTAGCTTGTTTCTTTCCTTTACCTCTTTAAAAAGAAAAAGAAAATTTGTTTGTTTTGTTTTTTTTTTCCCAAAAATGTGCGTGTAAAGCAAGGCTGAGCCCGAAAGACGAGTTATTATCTTGTCTTTAGTCATCCATCAAGTGTGACTTGGCCAAGAAGAAAAGGGAATGTTGACAGATCTATTCAACTGCTAACAAACAGTGCAGTTAGAAAGATACGTCAGAATTCGCTGTCATCCAGATGCTGCGTTCAAGCATGAACAGCACGTCAATAAGATTTCACAATGACATGTAGCACAATGACGAGGTGATGTGAAGACACAGGAAATAGGAATTCAGCGAAATGAATGAAATCAGATGCATCATGTCTGGAGATATTACGCAGAGACATGAAGCAGACGTGTACCTTAAACATTTATGGACCAGAGATCAGCTGCGAAAAATGGGGGAATAAAAAAAAAATCCTGTCAAGCTGTCCAGAGGAAAAAAAAAATTTGAAATAAACAATGTCTATTCAGAGTCGACCATGGTGGTTAGAGATGACAGTGTGATTGCACCTTCTATGTGATCATCTTCAGTGTGATTTATTTATTTTTTTAATCTATATATAAAGTTGCGTTTTTAGTTTTTATGGATATTTTACTGCTACCCCATGTTTTTCGAAGGAAAAGGAAATTTTACGTCAAAATATAAATTTCCAGTTTTGTTGAAAGGGAAAGGAATGGGGCGGCGGGTGGGGGACGGACGAAAGAGGACGAGAAATAGAAATAAAAAAGAGAAAACAATAGATGCCAAAACAAACAAAGAAGACATGAAGACTTAAAAAAGAAAAAGGAAAAAAAAAAGAATGAAAAATTGTATCAGCAAGACAAAACACAGATTGATGGTGCAAAAGAAACGGCATTAAATGAAACAAAAAAAAAAGAGAGAAAAGAAAGAAAAACAGGAAGTAAGAAAATCAAAAAAAAAAATTTTGCACGTGTACATAAATTAAAAACAGAACAATTTGTCAGCGAAACAGGAATTGGCAAATAACCCTAACCCTAGGTGCATTTAGAGGTGAACTGGTATACTTTTATTAAAATGACGCAGTTTATTTGGTCTAACAGTCGACAGCGGATTGGAAACGGAAAAAAAAATAAAATAAAATGCATATCTGGTCATTAGACCTTACATCAGCTCAGTAGATGTGATAATTCAGCATGCCTTTTTTCACACTTTGTCGTTTTGGTCTATCGGCTTTAATGGGACTGTTTTATAACTCTTTTGCTTAGCGTACCTTTACAACTGTAAGCAGCAAGCATCTTCTTCGGCTTATTCACAACACCGTGTTCCTTCTTCTCGTTGCAGAGCCTGAACAGCAGCATCGGGTCGTGCCAGAACAGGAACGGGGTGAGTGATTTATGCCAAAAAGCCCAGGACTGGTTCTTGCATAACCAAATGTGGACATTTTTGCGCTGTACTGTGTATAGTGATGCTCGTAGTGCTTTGCTCAGTGCTCAGATTCATCATAAATCAACAGCTGCAGACTTTCAGACTGCAGAGACCGGATCTGAGAGGAGATTCCGAGTTGTGCTCGTGTGTATGTGGTGGTGGAAAGAGTATGAAAACACACTGACTTGAGTAAAAGCTGTAATAGAGTAGACAAGAGAATGATCAAGAACGCACTCACATGTAAATACGTCAACTGGTAGGACATAACGCTGTTATGTTTGTCTCAGGCTCTCGTGCCGGTGCGTGAGAACAGCGTCATGCTGCGCTACATCCCCGACCCCACTGAACGCTTCCTGGATGGAGATTTCCAGCCTGCTCCAGGTAAACAACCTGTCTTTACGCGATCTGGCTTTTTCAAGAGTAATCGGTCAGGGCTAGCGGTAAGCCAGTAGGACCAGAAGGAATGACGGAGAACTGGTCTGCACGCTTACTCATCGCTGACCCAACTAGCAGAGAGAGAGACGTGTTGTCATGGCGTCCGCTTAGTGATGGCGCTGTGAATCATACCGTCTACGCATGTCTCTTATTTCCTGAAGGCATTAACACAGATCTTGTCATAAGATTGAGGAAGTCTCACTCTGAACACATTATGAGTAAATATTTTGGAAAATTGGATCCCATCCGGCTTAGTACTCGGGGGATGGGGACCTCTGCTGGTGTGGAGATGAAATGTGACCCTGCAACTATTCTTCAATTTCCTGTAGCACTAAACTTCGGTCTCTTTTCCCCACCTAGAATACATGAACCAGAATGGCAGCGCCGTTGCCTCGGACGTGTCCAACCCCATCTATCAGCACCCTGCGCGTGCGACCCTGGACGAGACCGAGGAGGAGTACCTGAACTGCTTCAGAAACCCGGCGACCGTCACTTCTCCTAGCTCCGCCCTTGGGTACCTAAACACCTCCCACTCTCAGCTCTTTTCCCCCCTCACGTCCAGCCAGAAGCAGCCGAACGGGCACGGCTACATCGCGCAGAACAGCATCGACAACCCCGACTACCAGCAGGACTTCTTTCCAGCGGGGACCAAGCCGAACGGCCACCTCCCGGCCGCAGAGAACTCTGAGTACATGGGTGTGGAGGTGCACTAGCATGCTTCAGAAGCGAAGTGACGTGACTCTCAGGCTGTACTGCAATGCTTGGTGGAGGCTCTGAACTGCCATGAACTCGATGGCTCATTTGAGAGTTTTGATGTTTCTCTGGACCCGGACGGTGTGTAAGCCACAACAGACTGCAAATCAATCTCAGAATTTTAACCCTATTCCAATTTAACCCTGAGTCTAACTATGTACAGGATTAGAGCACAGCATTGTACTTGGACTCCAAGACTGAACTTCATGCTTGCTGACAATTTTAGCGCAGGTTTTCGCACTTTTGTTTTTTTTCCGCATACGGGACTGGGTGCATGCGAAAGTGTACGGCACATCTCTGGTCTGGAGGTGCGTATCAAGGCCCGGGATCATGTCTAGGCGGTCGGAAATGAGAATCACAAGAACACACAGTTATTGTCACTATTACTCAATGACCAGTTTTTCCATTTTACCATTTTTTTTTCCATATATCTTACCAATTTGGTCGCATGCTGATTCCCACCCGCCAGCTACCGAGCGGGAAGCTTGAGCGCTAACATGTACTATTCTGCATACAAGAGCTCACAAACAAACGGTTGGTTAACGTCATTGACGTGACGTGACAATTGACGTGGATGTCTGCTGCACGGTCTGGATTAGCGCTCACGATCTCCGAACGATATCTCAAACTGTTTCCCATCGCGTTCGTTTGAGCTTTTTTTTTTTGAGACGAGATTAAAGATTTGAACATGAGCTTAGCACGAAGCAAAACGTACTCCTGGAAGTGAACGCCTTTGGCACGTCCCTGCTCGTTTTCTGTTCATTATTTTGTCACTTAAATTTTATTGCGACAAACCCAAAACTTCCTTTTTCGGGTTTTTCCAACGTTCCAATGTTGTGGCTCTGCAGAGAAGAGAAGCAGCATGATCTTACGGTACTCTATATACTATGGAGCTGAAAAAAAAATGACAAATATTTTTGTATAGAATTCAGCAGGTTCAATCGTATATCAGTTAATGATGTACATATTGCTTCCCGTTCGGCAAAAAAAAAACGTCGCTCACGCCAAGGATCAACCTGGGCAGAAAAGATCTCTTCTGCACGAGTTCCCCGTCATTACGGCACCTTAATTTTAACAACCGCAGAATCGGATTTCTGTCTCGAATGCGAGAACGATTTTAAAAGGCATCGATCGAGAGAAGGAACATCATCGGGAGCACGTCTAGCTTTCACTCTCTCGTCAGAACACACAGGCTTTTCTGGGATCCAAAAAACAATTAAACTCGACCGCCATTTTTAATGCTTGGTTGGTGATCGGTACGCTCGCTAGCCCGGGAGATCTCGAGGCTGACGTTTTCTGTTCTCTCGTGCATCTATTACAGTTCCGGCATCATACGAGCCGTGTACATTCACACGTGTATCCTTTCCTGCCTGGACATCAGTTCTTGTTTCTCGGATTCTCCGTTAAAATGAAACTGTTAAAGCTTGCGAAGCAGTTTAGGGTTGTGCTGTGGGAAATGTAAAGGAGTGTAAAACCTAAATATGTGACTGTGTACAGTAAGATTGCCGAATGTCCTTCCGTTCCTTCCGGAAAAGTCTTTGTCTGAACTTTTGTCTAAAAAAAAAAAAAACCCCATTATTGTTGGAACATTGCTCGTCGAAGTTTTCCTGTATGCGCGCCTAACTATAATTATTACTTTTAAAAAGTAAACGAAATAAAGTGTGTGTTTTATACAGATCATTGCTGATTATGACTGGTTTTTTTTTTTAAACATTAATGCAAAACTGTTCCTTGATATTTAACCATGGATGAATATTGTCTCTTCTATTCAGGTACCTGAGGAAGGCACCGTATTTCGTCTTCATGCTCCAGAGATGACATCACCAATCAGGATGCTTTTAAAAGCAACCATGTACTAAATAAGGAATAAAACACTCAGCGGCATGCTGTATTAGGAAAATAATCGGTGGTTGTTGTAATATCATGCAACCTGACGTGTATATTATTTTCTACAACACGAATATCCAAATTGCTTCCTTAGCAAGATTCCTTCCGTAACTGTTAAATTAAGCCTCATTCACCACCTTTTTTAATCCATTTTTGCAAATTGTGAGTCATACGAGCTCTCATATAAACCAATCAGAACTGCTGTTATAGAAAATGAATCAACATACGTACTTCTGACCAATCAGAATCGAGATTATTGAATATGCTGCCTTATTACGGCAAAATCATATTCTACCTTTAATTCTGCAGATCAAACGCCACTCTGATGCTGCATCACGATAATACTGTAAAGGAGCTTAGCACACACCGGGTATCTTTCCTGAAACCGGGTCACGTCCTGTTTAAGCAATCAGTTTTAAGCGGATGAGAAGCGCACGGTTCTGTAGTTTCACTGACCAGATATTATTTCCTGAATGAAGTGATTTAGCATGTTTAAGCTATTAAATCACATATGCCTGCATGGTCCTAATAAAAAAAAAAAGACCCACGATTACAGGAAGTGGCTGCTATTCACATCATGCACGTATAGTTCTTTTGTTGTTTTGAATAGAGGTGAAATGAGTTGAACAGGTAGGAGACGTTTTCACTGCTATGATTAAAACACACATTTATTCAAGCTTAGAAAACATCTGATTAAGAGAATTCTATCTAAAAAAAAATCCAGGTCTGTATAACTGATATAGAATTCAATCAAATTGTGCATGACGTGGCCAAAAGTAAGTGCACCCCTGATATTCACACCCATATGTGGCTCTTCTCCAAACTGCTGCCACAAAGTTAGAAGCACACAACTGTATGTAACGTCGCAGTATGCTGTAGTATTAAACTGGGATTTGGGATTTAATATCACAGGGGAAAAAAACATTATTAAAATGCAAGTATTGTAAAAATATTGCAGTTTGAAAAGCATTAAAGATCTAACAATGCTTGATACAGACATGCAGTTCATACATATGATGCTTACTTTGGTCCATTTTAGGCATGACTTGAATGATTCACTGTGTTTGAGTTAAAGAGAAATATATTACTATACACCTACTGAGCAATTGATGCAACAGAACACCAGGGGGCAGCAGAGATCAATTTTATTATTTTATAGTCACTTTCGGAAGTCTACAGTGAAAATACCCAGAAATTCAAGCCTGGTGTTGTGAAAAATATATTTGAACTTCCTGTTCAGAGAAAAAGGTTGTTTATTGTCTGTTGTTTAATGTGACAGATGTGAAACATTAAAGGAAAAACATTATAATACTGAGAAAAACCATCACAACTATGCTTACCAATCCAGTGCAAATAAAAATAACAATAACAATATCCATCCAGCCATTATCTCCGGCGCTTATTTATTGTGGGTAGCGAGGGAAGCTGGAGCAGATCTAACACAGAGACAGACAGACATTCACACTCACATTCACACCTATGGGCAATTTAGAGCAGCCAGTTGACCTAATCTGCATGTCTTTGGGCTGTGGGAGGAAACCGGAGCACCCGGAGGAAACCCATGCAAACTCCACACAGAAAGGCAACAGTGCTAATTATTATTAGTAATAGTAGTAGTACTACTAGCCAGGGGCGTCAGAAGCATTTTGAATGTGGGGGGACTGGCGGGGGGGCCAGACATTTTTTAATGAATTAGATGCCATTTCCTGCATTCTGGTGTATTTTTAACAGGTTGTTAAACACCTAATTT
>JAQQZR010000018.1:14529373-14571453 GCA_030068235.1 Notoglanidium macrostoma
TGATAAAAATACTAAACTCCCAATAAGCTTATTATGATTATGATGATTTCATTCTTGCTGATATTTTATGAATACCAGCAGGTGGCGCACTGTGCACTATAATAGACGTAGCTGACGCTATTAGCCTAAATTAGGCTACAGAAGTATTCTGCTCACTCACTGTCATTGATGTCAATTCACGAGTCATTTCACCTCGTGCGGTTTGTTGTCGGTAACCAGGGAAACGGAGTGGAATTCCGGTGGCGTGTGTATTCTCAAATCGATTAAGTGGAATGGATTCTAAAATACAAACTGCATATGATTGAGAAGTTTATAATATTTTTAATAAACATAAATTAATATTTAATCGCAAACAAACAAACAAAAAAACCCAAAACATATATCATTCCACGACGACCTACTAACCCTCTTCATAGTGAATTGATTAAATAATCATTAGTAATCAGCTCGGTCCACAGTGCGCATGCGCGTGATTACAGCCGTTGGTGTGTAAAGGCCGCGCATGCGCAGTGCGAATCGCTTGCGTTGTGACAGATGATAACAGAGGGAGTCGGGTTTGTTCATTCTCACTTCAGCCTGGTGAAGTAAAGGAGGCGAGGAAGAATGACTATTTCGAAAATAAGCTTCATATTGGGGCTGTTAGGAGTTATAATTTTCCTCTCAGAGACGCGGCAGGTGAGTTTTGTATCTCGTATGCGCTTTATTTCGCTGTTGGCGTTGAGAAGTCAGCAAGGCTCGGTTGCTAAAACTTGTTTGCAGTTTGGCTTGGACAGCTCGCTTTACTAGCTTTACTAGCCGCTTGTGTGAAATATTAGTCTGAATGATTATCCCAAAGGTTTGTATTTATGTACAAATTACTTGCATTTTCCCGCGGAAATCCACCAGGAATAAGAAGCACACAGTCTGAGCTAAAGTGTTAGCTTCTTATGGGTGTATGGATTGGGTTAATGGTAGAATTTTCGATATTTTTTGTATTTATAACTTGTACAAATAACCTGGAAGATGTTTAGAAGATGAAATGAACGGTTTAAGCCCTGACCTCAGCACAAGTCTGCTAAGTCGCTGAGAAACCCGTTTGGAAAACTTTGGGAATATTCCGGCCTTGTGTTTGGAAGGGCCTCCTGTCAATCATTTTATAGGCAACTCTATTGGCTAGCGTAGCTCTTGGGGGCGGGGCTTTGGGATAATGTGGGGAATGGGGCGAGAAATCCTTCAAATCTTCTTAATCATCAAATTGACTGATCTCATCAAGTGCACCTGTAAAGCACGTATGTTTGTATTGGCAGGTTTACTGGGGCCTAAAAAAACAAATATAGACGTACATCAGTGTTTGTCTGCATTTGTAGACCTTTTGCTTTATTTCTTCCCATCACCTGACCCACATTACCATCATTATCAGCAGATTTGGAATATTTCTTCCTCTTCCGCTTTCTTTCTGGACAAAATCTTCACTACCCGAATTAGTCACCAAACTAGTCAGCACTGTTTGGCGATCCTTCCACTGGGATCCACCCTGAAGCTCGGTATTTCGTCACACACTGACTCAGCTGCTTTCCAGATCAACTTCTTGTCAGTGAGACACACTTTGTGCTTATTCACTCATTCTTTTGTGCTTTCGTGAGCAAATCTTGCACAGGAGACATGTGATGTGACCCTGAACTATGAATTATGTGATTGACCGACTGACACGTGCGTGATCAGACGCCGCGCTTGAAGTATGTCGTAACCCAAAAAACATCTCGTGTTGGCACGCGCTATCCCGTCGCAAAAACATGTCAACAAGGACAGAGCTTTGAATCCGTTTATCTGGAGTATCTACTATCTCAATCGGTTTGCAAATGGATGCTATAGCAACGATGGCGTATTCAGCAGTTTATTATTGAGTATTGGCATGACCTGGAGCACGTTATTCCACTTAACACTGCACTTCGCACACGGTTGCAGTGTTTAATCTATTCATGAAAGACGCATGCTGCTTTTTATTTTAATTTTTTAAATTTTTTTATTTTTTTTTACATATATGGAATTTGGAATATTTCTTCCTCTTTCGCTTTATATTTATATAAATATAAATAACAGTGTAGAGTTCAATATATATTAGAGTGTAGAGTTCGAGTTAATGTCATGGAACGTCTGAGAGACGAGTTAGTTCCTGTTCTCACCTACGGCATAGCTACGATAAACAGTCATTTCCTCAACACTCTCTCTCTCAACAAACCACAGCTTGTCATTTTTACAGAGAGTCCCGAAGGCTTTGCTGAGCTTGGAAACCTTGCCTTCTCCACAGCACTTGCAACCTCCTGCTGTAAATGTCTCCTAACAAATACGTCAACATGTAAAGGATTTTCTTTGTTCTACAACAAAACATTTTCGTATTACATAAACAAGTCCCTGTCTGCGCGCTGTTGCTATAGAAACAATAAGGTATCGACGGGGCCGGCTCGCCCTTTATTGTTTTGAAAGCGCAGGGACGATGGGAAGATTCCGTACATTCGGAATGAGCATATTACAAGCTTCGCGTTCACAAATTTCACGTTGCAATTTAAACCCTATGGCCTAGGATTGTTTTTGGAATATCGATGGCATCGAAAATGGCGACTCGTTGCAAGGCTGAGCCGGCCCCTTTAAAACAAGCGCATTAATATGCCGGAACTACTTTCCGAGTGATGAACGAATACTGACCGATCGGATTCGAGTATTCTGCCGCGTAGTGGTATAAAATACTTTATCATGCAGTTGCAACGTTTATTTGTGCACCACTCCGACTTTTCAGCAGCAAAATAAACACCGAGTGCTTGTGATGCATTACAGGGAAAAATTAGTCATTGTACTGTCTAATCAGTGGACCATGATTGTATGTCTATACTCGGATTCGGACAGATGTTTACAGATGCTCCACTACAATACGTACTCCACCGTTTTTGTGACTGGGGTCAAGCCGACACGGTTAAAGAAGTGAAAAAACATGAGTCTGTGACCATTTTGAGTGAACGTCTGGTCACATGTCAAGGCCGAGTTCATGCAAATTCAAGACCTCGTCTAGCCGAGTCAGCTCCAGACTGAGAGCTTCAGGATCGTCACTTCTACTAATGTGTTTTGTCTATTCTCATTAAAAAGCCAGTTGTAAAAGGAAAAGCACGCTAGATTCATTTTTGCTTGTCCAAACGCATCATGCTTGTCAGCACATTTGTAGAAAGCTAGACCGGATGAACAGTAACGAAGCGCACGAGGTGGAAATTCAGGCCCCCACAAACTCGGGTCAGGCAGGAAGCTGCAGGACTGGCGAAACCGCTCGGGAACGCAGCCTGCTCCGGTTTCAGTACGACTTCGCGGTAGGGCTGGGAAGCATGACTATATACATCCGTCTCCTGAGATATTATGTCACAAATCTTTATTTTTTTATTTTTTATTTACGCACCACTGCTGTTTTGCTGGAAGATCACGTCCTCGAGAATCAACCACGTCTCATTACTTCGCCAAGGCTAAAGAAGGAAAAACACACCAGTCACTGCTCTCCTGTTTACTTCTGAGGTCAGGAATTAAACATCACATGTTCATCCGTTACTATTTCAAAAGGCCGGTTTTCTCTTTCATAATGAGAATCACATGGACGGATGAGTCAGCGTGCGCAAATGTTTTCTCTGAACGCTCCGAGCACCAAGAGTTTTAATGCAGTGAGAGGAAATAAGTATTCCCACATTTTGTTTATTATTTAGTACTCGTCCAGTGCTGATATCCACTCCAAATGTACACACACAATGTCTTTGACTCTAATATGAACTAATGTTATTTAAAGTTTTCATAAGCATGAACAAAAGATGTCTTTCAAAAAGTATTCAGATGTCACCGACAACTTGCAGTTCGCTTTTCACAGCACTGTGGTTAATACCGCTGTAGGAGGAGCTCGAACGGGTCCTGTAGACCTGATCCGTCTTCCTGCCTGCGTACACGGATTTAAGGATGCGCTAGAGCGGCCAACTAATAAAAATGCTCTAACGTTTTGAATTTCCCGATCTCAAGCCTTTTGGTCGACGTGATTAAATTCTCATCCTTCAATGCCGTGTGATGCAACAGTGATCTACAGAGAAGCCGCTCCACATCACGATGCTCCTGCTGCCGTGCTTCACTCTGCCTTCTTTCTCCAAGCACGACAATCTGAAGTACCGCCAACTTGTTCTTGTTTCATCTCGCCGGACTTTATTGTTCGTCTTCACCGTGATCGCGTCATGTCTTCCAAACCAACGGCGACACCGTGTGCAGTTTCACCGAGGACATTTTTAGGCCATGCTTGAGTGTGTGCGCACTGAAATTTTTAATAACAAACACAAATGTCAAAATATGTATTTCCCTTTACAATAATTCCATGAAGCTCAAGTTCTACTTTTAAAGGTTATCTTCCGCAATCCCTTTTTTTAGGGGCTTTCACATTTGAGTTTGATTCCTGAAAAAAGACCTGGTGACCATGTTTTCATGTAGAATGCTTTAACTTGAACTACAGATTGCCTTCATGAGGAAACTACAGTAAATATGCAAATTTAAGAGGAACTTGGGGGGGGGGGGGGGGTAAAGCCACATTTCTAGGTGTGTCGTACAGCTGCTATACAGCTTTAGACCTACCAAAACCAAAAAAACCCATCTAACCCACACACACTGTCTGCATGATGCTTCTGTATTTTGGTTCTTTTTTTCAGATCTCGAATCTCCGTGATCGTGCTAAACTAGGCGACTTTGTGACGCATCAAAATATATAGATTTGTTACTGCTATTGTTGCATTTGCATAAAGACTTAAACGATCAAATGAATAGGAGAGGCAAAATAAACGCATTCTGAACAAATTTTACAACCAAGCTGCTTTTAAAAGTTTCGAAATCCTGTATCAGAATACCTGAAGTGTACAGTTATTTATTACAACGTCAATATTATATCCTCGTATTGTCCACCTCTAATGTCACAATGAACTTTTGAGATGTTCACGTTTATAAATGCCGCTGATTTGATGTTGAATTTTTTATAAAGAATCATTAATTTTAAAATGTATTTATTTAATTTTTTTTAATTGGATTATTTTCTCTGTTCAGTAGAACACATAATAATTACATATATAATAAACTTGCATGATGCGTGTTGTGTATCGTAGAAAATCTTACCTGCATATCGAAGGCTGTTGTCATGTATGATGATCTGATATTTGTCATATCGCCTCCCTGGTATGCCCCCAAAACTGCACAGAAAAGGTTACTTGTTGTTCTGTCTGTCTAGAAAATGAACAATGATGTTCTTGTATTTTAGCCTGACTAATCTTGTGCTACATGGCTATATAAACTTCTATTTTATCCCCAAGATCTGTTTTTATTCTTGAAATAATCTCTCTTGCTCTCTCTCTCTCACACACCGTCTCTGTCTCTCTCCCTCTCTAGGCCGAGGCACAGCACTGTATCTGGTATGGGGAATGCGACTCGTCTCATGTCCCAGATAGGAAGTACAACTGTAACTACACAGGACCTCCTAAACCCCTGCCTAAAGATGGACAAGGCCTCCTGCTGGTATTTAACCTTTTTTTTTTTTTTTTTTTTTTTTCTCCATTCTTTTTCTTTCAGGCTGTTTTAGATGCAGCAGCAGAATAAGAGAAAATGGCAGCCTTTATTTCTTTTATTGTAGTCCTGTGCTTCGCATATATAGTTGGCTTCTTCATGTAGTCCGTTTGTGAAATAATGCCTCTAAACTTACTAGAAATGTTCTGGGCAATATTACAAAACATGCCACCACTTTTCATACCTCTATCATGTGATCACTTCATTTAAAAAAATTTTTTTTTCTTTTTTCATCCCTCGCGTTTCCTCCCGTTGGCTTCAGTTCACATTTTTGACTCCTAACTGCTCCTAGAGATTAAAAGCTCAAGCCATGGAAGTTGCTAAATGTCAGGTTGTCACCTTGTGTAAATACGGCATAGCTTTTTCTTTGCACCTCCCCTTCCCCCTCCCTCTCTTTTTCATCCCTCCATCCTCCCATTATAACCCATTGATTTTTCTAGTCTCTTAATCTTTTACTGTAGAGTTCCAAAACTTGGTATATGGATACAACTGCAAAAATACAGCACATACTTACTTTTCTTTCTTTCATTCATCCGTCCATAGCAATCCACTGATTTTTTTTTTTTTTTGATTTTTTTTTTTAATTTATTTTTATTTTTTTTACTACTCCTTTGACTTTTAAGACCGATCTGCCAAACCTCATTTGTTGATTCAGTTGCTGAAATAAAATGCACCTTTAACTTGGGTCTATCCATCTAGCCATCTGTCTTGAATTTTGACTTTCAGGAAATGCAAATCTAGTTTACTCCATCATGCTTAGATTTCACATTCGCTGTGACTGAGAGCAGCTTGTGTTTGGCTGACTTTTTAAATTCTTGTGTGCAGGAACTTTGCCCAGGTTTAGTCTACGGTAACAACCTTGTCTGCTGCGACACCCAGCAACTGCAAACACTGAAAGGCAGCATGCAGCTACCTTTACAATACCTGTCCAGGTTTGGTTACATTTCTCCTACATTTAAAGAACTGATCTACGCTCATGTGAAATGATCCTTTGCTGGCGAGAACGTCTTTATGATGCCCTCTGGACCTGTTTATGAGCTTTCGGTAGCAGATTTCTGTTCTTCGTGTTAACGCTTAAGTGAATAGTTTTTCATCCGCGTCAGGTGTCCAGCATGTTTCTTCAACTTCATGACCCTGTTCTGCGAGCTGACCTGCAGCCCCCGGCAGAGCGAGTTCCTCAACGCCACCAAGTTCAACAACACCAACGTGGTGGAGCTCTCGTACTACATCAACCAGGACTTCGTTAACGGTGAGGAATCCATGGGGATCGGTCTGAAATGTGCTAAGATTGGCTCCTACATGCAAGCAGTCCTAGTTAATGTAACCATTTGAGTTTTAAGGAAAATGTCATAAATATCTGAATCGCTATGAAAGTTATTCAGACGCACCGAGCATCTCTGAGAGAAGGTGTATGAATTGGTGTACGATTGTTTAAGCTAATGGTTCAAATTTATTTATTTTTAAATATCTCAGCTATGTATAATGCGTGCAAGGACGTACAGGCTCCATCCAGCAACATGAAGGCTCTGAGTTTGCTGTGTGGCCGAGACGCCAGTGAGTGCACCCCCAAAATCTGGATAGATTTCATGTTTGACATCAAGAATGGCCAGGTTCCGTTTGCCATCGATCCCTCGTACTCAGGTACCCACATGACTCCGTTTAATGAAATTTGAGGAAATGGTTATAAGTCAGCTTGATTTACTTTATTTAATGACTCGTGTTCGTATTTCCTTTCCTTTTGAAATTTTCCTTGCCTGGTGAAGTTGTGTAAAGTTCTGTTTGTTGATCAGGTTCACATGATCTACCCCCTGGAATGACCTTCATGAATAACGACACGTTTGGCTGCACCGAGTCTCTGGATGACGGTTCGTTGCCGTGCTCATGTCAGGACTGCAGCGCCGTCTGTGGGCCCTCACCTGCCCCTCCACCCATTCCTCCTCCATGGACCATTTTGGGCTACGACGCCATATACTTTATCATGTGGCTCTCTTACGCGGCTTTTCTTCTCGTCTTCCTCGGCACGCTGCTCTTCGTGTGGTGCTTCAGGTGAGGACCGAGCCAGGTGGATCTTGATAAGCTACAATCATCCCTGCTCAAACACAAACTACTGGAAAGCTAATTAGTATGCACTTCTAGTAACTGATGACAAAATATCTTTCTAGCTCAATCCTTTCATTTCTTTTTTCTTTTTTTCTTTTTTTTTTTAAATAAAGGAAAAGGGACATCACGTCAGAGTATGGCCCCATCCAAGACGACCCTCTTTCACTGAACAAGGATCCTAGCAGATCATCCGGTAAGTACCAACCGAGGCTACTAAGCAAGTTTCGGTCCAAAATGTACATAAATATAAATCTACAAAATACATTAATGAACTACACCAAAGTGATATTGAATTCTTGTCTTCAGTTGGTCAGACAAATATGATTAATTGTCTGTAACCGTAGCTCGGCTCCACCCAAAATCCCAGGTTTATATTAATGTGCTTGGACTAATACTTTACTGTTACTATAGTAACAGTAGTTTTCAGTAATGGGTCTCCATTCAAGCCAGTCGGGACATATTTCACTGCAGGACTAGCTAGGAAACCTATGCTGGTGAGGGAGACTGTTTATAGCTGCTATAAAACGAGTGATGCTTCACGTGAGCTAACTTGTTTCACAGACGTTCCACAACATCGAGTAGAACCATAAACCGATTAAAAATGACCTGTAATAGTAATAAACTATAAATTTAATCGTTGGCATATCATATAGGAATAAAACGCTTCCGGACATTGTTATAAGAAAATAAGTAATTTCATGTTATGTCACAAAGAATGTAATATTTCTATATCTATAAATCTTGATTGAATCATTACCAGAGTATTCTGAATTTATACAGTCTGTGTGTTCAGAATGATAAGGAATCTAATCTAACGGTCCTAGCAATAAGCATTCCTTTATTTTATTACAGGTGACGCGACGTGTTGCGAGTCTCTAGGCGAACGTTTTGAGAATTTCCTCCGTCGTGTCTTCAGCTGCTGGGGCTCGTTCTGTGTGCGCCGTCCCTTGCTGGTGATCTTCGTGAGCGTCGTGATGGTGGTGATCTGCTGCTTGGGTTTGAGGTACATGCGCCTCACCACCGACCCGGTGGACCTGTGGTCTGCCCCTCACAGCCGCGCCAGGGAGGAGAAGCAGTACTTCGACGAGCACTTCGGCCCATTTTTCCGCACCGAGCAGCTCATCATCACCACACCGTGGACCAACTGGTTCACGTTCCCGTCCACCACCGGGGGCGATATCCTATTCGCACCCATCCTGAACATATCTCTGCTCCATCAGGTGAGGGAACCGGCTGGCTGAGTAGAATTTGTCATTCTTAACATAACCGATACGACTTCGCAGCTCATGCATCAGTTTGCTATTGAAGACCGACATGCTAACCTGTAACATAACATCCAAATTCCTGCCCATGCTTAACGTTTTTATCTCCTACAAAGATTCTGGATCTCCAGACTGACATTGAGAACCTGGAGGCAGACTATAATGGAGAAAAGGTTACCCTGAAGGACATCTGCATATCTCCTCTGGCTCCCTACAACAGCAACTGCACCATTCTGAGCATGCTCAATTACTTCCAGAACAGCCATGAAGTTTTGGACCACAACTTTCATGATGAATTTTACGTGTACTTTGATTATCATACGCACTTCATGTACTGTGTAAGGTATGCGGTGTGTTTGCTTTTGTTCTGTTTTTTTTTTTTTTTTTTAAATGCATATTTTCAGTTTGTTGGTTTTTTTTAAATTAAAGGTGCAATTAAAAAAAGTACCGGTTTAAGCCATGAGCGCCGCGCAAGTGACAAAGTGGTGGAGAAAACCTTTTTGGGAAAACCGACTTCTGGTCCTTAATGCTAAGCATAATCATAATAATAATAATAATTAAAAAAAAAGTTATGTTTTCTAATGCAACTGCTAGTTTTGTCTCCATAAGTTACTATGTCGATTTAATTCACTCCCTGTAAAAGGCAACCGGCATCGTTTATTAAGCGGAATAAGAACGAATTATTTATTTAGGAACATTTACTCAAGAAATTCAGTTTGCAAAAATGCCACTGCGATTTATTTATTTTAATGCAGAATCCTCGGTCAAGTTTAAATCATTTTATTGATTTCAAATGCACACTCGACTTTAATAATTATATTTTTTGTAAAATCCGGTCTTTGTGAGCAACTTGAAAGAAACGATCCAAAACAAATCTATAAATGAAGACAGACTTGCATTTGAGACAAAAGCGATGGCATCCCATTAAAGGAGCAAGCATTGGCGTGCGTAGCGTAGCTGACGCGCCGTCATGGCTGAGCTGCGTTACTGGAAGATTGAGCAATAGTTCTGCTGCTTCTATAAATGCGTGTATTTTTCCCTGACTTTTAATTTCTTCACTTGGGCTTGCTCTAGTTCCCCGGTAGCCCTGGATGATACAGGTTATTTCCATGACCCCTGCATGGGCACCTTCGGCGGTCCCGTCTTCCCCTGGCTAGTTCTCGGTGGTTACGAAGGTCAGGAACCTTTTGTCTTTCCTTTTTATCTTTTTTCAATCCTTTGATAAACGGTTTGCAGTTAAGTAAGCTAATACGTATACCTACGTTCGTTTCTTATCACGGTTTCTCTCTTTAGGAACGGCGTACAACAACGCCACCGCTCTAGTGATCACCTTCCCTGTCAATAACTACCTCAACGACACGGAGAAGCTGGGCAGAGCTCTTGCTTGGGAGAAAGAGTGAGCATTTTGATCGTATAGTCTGTGTACAGTACTGTCCAATTTTATTTGTATGTATAAATAAATAAATGAGACTCTTGAAGTCAATCAATTTTTTTTGTGTCTGATTGTTAAGCAATGTAGATTAAAGGTGCAAGACCATTAATCTGAGTTTTTAACCTGCATGTTCCTCTTTTTCCTCAGATTCGTCAGCTTTTTGAAAAACTACAGCAACCCAAATCTCATCATCTCCTTCAACTCTGAGCGCAGCATCGAGGACGAGATCAACCGGGAGAGCAACGGCGACATCGCCACCGTACTGATCAGCTACGCCACCATGTTCGTCTACATCTCCCTGGCTCTGGGGCACATCAGGAGCTTCCGTAGCCTGCTAGTGAGTTTATTAAGACAACAGCGCTGCGTGTTGACCTCTGATCGTCACACATGTCCTGGATCCTTTGCAAAAAAAAATTGTCTCCGGTGTTTTTCAGGTGGACTCGAAGATCTCCTTGGGAATAGCAGGCATCCTGATCGTCCTTGGCTCAGTCGCTTGCTCTCTGGGCATCTTCAGCTATTTCGGTGTTCCTCTCACCCTCATCGTCATCGAGGTTATCCCCTTCCTCGTTCTGGCCGTAGGAGTGGACAACATTTTCATCATAGTGCAGACCTTCCAGGTGGGTGGCCTGCGCGGTCACGTAGATAGCGGTGAGGTCGCGGTTTATCCAGAATGATGAGAGAAGTTGTGTGCTGGATTGTTCAATAAAACTGACCGCTTTTTATCAAGTGCAGGGGAAAAATGTCACATGCTTTAGCAGCTGTAATTGTTTTAGAGAAGTGCAACTATAGTAGGTCTCAGTCACACAACCTTTTGGGTTTCTCTTTTTTTTTTTTTGTTTTCCTTCCCCCCCCCCCCCCCCCCCCTATACCCGAAAATATATTGCCAGCCGCAGTCCTGTATCGTGTTTAATGTGGTCAAATTGGACTTGAAAGGGAAGTCATTTCTCAACCACTACAAACCTGAAATTCTACAAGAGTTCAGTTTCTTTCACTAGAGAAAGTGTATGAACTTTTCCTGAAATGCAGAATTTTTATCTGAGTTTTTCATTATTTCTGTTCACCCTTACATTTCTTTACAGGGGGGAAGACAGAAAAATAGGTATAGCGCATGTGTGTGGGTTTTTTTTTTTTTTTTTTTTTTTTTTTTTTTTTTTTTTTTTAAATATATATAAGTATTTTCTTTTTTTAATAGGGACTGTAAACTGTGGGGTTTTTTTTTTTCTTTCTTTCTCCTCCCCCCCCAATACCTAACTTGTGAATTGAAGCTCGTCACTGGCAGGATGTAAAATCTTAGCTAGTATCTGTAATATCTGTTTTGTTTATGCGTTTTACATTTACTTTTTCACAGTAAATGTCGCGTTCATACCATGACATGCTGACGCCATAAGATGTTGGCTTCCAGTATTGCATTATTGCACCAGTTTATGAATCATAAGCATGTGGTGTTTAGTTGTGTGAATATTTTATTTATTTTTTATTTTTTTGGTGGTTGTTGCTGTGTTGACGTTAGCAGCGAGAGCGTGGCAAGTCTGGTCGTTAACCTGGCTGTGTTTCGTCTCTTCCTCTTTCTGTAAACAGAGAGATGAGCGGCTGGAGCACGAGGAGCTGCATCAGCAGATCGGCCGTATCCTGGGAGACGTTGCCCCCAGCATGTTCCTGTCCTCCCTCTCCGAGACGGTCGCATTTTTCTTAGGTGAGTGCCATGTGGCAGAACCCACATTCGGCCCGGATCGCGATGAAGCGTCCACGGGATTCTCGGCTGTTACACGTAGCATGAAGCGTATGGTTTAAAAAAAACGTTGGTGTAACCAAGCAGGTTCTTTACACTCAGTTCTTCACGCATGTTAATTAGTTCCTTCCAAAATGTAATCAGTTCTATAAAATTGCTATACGTGCTATATTTTGTAGGTTAGTAATGAACTTCATGGTCAGGATGATGTAATTGGGTCATCTGATTGCGAAGATTATGTGCGTAATCAGATTAGGATTTTCTTTTTTTTATTTTAATGTGTAGTGACGCGTTACATGCACTAATTCTCTCTGCATGCAGTTTTACGGACACGTGTGCAATACTTTCTTACCCGACTTCCTTTTCATTTGCTCTCTCTCTCTCTCTCTCTCTCTCTCTCTCTTCCTTCCTCTGCAGGCGCTCTGTCCCACATGCCGGCCGTGCGGACCTTCTCTCTCTTTGCTGCCTTGGCTGTCTTTATTGATTTCCTGTTGCAGATCAGTTGCTTTGTCTCCCTGCTTGGTCTGGACATCAAGAGGCAAGAGGTGTGTCTCAGTGATGTAATGTAGAAATGCTGATCCCATGTAGCACCAAAAACTCCAGAAATTTTTTTTCTGTAATTAGTAAAGGTTTGTTTTTTTTTTTGTTTTTTTTTTAATGCATCTAATGCTGCCAAGTCCTATTATTATTATTATTATTATTATTATTATTATTACAATCCTCTCTTACTGCAGTGGTGTGTTTAGTTAATTTAGTCAGTAGTGATGGAGCAAGTTGCAGTACGCTCCTTCCACAAGTGTCTATTTGGGTCAATACAGTATAGAGTTGCTCATGACATTCCAGACTGAAATGTGGAAACCCCTTCCTGTTCGCTCATCTGGACTAGTTGAATTGAATTTGTCTGCTGGTTGCTCTAAAACCAGCTTGAATGATTTGAAGATTTTGTCTAGCGTCGATCTTTCAAGTGTGCCACGTGAACCACGCGCCATCGTCGGCCATCTCCGGGACTTTGTTTGCAGAGTTCAAAATCTGAATGCTGTGATCGGTCCTTTGTTTATGTTGTAACCATTTTGTGCCCTTGTCTCATTCTTTTTCCAAAAATTAAAATTTAAGTCCACTTTTAATAGCTTGGCTTATTACTTTTCAGAGTAATCGTCTGGACATCCTGTGCTGCATCAAGCTGCCTGACCGGCAGGAAGAGAACAACGATGGTGTCCTCTATCGCTTCTTTAAGAAAATCTACGCTCCCTTTATTCTGAAGGACTGGGTGCGCCCTCTGGTGGTAAGTCTATCGTGGTGTTGACCAACCCGTTTTAGAAAAGCAGGATCATTTTGTCGTCATATAATCATGTGCATGTACGGACTTTACTATATACACTATGGAGGTTTATGTTGATATTAAAAGCTGTTAATATTTCAGTAAGGTATGCTTTGTTTTTAAGGTCGCTGTGTTTGTGGGAATGCTCTCGTTCAGCATAGCGGTCACTAATAAGGTAGACATCGGACTCGACCAGCAGCTGTCCATGCCTGATGTGAGCTTACCGTTCCTGTCGTGATTAGCTCATCTGCCGATAGCACTATTTGCTGTTTACATACAGTACATGTGTTGGAGTGAGTGCACACTCTGCTTTGTTGGTGTAGGACTCGTTTGTGTTGCATTACTTCGGGAACCTGACTAAATACCTGCATACGGGCCCTCCAGTCTACTTCGTGGTGAAGGAGGGACATGATTACCGTGCTTCAGAGGGACAGAATCAAGTGTGTGGTGGCGTGGGCTGCAACAACGACTCGCTGGTCCAGCAAGTCTACACCGCATCGCTTTTGAGTAACTAGTAAGTGCCCTGGACTCCATCAGGTCATTACGAGTAAAAAAACGTGAAATTTATTTATTTATTTTCCTTCTCAGCCCAAAAGTAGTGGATCTGCCAAGACCTTGTTTCTTTGGTTTTGCACTGAATGTAGTGCCTAACATCTGCCAGCTGCATGCCTAAATGCACATTCTTTCCTAAAACGATATGGCTTATAAAGGCCTGACCACAGCGGATGTGCGTCTGAAGCTTTTTAAGGACCAGCGTCACACCAATGCGAGTTTCACTTCCGCTTTGACAAGTATTTCAGTCCACACTATGTGCAATAGACTCTGCCTAGCTTTTTTTTTTTTTTTTTTTTTTTTTCTCCCCCCCCCATTCATGTAAATTCATTATCACACACTGTAAAACTTAAAATCATAATTTGGTCATGTTTGCTGGGCAACTAAAGGCTGCATGATGTATTTCTTGGGTAGTGACGCTACCAGAAAACAGAGAAGCGTCTGTTTTTCGTTTCCCCACTGTCTCATGTCATGAGTTTATTGAGCTGTGCTGTAGACGAGCGGTGTTGGATTTCTAACGAAGAAAGCTGTCATGCAGAAGCAGTGGCTGCATATATAAGTGGACTTGTTGAAACCCATCCATTATCTGTACCGCTTATCAGTTAAAGGTTTCGGGGAAGCCGGAGCCAATCCCGGCTGATTTTGGGCAAGAGGCAGGGTACACCCTGGGCAGATCGCCAAACTATTGCAGGGCTAACACCGAGACAAATCACCATTCACACTCACATGCACATCTAATGGACCGTGTAGAGTAGGCAGATGACCTGATCTGCATGTCTTTGAGTACTTTTTCAGTTTTAAAGACCGTTTCCAAAGTTCTCTTGGCTGATGCACTACAGTGGGGGGGTGAAGTTGAATGTGGCAGACACTTCACAAGGGTTTTTTTTTTTTTGTTTGTTTTCCACAAATTTGTCCAAGTCCAATGTATTTGATGAGCCCATTCTTAATGGGGATACAGTTAAAACTGCTGAATTCTGTATCGCAACAGCTCCAAGATAAGCACGACCCCCTCGTCCTGGTTAGACGACTACTTTGACTGGGTGAAACCGCAGTCGTCCTGCTGCCGATACTACAACTCTACTGGAGCCTTTTGCAACGCCTCAGGTAAACGATTAGCCACAGAGTCAACATGCCCCCGGACCGTAGCTCCCAGAGGTCCTAGTGAAAAGCTGAGCCCATGGGGTTAAGATTCTTTGTTGTGTTTAGAGTTTAGGTACTTCACATGTTTGAGATGCTCACAATGGGACAGTGCTCTTGGTTTAGAATATATAGCATGCAATTTGGGACAGATATTAGTATCTGATCTGTCTCAAAATGCTTCTGCAATACTGAGGTCAATGTGACCGACTCTGAATCTGTCAGTAGCTCTGGCATAATCCTAGGTCTCTGGTCCATGTGCCTCAACGCCAGCTAGCTCACTAACAGCTCAGAAAACAAAATGGTCACCTCTAGTCGCTCCTAATGTGCTCTCTAGTGCGTGCGTTATTATCTAATGTGTAAAAATTGTTCTCTGGCTGGTCAAGAAGATTAGACATGAGCTGGTTAGTGAGCACTCTAGCTAAAACACAGCGCAATGAACAGACACACTCCGAGATGAACAGACATCCTGATGACTCCCTCTCAGCTGATCTAGCCAAGCCTGAAATACAATACACAAACACCTCCCATTAGTCAACATCATGATATGGGTAAATCTTCCACCAGCTTCCCACAAATTAGAGGACAAAATGATGCCTTGGCAAGAATAAATGGCTAAAAGTCCCTCCTGGATCTTATTTCCCATTTTAACAGTATTATAATATCAGCCTGTGATTCTTTCTTCTGATTGGCTGCCAGCTTTTGTCGGTCTTTGTGTAGTCTAACTTGTTGCGTGCCTAAATTTGGGCATGGTGACCTTGAACATGTCGGGGCAGTGTATTTATTAATGTGTGTGTGTTGCAGTGGTGGATCCTTCCTGTGTGCACTGCAGGCCTTCGACTCCCAGTGGCAAACTGAGACCTAATGGCACGGACTTCATGAAGTTCCTGCCAATGTTCCTGTCTGATAACCCCAACATCAAGTGCGGGAAAGGGTCAGTAAGACTTCACTGAAGACCTATATGTACAAAATATCCAAATGGGCGATCGATTATAGGTGTCCAGACAACCACTGGTTATTCGTGCCGTGATCACATGCGAATAATTTCAGTTTTTACACTTTGATGGCTAATGTATCCAAATGACCGACTCGAGTCGTATTGTATAAGATTAATGATTAGGGAGTTTGAAGTGAGCGTTAACGTCCCTGCTGTCCTCCCTTAGAGGTCATGCTGCGTACAGCACCGCTGTAGTGCTGAAGGACGACAACACCAACGTAGGCGCCACCCATTTCATGAGCTACCACACCATCCTGAAGACCTCTGCGGACAACATCAATGCCATGAAGGTGGCCCGAGAGCTGGCCCAAAACATCTCGCTCTCCATGGGGTTGGATAACAAGACGCACGGTGTCTTTCCTTACAGGTGAACATGTGGTCACGAAATTAAGAGAGTCTAGAGTGAGGGCTTTTAGTGACACCGGCTTAAAAATCATTAAAGGTGCAATAGCAGATTTAACAAGCTTCACATTGTGGCTTGTTAAAATGAAAGGATAGAATCAGAAAAAACATTTCGGCAGTGATTTTTAACTTTCTCAGTAGAAATGCTGTTCAAAGTTAAAAGTACTTCCCAGATGACCCATTTCTGGTGCGAGTCATAAACGTTGTGCAAGACTTGACGTGATCGGTGGTTTTTTTTTTTTTTTTGCATATAACCTACATGGTGTTATAAAACAGCAGCCGTTTCCTCACTCTTTTAGTGGGAGGCCATTTAAAAAAAAAATTAATTAATAAAAAAAAATAATAACACAAGTGCATCATCTGTATTTGGCAATAGAATAGGATGTTTTGTTTATCCTTGTAGTAGTGGATGTATAGTTGCTAGCAAAAAAACAAGAAATACGTAGGGCCACTTCAGTTATGATATAACCGTCACATGCTATATAAGGGTGGAAGGTATAGCAATAAAAGTCATGTTTAGTTAGTGAGTATACTGACCAACTAGTGTTAGGATGCTGAATATTTCTTTCAGGGTAAATTTATTTTATATATTTATGTATACATGAGTGTAAACGCAAACATAATGTTTCCTCTCCTTTCTGTTTTTCCTTCTGCCCCTGCAGTGTGTTCTACGTATTCTACGAGCAGTACCTAACCATCGCCCACGACACCGCGCTGAACCTCGGCGTGTCCCTGGCGGCCATCTTTGTGGTCAGCGCCGTGCTGCTGGGCTTTGAGCTGTGCTCGGCCATTCTCGTCTCGCTCACCATCGCCATGATCCTGGTCAACATGTTCGGTGTAATGTGGCTGTGGGGCATCAGCCTTAACGCGGTGTCGCTCGTTAACCTAGTCATGGTGAGTGAGTTTAAAGCCTACGGTAGGATTTTGTTCAAGCACGGTGTAGATTGTGTGCATTAAACTTTGCTGTGTGTGTGTGTTACTTAGAGCTGTGGTATATCGGTGGAGTTCTGCAGCCATATCGTGAGGGCGTTCTCTATCAGTACGAAGGCCACGCGGGTGGAGAGAGCTGAAGAGGCCCTGGCACACATGGGCAGCTCTGTGAGTGGAGTGCCCCTTATATATAAACATTCACTCCATATAGGAAATTCATCCAATTCCTGCCATGCTTGAATTTGCGTGATCATGGGAAATGGCTTTTGAAAAAGCAGAGCATGTCAAAACGAGCGTCCTCTGTCCGTAGGTGTTCAGTGGCATCACGCTAACCAAATTCGGCGGGATCATCGTCCTGGCTTTCTCCAAGTCCCAGATCTTCCAGGTCTTCTACTTCCGCATGTATTTAGCCATAGTGCTGCTGGGAGCGGCTCACGGTCTGATTTTCCTACCCGTGCTCCTGAGTTATGCAGGTACGACGACTGCTCCTGTAGTTGATGGCTTTTAGCTGAAACCTGAACATGTATAGCTTTCTACTTCCCTAAAGACGTGATCTTATAGCGTACCTTTCAGAGTAACACTACACCATGTTGTTTTTTTTTCTAACAGCACACACAAGCGTTTTATTCCTCTTGTACTACAGCGGTTTATTGAAGAGCTTATTCTTTTTGTCCGTGAAGAAAGTTGGTTATAGCTGGTTATGTATACAGTCGTTTCCTCACCAGATTTTACTTCTTTTATTTCTCTTGACGTTTATAAGACGAAAAAAATGCAGCTTGTCGTGTTACCAAGAAACCACAAAAAACAAAACGCCTCCTCTGTCCTGAGGATGTTGGAAAGCTTACAGCTTTTATCTCGAACACTGGAGACTCCTTTCTTAAATGCTAAACATTTGTTTGCAGGAAACTGCACCTTATCAACACTTGATTTGATAGTTTTTAAAACTGTATTTACAATGATGTATTGGAACGGGCATTCATATAAAAAAACCTGACCAGTCAGAATCAAGAGTTCAACTGCTGTCTTGTATAAGAGAGACACGAGCACATTTTGATCTGACGTTCTCGTCCGCAGGGCCGTCTATCAATAAAGCCAAGGTCTTGTCAACACGCAGCAGGTTCGCCGGGACGGAACGGGAATATCTTCTGGACGATTGAGCACTGCGGAAACTGGAACCCCCAATCCACAAGGGACTGTGTGGGTACTTCAGCTTCTCACGAACACACTAACACACGCACACATCTCAACTAAGAGACTCTAACTCAGGATCCTTGCTTGGGAGGACCGAAAAAAAAAAAAAGAATCCGTGTGAGATTCCGGAACATGTTTCCACTTTGGGATTTTTCTTTGGTCGATCCTTTCAACGGATGAACCAAGACTGAATCTGTGATCAAGCTACATTTATAACACGGATTTCCTCAAACATGCAATATTTTTTTTATAACAAGGTGCAACTCGGACGTGTGCCTGATATCTCGGGTTATTTATTTTCTGTCTACACTTGTGATTTTTCAGATTAATTTCATTAAGGGGTCGTTCGGCTTCATTAAAAAAAAAAAATAAAATAAAAAAATCCTTCAAGCCTCGTTATGATGCTTCAGATCACTGCATGTTCATTAATAAAAAATAAAAAAAGAAATTAAAAAAAAGAAAGAAGGGAAACCATGAACTGCAGCACAGCGGAGTAATCGGTTATAATTATGGGATTATATATGGTTCAGACAGGATTTTCTTTTTTTTTTTTTCCCTCTCCTTTCTTAACTTCCTTATTGCGGTTACTCCTACTGAAGAATCAGCATTTAATACTACAAAATAACAAGTTGGCATACCCAGGCATATCTGCACCGAACGTAGAATGACCTCGGTTCAGGATTTGCCAGTTACGAAGTGCTGTCTGTTCTAGAAAACGGCGCGTTCTTGTACCTCGGCTGTGGAACGGTGATTTCCAGATGAATATAAACGTAAATGAGGTGTATTCCAGAGATTGTATCATGTTCACTTGGCATGTAACACACTGGCACAGGACTGAAGGCTAGAGCATCACGCGTGTTCTACGCAAACTGCAATCCGCTGTGGTGGTGTGCACGTGCATATGCACATGTCTTCTTTTCCTCGTCAGGTTTAGTACGGTAGCGTGCGTGGTCGCGCCCTAACGTCGCCGTGTCCGAAGACTGACGTGTCGATCAATGAAGAAACGTGAGGCCTTTATGAAGAAATTACGAAAGAGATGTTGGTCACAGCGAGGGTGGGAGTTGGTCATTTTAATCATTTTTAACCAGTGTTGCACTTTGAAACATACGGAATTGTTCGGGTTTGCGTTCCATGGTGAATAACAATTTAATTTGTATTGGTTTTTTTTGCAATAAAAGAGTGCTACTAATTTGTAGTTCTTGGATTTCATTGCCATCTCTATTGCAACTGCCTGAGTGTCCGAGTTCAGTGTATGTATAAGATGCATATGACCAAAGGTTTTTGGACACCTGACCTTGACCTCCGTATGTGAGGATTTCCCAAATTTTGAATATATATTTTTATTTTATGGACCGTGACTGAGCTGCTTTAACGGTGCCTTAGGTAAGGTGTGTGTGTAGGTGGATGATACATGCATACACACACACACTAGGTCTTGAACACGAGTCTTGAGATCATGGCTTAAACCAACATTTATAAGATATTTATCGTGTTCTTAATCTCTTCCAGGTAAGTTGTACAATTAAGAAATAGACATTACATCTCTAACCAAACTTTTTTCAGTGTAAAGTAGCTTTCACACTATTTCAGAATGAACTGCTGAGTCTGAAACGGTAAATAAGATTTCCACAGTTCTCTCAACAGTCTTCTGGGTAAACATGCACACCCTGGCAGCAAACACCACATGCTACACCTTACAAAGATTCGAAGCTAATGATGGCAGGAGCACTTAACCCAGATCTGTTTTAAAGGGTTCCCAGGCCTTAATAGAAGAGTCGGCCCTTTCGCAACACGCTTCTATTTTTAGCCATTTAAAGAGGTTTGCCCCATTTTATCACTTCCTTTAGTTCTCTGCTGAACCACAGGGTGGTGCTGGATAGCTTTATATGCCTTATTTGCACCACAGCATCGGCAGGGACACGCGCACACACTCTTTTCTAGTCTCCAATGACCCATTTTTATGTAACCTACTTTGTTTTTAATTTTGGTAATCCTGCAAAATGAAATTTGTGATCCATCTGTTGTTTTTCTACCCCAGAACCATAATCGTTGGCGTTTTTATTTATTTTTTTTATCCGTTAGATATACAACCTTTGTATAAACAAGCAAACAGACTTGCTTTATTTGTATATGTATTTGGTCATACCAGCTGTCGGTTTCTTTTATTAATCGCTCTCTCTCTCTCCTCGGGGTGGCCACGAAGTTGAGTCTGGTCTTCCTGTATTGGCAGAAGGGAAGATTTCAGTTCCCTTTATTATGTAAGCAAGCTTTTTGCCTTGAGAGCTCATGTGTCCTTAATGAGAATATGAGCTGGAAGAATATAATCAGTGCAAGCATACTAGTGTTAATGAAGGTGCTAACTCTCAATCGTGTTGTCTTTTTATCAAGCTCCAGCGAACGTGGTGATCTGCCCAGGAAGTAGTACACGCCACAGAAGAAATACATTTACACTCGCACATTTTCCCACAATTCCTGACATTTAATCCTAGTAAACGTTCCCTGTCTTGAGTGTTAGGATCACTCTTTAACTATGGCCAAATGGTTCAATTTGAGTTTCATCAGACCAGGGGACATTTTCCCAAAAAGGAAGATCTTTGTCCCCATTGCAAGCTGAAGAGCACCATCTGAACTGGGAAGCATAGGGGTGGCAGCACCGAGGGTGTCGTGGGGGTGCTTTGCTGCAGGAGGGACTGGTGTAGTCCACAAAATAAATGGCATCATGAGGAAGGAAAATTATGTAGATGTATTGAAGCAACATTTCAAGACCTCAGCCAGGAAGTTAACGCTTGGTCGCAAATGGCTCTTCCAAATGGCCGATGACCCCAAACATACCTCCAAAGTTGTGGCAAAATGGCTTAAGGACAACAAAGTTGAGGTATTGGAGAGGCCATCGCAAAGCCCTGACCTTGATGATACATTTGTGGGTAGAACTGAAAGCGTGTCCAAGCAGGGACCCGTACCCATTTTCCACAAGGGCTGTTTTGGAGCTGAAGCCTAATCTCAAACCAGTTCTTCACTTTTAGACCGCCAAAGAACTGGCTCTCGGGCCAAGAAAAGTGGTTCCCGAGTGGCACCAACTCCTATACTGGTCTAGAACCAAGGATCTCTTGTGTCCAGGGCTGGAGGTCAAGTAATACCAAAAAGTCCAACTAAAACTTTGTGACCACCATTTATAAAAAATAAAAAAAAAACCGGAGTTGGCGTAGCGTCCAGTGCGACTGAAGATCCAAAGAAGAAAAAACAAGGGACCATATAGTCCACCATTGTTGTGCGTCGCGCTAGCAGCACTCGCAAACCGGTTCTTATGAGGTTGCCAAGTTGAACCAGCTCCAAACCGGCACTAGCAGCAGCCCAGAAGCAGCACCTGGTTCGCGTTGCTGGAAAGGTCATTGGAACAGGAAGTTTCCAGCAATTTCTTGTGAGACGCTTGTGGAAGGCTACCTCAACACTTGACCCAATTTAAAAGCAGTGCGACCAAACAGTGTATGTAGATCGTACGTGTCTAAAGATCCGACTCCCTGGGAATGTGACGAAGGAAACAAATGCTGAGAGAAATCCTTCTCCCTGACCTTAAAATAAACTAGTGATCCTAACTGACCTAAAACAGGAAGTGTTTTCTAGTATTAAATTCTGACTTTGTGTGTTTAAAATATATATATATATGAATTTAGTAATGTTCTTATGATTTTTAATCAGTATATACACTAGTAAATCAGTAATTAAAATTACACGATACAGCGGCTGAATGTGGTAAGTTTTACTGTTTGGTCATTGACCATGATGTATTCTGTAATCTCTCTTTGTTTTGTTTTGGATCTCCAAAATGAAATGTTAAACAGGAAAGAGGAGGAAGGGGGGAGGGAGGATTAATTAATTACTGACGCTCTGAGTCAGTTTATCCCAGCAGTGGGCGAATTTGCTTACAAGCAATTAAAGCGACGCCAATCTGTCAGTGTCACTGTTTGCAGTGCTGGATAGCGGCGCAGATGGTGCATTCGTTTTACACGTTTTAACATGAATTTGTAGTAGGGGTATGAGCGTACACTGTGATAAATATTAACGGTAAGCTGTATCCTTTATAAATAATCACAAAGAAATGGGATTTCATTGGAACATGCTATACTGAGGCCTCAATTTGGACAAACGGGTGAAAATCCAAGAGACTAAATTTTTTTTGTTTGTTTGTTTGTTTTGGAAACCTACCAAAGGCTACAACTTCTTGTACTGCTTATTTTCTGAACATCTTAAATACTTGAATAACATTTATAAGTTGTTTATTAAGCAGTCAGTAATGTGAAATTGTAAGACGAGAGGCGTAACACTCAAATTTGGACAATACAATGAATTGACGATTGATCGATTGTACCTAATTATTAATATTGGAAAAATGACTTGTGTATTTGCAAATTAATGAGGCCGTTTTCACGTCACGTCGATTAGAGGTTACTAAATGGAATCAAATTTATTAATATCTTGTAGCAGATTCAGTTGTACCGTCAAATACTGAATTATTTCTTAATCAACATTGCGTCATAGCCGATTCAGTTGTATTGTCAATTATCAAAATCGAAGCCTTGATCAAATTTGTATCGTTATGTAGCAGATTGTTGCATTATTAAATATCTAGCTGTTGCCTTAAATCGAAATTTTATCGTACTGTAGCAGATTCAGTGGTGTCATATCATTGTTACCTTAATCGTATAGTAGTTGGTTCGGCGTTATTGTCAAATATCATCGTCGCAGATTCAGTCGTACCGTCAAATATTGCATCACTGGTTTAGGAATTGAAATGCTTTCTCTTTAGCTAGAGTAGCTCCTGCGGTGAACCTTTTCTCTTCCACTGTTATTACTCCGTGTTGTCTTTCAGATATGCAGAACAAACCGACAAAGTCTAAGTCGGTGAGGAGAGACCTTTTGGGGTGAGCTGTTCTATATAAATGCTAGCACGTCAGTTTTTAACAAGCCTGTTGGTTCATAATTTTTCTAACAATGCCAAGTTTAAGTGTTTTGTAACGGCAGTTTACAAGATGAGCAAATTTTGATCATTTAATTTGTGTACATGTGTAACAATCCTTGTATTTTGTCATTTTTATCTGTTTTTAGTTACATTTTAGGGTTGTGAAACGACACTTTCACTCCCACATGAGTCCCTCTCGATCGCTATCTACATGTAAATGGAGCTTGTCATGTTACCGAGAACCTGAAAAGGGCATCATGGGGTCCTACAGCAGACGGTCAGTATTATAAAAGTAACCATTCAGAGTTTGTGTTTATAAAATGAAACAAATATATGCATCATGGAAATCCCTCCATTTAATGTACAGTAATGGTGTTTCCATCCACATGAAGGTTAAAGTACACTTGAGCATGCTTGACGTCATGCTGCATGACCTTAACCGGATTCCTTTTTCGTTTTTTGCGTCACGGGTTCTTAGTGGAGGAGGTCGATTGACAGTAGGCCCGAGGCGAAAGGCATTACGTATCCGTCTCGGGTGCAGGAGAGCAGGGATCGGCTTCACTCGGCCGTCCGCCTTTCTTTCTTTTCCGACCGAGCGGGTGCATAATCGTGCAGTGAGTCACCTCGTTCAAAGCGAAGCAGTAAATCCAAAGCACCACATTCATTCAGAGCAGCTTCCTTGTTTATAAACAGGCCCAGCACCAAAGACCGGATGGGAAACTGAGTCACCAATGAGGGGAAAGGAGGTAAATCGCTACCTCAGCCAAAATCCCTTGTAGCGCAGTGACGGTCGCCACATAGTTGCCTACAATGAGGGTCACTGATGTAGCCACGCCTCAGGAAAGACCCTCAATAGAGCCTGATTATGGCGAGCTGAAAGGGGAATTAGTGACTCCATGGCGGCGGTTAAGCCATAGCCATGCGTGTTTGTTTTGATCTCCGCACGAGAGTAGCGTGACTCTGCCGTCGTGTTTATCTTGGCCTGGTGTGAAAACAGTCCTCTCGCTTGCATCAGAGCTTCGAGGCGCTCCGTGTTATGGCTGTTTATAGTCCGACTCTTGATAAGGTGCACTTGTTTAGTTGATACCGTGAGCCAGTAAACACACCTCAGCCAGACGCAGTGCAATTCAGACCTCGACAATCATTAACAAACGTGTTGGTATCGGTGCCTCTCTGCTCTGAGGTCGAAGTGTAGTGTGGAAGCGGCACACGTTGCGTTTGCCTCATGAGACCAAGTGTTTTTTTTTTTCCAGGAATAAGCAAGATAAATCAGCATTTCATGAAGAATACTAGCATATCATTAACGTCAAATGAACACGCAGGAAAATGCCCTGGATAAGATGTTACAAGAAAGTAAATCAACGACAGGCTGGTGTGATGCGGTTCGATACAAAGCGGAGTCTTGTACTCTTCCCACCCGGCGATGATGATCTCACAATAACCACGATCTTACTTATTCATGTTCAGGACCGCAAGCCGTCTGAGATTCGAGGTCAAATGTCTGAAATAGTATTTCTTCAAAGTACATTTTAAATGGTACTCCATGCGCATTAGTAACAAACGGCACCTATTTGTTTGCCATCACTTCAGGCTTTGTGAATTTCCGATCTTTAAGAATATTACAACAGCTGGCATTCAGTATTCAGTACATCATGCAAGACGCGCTCACTGTAGTGTGGTAAAGTCAGATGACTGACGCAGAGAGGACAATGCAGTAACGAGGCACGAGATGTGGTTAAGTTTGGTATTTTAAGACCAAAGCCACCAGGAGTGAGTTTCATTCTGCTGTTTGAATCCCATACCTACCACAGGGAGTTTCCGTCAGCGTCCTCGCACTTCTGTTTGCTCAGTAGACGTCTTTACAGCGCTGGTAACGCCTGTATTCTACTGCTGAATGCGTGAGCAATTACTACCAATACTACATCAAATCATTTCTTAAGAATCGAAATTGTGGCGTTGTTGCCTTAAGAATAAAAATTGTATTGAATCGGTGTAGATTCCGTAGCATCAAGTATCGACTCGCTGGTTTAGGAATCGGCATCGTTCCTCTTCAGTGGGTTACTTTCTAGCTAGTGGATTCACCTTTTACCTGTATTTATTGGTACCTATAATATGTACACCACTTACCCCAAAAGGAAGCTTTCATAATTTGAAGCGCTTCTCCTCTGAGCCATGCGAACGTGTCCTACATCACGATTCATGCTCAAGTCTTAAAGAACTAAAGACACAATTACTGATTCTTTAAACTTTTTTTATTATTATTTAACAAGCAAAGCAGCATATTTACACGTGTTCGTTTTTTTTTTTTTTTTTTTTTTGCAAACATAGTCAGAATCCATGATTATGGAAATGACTGGGTTTTTTTTAATGTTGGGAATTTGCTACCATTTAATAACATATTGTATTTCCTGGAATATAAGATGCTCTGAATTGTCTGCTAGAGAGAAGGGGGAAAAAAATAAAAAAAAAAAGTGTTGTTTTTGTGTGTTTAGTTTCTCTTTTGTCCTGTTAGTGTTGCGGTAGTTCATCTTTGTATTGTTTCCTGAGGCTAAAACATGACGGTAGTAAAGAGGACTCTTAAATCGCTGAGCCTGAATCATGAACGATCCTAAACGGCAGTTCGTAGGTGTTAAACAGCTGCAGCGTTTTTGTTACCGTAGCCTGACGTTGCATCGGCCGATATTCTTTTGCGCTTAGGAATAGTTTAGGTTTTTAAACTCACTGCCACGTAAAAGAGCTCATTTGTTTAATTAAAAAATATAAAATCACTTTTTCATAATTAAGGTGAAACTGTATAACGCAAGTCGCGCTACTGGACGCTTTCCGGTCTCGATGACTCGACGTGTTCGCCGTAGTGCAGCGTTGTCTTTAACGTTACGTTCATACCACGTTAACATGAACTGTAATGCTACTGTAAAACAGAACGGTGTATATTTAGGCTGTATAAAAAAAAAATACGGTAACTGATTCTTCACGATCCATGATTAAAGTCTAAAATGTGTTCAATCAGCCACACTGTGTGATGGAGGGGGGAAAAAAAACCCTCAATCACGTCTACATGTCTTTAAGCATAACTAGCTTAAAAAGAGCAAGTAAAAGATTTTCCAAATTGCCCGGTCCAGTACAGGTTCGCTATAAAACTGGACCGTGTGTTAATACTGCGTAGGTCTTCGATACGGTGAGCGCTGTCGTAACGTAGAGAAAACACACACACGGGCTTCCAGCTGACTCTGCATCTTTAGCGTTGATGTTTTGTTCTGTAGTATGACCTTTCGTCTACATCTTCCCTCCGCCAGCATAGCACTAGAAACGTGCCGAGAGTCCACTCTAACATAGAGCACAGGGACGGTAACCCTGATGGCGGCTGGTCACGTCACGCCACGCCACCACCAGATCTTTAAAAAAAACAAAAAAACAAACACTAGCTAGAAAAAGAACAGGAGTGAGTCGATGCTCGAATACACACAACCTCAAACACGTACGGCTGCTGTTCTTTTCTGCTCGGGGGCGGTTATGGCAAGACCTGGAGTGCTGCTTAGAATGGATTTTAGTGATCAATGTGATAATGTCTGCACTAGACCGCCGCCATTCTTGAAACCCCCCAAAAAAAAAGTGCACTTCTGAGAAACAGTCGTCGTCATGAGAAGTTCATACCATTCACAGGTTGAGTTTAAGGCTATAAACAATGCGACATGCAACGGCTTCCCTTTAGGGGTTAGGCAGAGAAGTGAATGCACTGAAGAAGATGGAAAGAAAGATCCGGGATGAAAAGGATGCACTGAAAACAGTCTCCAAGCCGCTGTGACTGCAGAAGCTTGGACGCGAACCAACCAGGAAGTCTATGAAAACTGCTCAGGCAATCAAATTTCCAGAAACTTTGGCTGAAATGTGTTTGTTGTTTTTTTTTTTGTTTGTTTTTTTTTTCTCTTGGAGGAGGAAAAACCTCAGGATAAAAGAGTTGGTCAGGTGCATAGAGCTTGTCTGGGGGTCGGACAGGGAGAGAGAGGAGAGCCTCTCCTGACGCGGAGCTGCTGCTAGGAGTTCTGCAGGAGGCGTCTGTAGTGCGGCATGACCTCGTGCTCCGGCAGGTGAAGGTTGAACTCCAGCGCCACCAGCACGGGGAACTCGAAGGCGATCAGCTCGCGCCGGTTCACCCGAAACCTCTCCTCCAGTTTCTGTAGAGCAAAAATACCACAGCTTATTTATTATACAGCAGCCCTGGAGGACCGAACGCTACACCGAGGCATCATCAAAGTTGCACAGGGCGGTAAAGATTTAACTCGGTGTGTGTTGCGTTGAATCTACTCTGCTGTTGATGCCTCCTATTGAATATAAGCCGCATTAATATTTACAGAAGCAGATCTGAATCGTCTTCTCGTTCCAATCCGTTACACATGGATCAAAAAGGGACCGAGCAGGAAGACATTTAGAAATCATTTCAAAATAGTTCGTGCTCTTGCGGGGAAAAGTTAACGGAGCAGTCACATGTTGGGGGGGAAAAACATTGCTTAGTTAATGTGTAACATCAATCATTTTGACCTAAACTGAACATGAAGGTTAATCCAGGCTCAATCCTAAATCCAGAGCGCTTGAACCGATGCAGATCGTGTCCCATTCATAAGCCTAACATCATATGTTTTACTGAGCATGCTGTACCCGAGACGCCAAACGCCGCACGTTTGCGTAGATAACGGAGTCGATGCAATACAATGGCACAAGTCACAACCTTTGGCATAAAAGAACTAAAGTTCTTTGTACGGAATCAATAAAGTGTCTTATCTTATCTAATCTTTAATGGCTGAAGTAGCTGAATGTTGCTCTTTCGAGGAACGTGACGCTCCGCCCGCCATGTGTCTGTACCACACTGTGACGGGGCTGAAACCCGAGCACACTTACGTCGATCAGGAGCTTGACCTCGTGCTTCTTGAGGTCTCCGCCGATCTTGGCCGCCAGCAGGACGCAGGCGCCGGCGCAGAGTTTGCGGTTCTGCTTGTTGAGTTTGCCCTGCAGCACCAGCTTCTCGAAATACACGAAGGCCATGGCTACGGTGGGCTCCTCGAAGCCGCACTCGTCCTGCGCCAGCTTCCGGATCTCTCGCTTCAGGCTGCGGCACACAAGCAGACGGTTATCAGCCGCGCTCACGCACTCGCTATACGCAGTACTCTAGGTGACGGCTTTACCTCCTGATCTTGCTCAGCGTCAGGCGAATGTGAGGGAACTTCTCCTTAAACGTCTCGTTCATGTCCTTCTTCAGGTCGGACGGCTTGACGTACTCGATAACCGTGGTCTGCACGGAAGCACACGGATAGTCAAATAACGGCGTACATGCTAGGGTAACCTCGAACAACACATTCTCTTATTAGCTAGGCTTTTTAGTAAAGCGTCGTCAGGATCAGGCTCTGAAAACACAAGCCTTTTCGAGTCCCTGGTTTCTGATTGGTCAGAAGGTGCGGATTGATTTTCTATAACGGCGGTTCGAGCCAAATCCATCAAATTGTTGCTATAGTAACAATTACGCCTCTAACATAAGTGGTGATAATCAAATAAGCATACGTTATACTTTTAATTGGCAAATGTGCGGCGGTCAGGACACGAAAAGAAAACGTTGATTTAAAGCGTCGCCACGATGTAACGAATAAATGAGTAAAGCAATAAGTGATCATTTGATTTTTTTTTTTTTCCATGTCAGGGGCGGAGCTCTGTACTAATTACCGTAGTATAAGAGGAATAAAACACAAGCTGTTACCACGCCAAAGCTGATTATTGTCCAGTAACCGTTTATGCTGTGCTGCGCCACACTATCCAGCTGTAAGTAGCTAGTGCAGATCTGCAGATCACAGAGATGACGATTATCCTTGGCCTTGTTGTTTTATCACTTTGCATTTTACATCTTTTGTGGAATTTCATCTATCTATCTATCCATCATTTAAAGGAAGCCCCTGAAGTTTCTGTTCATTTAAAAGTGCAGTAAAACTGCTTTGTTCCCAGTCTGGCTGAGTAGTTATAAATAGTGGTATGGTTTTTAAGATAAAATAAACCCGACGGCTCCATCTCGGACGTTACAGTTCAGGCCAAACGAGCAGGGCTCCTCGGAGACGAACCCCTGCTTTCCATTAGTCGCTCTGAGAACGCTTAATGGTTCATGATGACTCACCGCTGTCAAAAATGAGAGCTCGCTCAGCGGAGACGCCGTCGGGAAGCAGGATTGTTCTTGTTCTCATCATTTCTGCCAGAACTTCGACAAATCAAAGTTTCCCAAGGGAAAGCAGATCAATACTAACAATAGTGTATCTTAAAAAAAAAAATAATGCTCAATGCATTGTCCTCTCTCCTTTATTACAGCTACCGGTTTTGCAAAAGGAAGAGGACGTGTATTTTTAGACCACCGTCTGGCTTTGGTACGTTGGCACTGTGGACAAAAAAAACATGCACTTTGTCCTACTGGCCGTCTTTCAGGAACACAAAAGAAATCGTCATGACTTTAAATCAGCGATAGGAGAAAGGGAGGGCAAAAAAAAAAAAAAAAAACCTTGACTGGGGTTTTTGTTCGAGCACGAACGTTCCGTTCGACCCAAAAACAAAAACGCGGCCAGAGCGGGGAAATGAACCAAGGAGTCTCTGCTTATGTAAACACGATAAAGAAGTCATTTCCGCTGGAACACGGAGACGTGATGACCCGCAGCGCCGAAAGACCGGAAGAAGATGCTAAAGTCTGGACTAATTAATCTGAGCACTGCTGAAATGTGAAAGAAAAGAAATCCCAGCAGGAAAACATTCTCGTGAAGCTGTGACTAACAATTTATATCGCTGATTTCCAGCAGCAGGTGGATTTTAACAACAGCGACACGTGCACGAGGACTTTCTGTTCCCTTTTCTGTAACCTGAGCCGCGAGGCCCACGGGAACCAAGCGCAAGGAAGAAATGAAAGAAATCTGGCTATCAGAAGAAAGCTGAGTCACACCGTTAGCCTGAGAAATATTCACGTGCAGCAGATATGGATGCGCGTTATGATGCTTCCGCTATACCTTAAAAAGAAATGGCTAAACCCGTGGCTTCAGTGTCAACAAATATTAGTCATTATTTTCAGGGTACAGCATGAGGTTTACAGTTTGACAGCAGGACAGTGAGAGCGAGAGCGTGTTTGTGTGTTATGGGGTGAAAAAAAAAAGCGAGCTCACCATGTAGGAAGGGAATATGAGCACGCGTTTATGTTTTCCACATGGCCACTGAGGGTCGTCCAGAAGGTTGGGGTCGTACTCCCTGAAATCTCCCGCTTCGTTCCCTGCGGGCCGTGGCAGAGCAAAATAAACAATCCAGCTGTGCAAGAAAATATATATATATCCAGAAATATCCACAAACACGTAGAGGCCAAGACACTTCTGCGACATTTATAAGGCCGTTGTAATATTCATTCCTAAAGTCTGTTTATACCACCGCAGTGCTGTTGAACTCCTTGATCTAAGCCAATGTCTGCGCTATTACATTTTAGTTTTAAAACACATCTCTTTTGCTACGTTCACGCCTTGCGTCCATACTACTCCAGAATTTAACTCCTAAAATGGAGAGTTTTGGAAACGCTTTTGAAAAGTCAGCGTGGATGAGGGAAAACGGAGGCTTTTGGATACGATAGCGACGACCCGGACGCCTACACTCGCTTCCCGATTGGGTCTTATCGGTCACGACGCATCCTTCCCGGATTAGTCACGCTCCTCTCACGTGACCCTTTTCCGGAAGAAATCGAACCTCAGCCAGTGGTGAGTGCAGCATGGATCCAGGTTCCAAGCGCTGCTGACCTTGTTGTGTTTGTTAGCGGCTGTAAGTTAAACTCTGCATTTTATAACGCTACGACCGCCTGCATGCGCATGAGGAAAGCGGTTATTCAAGCGATCTGCGACTAACTGCAGCGTAGACGACCTGCTTCCTGTTTATAGCGGCACGCGCATGACCCGTATACGTGAGTGGTCACGTGGTATGCCTTTTCTGGCGTGTTATGGACTTGGATTATTTCTAATATGGAGCCGGAATGCTCATCTGGATGGATTCTTTTCAAAATGCTGTTTCATTACTAAAACATAATGCGACCGAACGGTGACGGTTTCTGCAAGTCTCCAGTATCGGGACGTTTTTCTGGTTCGGCAGCAACATGACAATCTTGACAGGGAGTGGCTGCTTATAGCGTCTCGAACACGATTCCGCAACATTAAACGTAACTATAAAGGGATAAAAAGTATGACGCGTCATCCATTAATAAAGAACGATTTCGGCAAATGGCTCTGCATCGCCTCATTGCTGATTCGTCTCCTATAAAAAAAGTGTTCACGCCTTCTGTTTATCCAGCCGATTGTTTTCGTTAAAACGTTACAGTGATGTTTAGATTGGGTCTAATTAGTGCCATACAGCATCTCACTCTCCATACAGCATCTCACTCTCCATACAGCATCTCACTCTCCATACAGCCAAAACTAAAGCATTGACCTTTATAATGACTCATCTCTGCATAACCGAACCTCGGAGTGAACCTCCACAAGCAGACCCTTGTTAACGCGTGCGGCCTGACGAGTCGGGAAAGGAGCAGGCAGGCAGTGAGAGAAGCAGCTGGCGCACGTACCCGTGTCGAGGCTGCTCTGGTGGCTGTTGGCGCGCGCCAGGATGAGGCTGCGATGGCTGGCGTTACGAGACTGAGAGAAGGACGAGGTGGAGTCGATGGTGTTGCGGCGGCCGAGGACGTTAGTGGGGTAGAGGAACTGCATGTAGGACACCGTCTGTGGAGACACCGGGGTGTAAAATAAATACCTCCGTCACTATGGAAACTCTCTTGGCAATCTCGCGATTGTCACACTTGCTTCTGTGTTCGCAAATAAAACCTGACATACTTCATTATGGTTTTTATTTTCTGAAACATGGTGTAATGTTAATGTTACTTTCCTTTCTGACATGCACACAAGTCTTCTCTAAAAGGTCGTCTTTTTTTGTTGGAAAAGTTGTTTGAATGGGATTTTTTGGACTAAATAATGCAAAAGTCATAAAATAATCAAACTCCTAAGACCTTTACACAGTAATGTGTGTGTGTGTGTGTGTGTGACTTCAGGAATTGGGTTGGGTTGTGGTGGGGTGGGATGGGGATCCTGGCCTAGCAGATACGCAATCCAACCGGAGTATAAAATAGAGCACGGTGCACAGCGGGGCTGATCTTCAGGGCCTCACCTTGCCGTCGGCACCCAGTTCTACACCCTCCAGCCCGATCACCATCTCCTTGGCACTGACGCCGCCTGAGGGGTGACGCTGACGCCCGCTCTCCATTTTCACACCGTCCCTGCCAGGGTGACACACACACACTGAGCCCTAAACACACACAACAGCCTGTAATATCACTCAGCCTGATCTCACCATGACGGCTGCTCAACACACTGATTAGTTGGTGGTACAACAAGTGCTGACCGAACGCTTTGCTTCACTTTATTTAATTTCTTCATATGCTTTCCCAAAAAATAACAAATAAAAATTATGAACTGCTTGAGCTATTAAAGTGAAAACAAAAAAGCTTGTATAATTATAATCTTGCATTTTAATCACATACAAATAATTCTATAATCGTATCTATAATACTTTAGTGGCCATCTGGCTTAACGTTCTTTTCTAGCATGCATTGGTGTACATCTATTTATTTAATTCTGTTTTTTGTCAATAAGGGTTAGTGCTGCTTTATAAAGCCTGAAATGATCATTGCTCTTATTCTACATGATAAAGTTCTAATTGATTATTTAAAATAATCACTTTGCTAATTTAAGCCAAGTCACATTATAATCATGTTTTATTGTATTAAATATAAACTCAATTATGTACCTAAACGTTACTGTAAATGGATAAAAAGTGTAAAGGCATGTCGTTCTTTAATAATTAAAACATTGTCATTATGCAGGAAGTGCCGTTATTGAAAAATACTCAACTTTGTGCAAACACAGCGTTGATTCGTTTCCTATAAACAGCACATCTAGGGTTTTCGTAAAATAACTAAAAATCTTGATCTACAATTTAAATTGCATTTAGAATGTCTGGAAGTTGCTATATAAATAGTTATACATTCATCTTATTCTTCTGATTTTTATCATCATAGGTGGTAGATTGGGAATTCTTGCAAAATAAAAGGGAACGGATTCATTTACTGGTTGAACTGAAAGAATTATTTTCCTTTACAGGAACGCAGCTGGCTATGACGCTTCAGGTGGTCCGTGTTACATTTCATACCTCAGTGACAATTCTTGTGCTTCCTTAAATATGAATATTGAGAAAACAATACTTTACAGTCTTCGAACCGATATCTGCCGTCAGTGTTCGGTTTTAAAGCCTGGTCTTAAATCTGGCTCTGTGGAGTCCAATTAAAAAATGAACTAAAAATGAAATAAGAAAAGGAGGCTTTTAAAACAAACAAACAAAAAAAAAAACAAAGCAAAAACCCCGCTGCCTGTTTTTAATGATGCAAGAGGAAGTCAAGCTTCTTTTCTAACAGTCAGCATGTCATCATACCGAGACGTGAATCAGAGGCTGAGCTGGAAGATGGAAAACGTATGCAAAAAAGCAGATGGATTGCAGGATGGTAAAAATATAACACACAATGAATCATGATGATACAAAGTGTTTCTTTTTTTTCTATTTACACAATGTCATTTTATGCGATTCTTCCTTCAATCGTTGTTAAGACATGTTTGGTGTATGATGTTCTTTAGTTTTGGCCTGAAGCTACAAGTAAAGGAAGCGTTCAGCATCGCGCAAAATACATCGAGTTGTTCCGTTTCTCATAACAGGCTTGCTTGCATGGTTTCCGACACACTGTTGTGTACAAAAATGGACAAAACGACATCGCAGACCTTAAAAGAGTCGCGGCTCCGCCTTGATGACTCTGGTACGAGGCGTGGCTCGAAGTTTAAAGGTGGAATTGTACAGATATCAAATTTGAAATTTACGCATTTAATAAAGGTCAAACCATTTCATGCAGAATTATCCTACAATACTGAACCTACATGAACATCCAAACATGTCTTGGCTGATTGGCTACATTTGTGTAAATTTCATTTTATGGTGAATTGATCCTTTATGAATTATGAACGATTATGGCTAATGTGAGCAAACAAATGATTTGCCACCAAGCAGGATAAATGTATTAGCAAAGAAATCCCATGAAGCACATTAAGAAACAGCCACCAAGCTGGTTCAAAAGAAAAGCCTGGCCAGCAACGTAGTGAGCAAACATGACACGAGGAAGCGCAAGCACTTCCTATACACTCCCTATCTGTAAAAAAAAAAAAAAATAAAAATAAAAATAAAAAAGACTGTGTGCTGCGAGTTTGACGTAACCGATCCAATCTTTACAACCATCAATGTCTCTGGAGAGCTAACTGATACGTCCGTCGACTCCCTGTGCCAAAATCAATCAGACGAACAGGAGGAGCCAGGACAGATTACTACAGTGGTGAAGCGGAGCACAAGCCAACAGTTACAGCTTCCAGTTCCACTGGTGTGCGTGTGTGAGAATGTGCCTGGTTTATACCAAATACCACAGTGATCAACATACCATCATGGACAAATATCCGTAGCACTCCCACTGAGGACGCTGCCGAGCTAGTCAGCATTTTTGACATTTTAGACAGTCCGTTAAGGAAGGCGTGTTCCAAACAGAAGCTAGGTGCCTGGCTTAACTGAAAAGGAGCCTCAGCAGGCATCACATTCAGGAAGCCCTTTAGAGTAACCTTCCATCATTCACCATCACCATTAGCATGTTACCAGGCTTTCCAGAGTCGAGCTCACTCCAAATAAAGCTTATTTTGGAAAGTTAGGTGATCGAGGGAAAGTGCACACAGTGTATCTATAATGCTTTATAAGATTGAGAGACGGAAAAGGGAAACAGTGTGGGCATGTAACGATATATAAATTTTTTTTTAAATCGCTTCAAATTATTTGAATCGATGGAAAGAAAAAAGAACTGCGATTAATCTCTTAGGTTTCCTGAGCTGTAATTGTGTTATTTAGCCAGCAGAGGGCGGAATAAGGTACTAGAGCGGGAATACAAGTGACATCACCGTAGGCGGAAGTAACAACTCTAATGCCGTGAAAACAGTATTAAAATGGGAAAGAGCTTTTGTGCTCATTTACAGATTCAACAAGAAATCAGAGCTATCTTTCTGCTGAAAGCTAAAAGTAAAGAGACACAAATTGTAGTAATTGTTTTATGCAAATTTTTAAGGAAAGGCTGGTTATTCACTTTTTCATTGTTAATAAAAAGGATTTTTACTTAATTGGCCATTATATTTCACTCCTTTACAAATGTCTGCAAATAATTATTGTTGGTTATTAAAAAACATTTTTCATGTAAGAAAATGAATATTTAAAGTTGATAAAGATTACCGAAACAAATGTTGCAATTGTCTTTTCTTCCTCCAAAATATCATGGATTAATCGATTCCTGAACCCAATATTGTGAATACATAGCAGTACATACATAACGGTGTGTAATATTGCTGTACCAGGCGATGATAAAAAGGCATACTGCAAATCAGAAATGCGTGCGCACGACAGTGAACTTGTTTTCCATGCGCATAGAAAAATTCTCTTGAATTTTTTGGTCTAGTTTCAGGTCTTTTTTGTGTGCTTTTCTTTGGGCTAGAATTTTTTTTTGCCAAGACCTTGTCATCCTGTACATCAGCACTAGGATAGATCCTGAACTACCAGTAGCTATTTTCCTCGAATTTATACTGCTTTTGTTCAGGAGACATGTAAAATACAAGCTAAGATAATATTAAGCTAAATAACACATGCTAGCATTTGATAGATAGATAGTTGTTTTTTTCCTTAACAAGATCTAACATTTTTAAAAACTTAAGCCAAAACAAGATGAAGATATGATTACATAAATAAAGCATTTAAGGTAATTATGATCATATGAAGTTGCAATATTACATGCAATATCACAGCTTTACTATCTTTAAGGCACATTTGTATTGAGCAAAACTAAACTTCAGTATTTTTTTTCTCTACACCAATAATGTTTATCATTAACATTTCATTCACGCTTGTTCAGTGTGCGATCAGTAAACACAGCTTTATTCTCAAGGTCATAACCCAGAGTCGTGACACAATAATAACTCCCAACCCTGAGAATTCATGTGCCTCGAAGCGGCTATTGTTCAAAGTAAAAAAAAAAAAAAAAAAACTCGCAGTCGGGTGTCTACGCCGAGGTCTTGCCCGAGGAGGATTAACAACTCCACTGTTAATGGATTTGTCCAAGAAAGAAAGAAAAAAAAAAAAAAAAAAGTAAATAAAAAATACTCCCTCCAGGAGAAAAGTACGCAAAACCGTTTCACTCATTAGTGGTGAATGATGTCAGCTGCGAGCGTGGTGCTGAAAAATAAGCAGGTGCAGAGGCTTAGATAGCGCCAAGAATTATGGAGGCTAATGCCAGAGCTGTGAATGGGAGCGAAAAGAAAATAAGCCGTATCGCTTCAATAAACGCCGATTACTCGACAGCACCAAAAAGAAAGAAAAAAAAAAGAAAAATATGTAATTTTGTGAATTAATGTGACTTCTAATATATCCAAGAACAGCGGGTCCAGTAATATAAATAATGAAGCAGAAGAATAAGCACACCTTATGAGCTTCATCATGCTAATCTGTAATCATAAGCTTCCATTACTTTTTAAACAGCATTAGCCTTGTAGCTCCAGCACAGAACTAAAGATGGACAAATGACTTTTTCCTCTTCATCATTCCAGAAATAAGAAAAACAGGAAAAAAAAAAAAAAAAAAAGAACAGAAGGAGTGACTTGGAAAAAAAAAAAAAACTAAACAGAAAAACCAAAAAGCTTGTTGGAGTTTTGCTCACACAATTAAGCAGGAGTCTGAAAATTAGCCCCATTGCTAGCTACAGCAGTTCTTCAGAAAATTACATTGAACAGGATTCTGATGTTTAGTTTGTTAAGATATTGACCAAAACACATTAAGAACAGCGACATGTAGCACAGAAATAAAGGTTTTCATATACTGGAGATTTTTTAGTAGTCGGCTAGCAATGCTACATGCTAGGGTATGCTAGCGAATGAACAAACAGGAGGTCGGAGTGCTAATCTTCTGAGCTTCCTCACAGAACTCTGACTCGCTTCCTCACAGAACCCTGACTCGCTTCCTCACAGAACTCTGACTCGCTTCCTCACAGAAAAGTTATGTTTAAAACAAACAAGCAAACAGAATATTGTCTCGTTACATTTTGTAAGAACTACTATAGCAAGCAATGCAGCTGATTCTCATACATGATCTTAATAAGAGGAAAGAAAATCCCTTCCTGCCTTGGAAGAGATTTTGGTAGGTAAAACTCGTGTCATTTCTGAGGTAAAATTAGATGTACCTGGCGTGGTAAAAGCAGCAAGGCGTGATGAAGTAAAAGGTTCACATGCTGAAGAATACATACCCTGTTTGGCTACAATCTCGATAGGGCAGGACAGAAAATACACTATAGAAGGATCTTCTGCCACTGATAAGGACTATCCTATAAAGACAAAAAATAATAAATGAACTAATTCAGTGAGCTATGCGGAGAACAGTTCAGGAGATGGAGCCATACATTAGAAATATATACAAGAACTTGGTGTGTGAATGTTTATGTGAATAACATTGATATTAAGATGGGAAAATAAAGTCATGCATACATTCTTGGAAAGGAAAATGCATTGAGGAAGAAACAGAAAAACAACAGGACTATTAAAGAGTAGTGATGATGGGGAGGATTTATGATTCAGCCGGTACGGATTTGCAGAGAAAACATCAACGGTACACATTTAGCACCTTTTGTGTTAAAGCCTGACGCCACACCCGTACATCACCGGAGCCGCTACAAAGGACTTTCCCGACAAAACCCATATTCATAAGTCACTACAATTGTTGGTAATGATTCCTTGTGAACATTTTTCTAACCTTAGAAAATACCTCATAAAGCTCTCATAATGTGCTAGAAGATTATTAGCGTTACACTGTGAGGGCAAATAAATATTCAGACCCTTTTGCTTTTATTCTTTCAATATGACGAGTTCGAATGATCCAAATGCTCACATGGAAACATGCTTCACATTTCCGCAGACGAGCTTCACATGAGGTGTAGGAATGAAGATGTTCACGGTGCAGTTCAATGCTTATTGCGGTCTGTGTAACGGGTCTTGCGGCTCTCAGATCGTCCTGAAGTATCGGTTTAAAAAAAAAAAAAAAAAAAAAAAAAGACGCGCTAACACTATTATAGAAAATGAATGCTGCAGGTCTGCTACATAATGCTACGTCGCTATCTCCAGGACCGGTCTATGTGACTCTCACGCCTTGTTTAGAAACGAGCTAGCATGCATTAATGTCACAGAAGGTGAAAGATGGATCATTACTACTACTTAATTTGTAAATGTTCAGTAAGCACTTAAAGATATTTTTGTTAGCTGAACATTTTTTTTTTTTTTTTTTTTGGATTTTTTGGAAGCGAAACAGGAAATTGATAAGAAAAAGGAATCAATAAGTGGAATCGGAAAAAAAATAAATAAATAAAAAAAAATCAACTCTACCCAACTCTATTATCGAACTCAATGCAATGACAGGGACATTTAAAGTCTAGGTCTTGGTATCCTTTTACATTCAAGTGTTTAATAATATTGACCGGAGAGCTTTAAGAAGCATGAAATCTTCCCACAACAGCAACATTTTATTTTTAGCATTTATATCAACGTCACACACACACAATTTTTATTATACTGTACGTGTAAACTCTGAAGTGGATATATGCGCTGATATCAAGTATATCAAGTAATCAAAAACAAAAGTATCCGAATTCTTATTCCCCCCTCACATTCTCGACGTCAATCGAATTCACGAACAACAACCTGCACTATTTCCGCTCTGCAGCCATTACATTAAAACCTATTTAAACACCGCTCTACTTCTCCTTATTCACCGTAAAGCTGAACCACATCACCTCATACACGCACTCTGAAGCTCAACGAGTCTGCGGAAGAAAAAAAAAGGGCGGAAACAAACAATGTTGGAAACCTAAAGCGTCCACATTTTGTGAGCTTGCAATGAGAATGAACACATTTGTACTAAACAGACGTACCGTAAGTACGTTCCTTCTTTGAGGACTTGCAATCAAATTGTAACAAATCTGAACTGTAATTATTATACTACTACTGCGTGAACCACACGCTGAACATTAATATACTACAACTGTAATACTTAACAATTATAAAGAAATCTTGAGGTTTCATTTTATTTCCTACATTTTTGATTACATTAATGATCATATTATTATTTACAGTATTAATTACATCCAAAGCAAGAGAGAGGATACAGACGAGTCAAGACTCGAGCACGTTTCTGATCTTACAACCGTAACCGCTGATGCACCGCAACTGCACCTTATTTTTAACATAAGGACTAAACCGGCACAGCGTGAATCCGATGGAGGACCTCAAAGCTGGCTGCATGCCTGGAATAAAACCGGCCGGATCCAAAACTTTAATGAATTTCCAAAGTTTCAATGAACGTTTTGAGTTGCTGTTTAGAGCGTGCATGTGCGCGTGCGTGCGCGCGTGTTTGCGTACCTTCCGTTGTGGATGTCGTGTTGCCTCATGTTCTTGATGAAGTGGACTTTCTTGAAGCTCTTTGGTCGAGGGGAACCTGATAAGGTTCGGCATCTGTGAGAAACGGTGAAGAGTGAAGAAGCGTTATTCTCTCAAGTTATCGGCCTTGTGCGCCTCCTTCCAAGAAGATACAGCTACAGCATCGTCGCACCTCTTTCAAGCCTCGTCGATTAGGTTTCCGTGCAGCCGAAACACTGAACTGGAAGCTTTTTTTTCCCCGCTCGTCCAGCCATGCTGTATTTATCAAGTGTCAAAAATATTTTTTTTTGTATTGTGTTTTGTGTGTATCCAGACTAGTTGCTATAGATGTTCTGAGAAATTAAGGGATTGGCACGATGTTTAAAATGCCATGTAGCAGAACGTCCATAATTATTGTTCGGATCACGTTTCGGGTACCGTATGATGTCAATCTTTATGTTTTATTAAATGCTCTAATGTGAACAACACATTTAAAGCACCAATTATTCAACAAAGTACAACAAATGTGATCCAGCATTGACAAAAAAGTGGAAAAAAGCGGTAGGTCTGAAAGAGAGAAAAAGATGCCGAGAAAGACAGAAAGAAAGAAACAAGCAGTGGAAATGTATTTAAAATTTCTTTGCTATGATCAATATCAATAATTTGATCAAATAAATGTGATCTATTGCCAAAGCTCTACTTGGCTGATGCAGATAAAGTGATAAAGACCAAAAAAAAAAAAAAAAAAAAGGTGTGTGGTGTGGCAGGTTTTTCTATCCTGGTGAAGACCAGATGTGCCCAGAATATTTTGACCTTGTGCATTTATTTTACTTAAATTTTATTTAAAAGATTTGAGCCAAAATAAGCATAACATAATAGTATTAGTTAGCTGCATTACTCATTTTGTCAATGGAAGGTCCTCGCAAGGATAGTAAGACGTGTGTGTGTGTGTATGCTGTGAAAGCCTCCATACCTGCGAAGAGGAGCATTCTCCTCAATGTCCTCCAGAGTCTCGAGTGAGGAACGCTGGGAAATCAGCCTCCGCCTGAGAACAGCAAGACAACAAGTGTGTGTGTGAGCTTCCATACACTACCAGCGATGTTCTGCCCAAAGCTAATCAATCAACACAGAAACATAAACACGTACGATCCAGACAGACAGACAGCTAATGTTCTGTAGCCTCATGAAGGTGAAACAGCATCATTAAATCAACATACAGACAATTTGAAAATTAGGGAAAGAAATCACTTTGCTGACGTGATTAACCCAAAGAAAGGGAAAAGGGGGAGGAGCCAGAGGAACGCTCATGTCTCCTGTTAATCTGCAGACGTCTGGAATGCGAGAGGTTTAGCAAATGTGGCTTGAGGTAGAAGAACTAATGATCATACATCGATCGTGTCTGGAACGCCGGTGTTGCTCTCGTCACTACCATAGAAACTGGATTCTATTACTATGGTAACTGCCGCATCCCTGTTGGCCGTGTGAAACATTACGCAGCACATCATGTTTAGTGTAGGTGCTTCTGGTTGATGTAGACTACAATGTGGTATGAAGTTTTATTTATAAATCCACCACTGCGACTAGAATTAAATGAGTTTTGCGTGCGTGCGTGTACATTTTCAGTCATTAATGATCCCAAAGTGAAGGAGAAAAGCATGCATCCTGTACTGAATTTATAAATATGGTGACTTCTTTACACAGGGAGCTTTCTAACCTGCACACGACCCCACACTTCAGACCACTGATAAGCCTGAACACAACGCTTGTCTTTATCTCCGGACCATTATCGCTCATCTCCGAGGTCATGCTCTGGGATTTTCACGTTCCTAGAACGGAGAGAAGATCAGATCAGGGCATGTTGTTCCTAC
>JAQQZR010000018.1:14573391-14586674 GCA_030068235.1 Notoglanidium macrostoma
AAAAAAAAAAAAAAAAAAAAGAAAAAAAAGACAGCGCATCTCGGATTTTCCAAACCATTTGGAAGTACACGGCACTTTAAATAGTACTTTGTTCCAGCTTGAGAGGGATGAGAGTATTTAAAGAGTCTTTCTTTAGTTAAATAATAAACAGGAAAAACGTGTTTTGGGCGTTCTGGTTTTCACCAGTGAATGGTTTTAAACGCTAACGTGAATGCCTTTAAGCTCCAGCCCAACGCAGCGTCTCCTCTTACAGCGCAGGGGTTAGAATAGAGCCAACTGGTGTGCCCTGAGCACACCGCTGCCTTCACGACGCCTTTATTAAAGCTCTGCCACCTCAACATGGTGCTGTGGGGAGACGGTCCAACAAGGAGAAACAGAATTAGCCAAAATGTACTGACTTCTGTATGACTTGGAGACCACTATGTGGCATTTGATTTAAAAAAACCTATTACACCACCGTAGGAATATAAGAAAACATCGACACACCTGAGGTTTACGATGTTATGTTTTGTTATTCTGTACTGATTATATGAATAATAATTAAAAAAAAAAACCCATTGATTTTTATATCCATTAAAAATCGATTCTCGGGTTCCCGGATGACGGATCCACAGATGTTCACTTACATTAAATGTAACTATAAGTGGATAGAAAGCATGACGTGTAATTTAGTAACTGGGTAAACGGTTATCACAGTTGAGGAAACAGCTGTGGTATAAGCAGAATAAAACACTTGTTGATGTGCAGTAATTGAAAATCAATCAACAGCAACAAGCGTTTTGCCAACAATGGCGATTTTTTTTTTTGTATTTAATAATGAACAATGCATCAGTACGTATTTATCCATTTAGAGTTACATTTCATATTGTGGAACGATTGAGACATGTTACTTCCTGTTATAATAATAAAAAAAAAAAAAAAGGTTTTCTTCCATTTTTGCACCAAACTATACGGGACAGGAACCGGCGTTATGCGAGTAGACGACCGGGAGAACTTAGACTTCTGGTGATATACAATTGTTTGGAGGATTTTAAATCTTTAGGATTTGTTGCTGCATTGGGTCATTAGTAATTTGCACGAAACTGAGAAAATCCTTTAAGAGTGAAATGTCTCTTGCTGGAGTCGACGTAGAGCTGTATTCGAGCCCGCCATTTCCAGGGCCAAGCCGAGTCCAAAACAAGCCGAGATCAAGTCGAGACTGAGCCCTCAGACCAAGTGAAGATCAGGTCCGTATGAAAGAGAGTCAAGATCTAGACCGAAAACCACTGAATTATTTTCAAGGCCAAACCTTTGCATCAGGTCGTGCATTGCGCCAATGACTGGGCGGTTTCCTAGAAGAACTCATTTACTTCATGTGCGCGTCAAAAGAAAAGAAAAGACGAACATGAATAAATTATAAACTCTGGGTCGACATCAAGCCCACATTTAACGAGACCAGTACCGAAGATCGAGCTTAAATCATTACAGAAAACGTCTCCAGACCAGACGATTCTGTTCACTATAAAACGGCGCACAATTGGCAGAACCCAATACATGGCTAAAACGTATGAAACATTCAGCTGCAGTGTTCAGATCGTAGAGGTCGTAGGATTTTCACTTCCCATCACTGACACGTGGCATTACCTCAGCTCGGTTCGTGGAACAGGAACATGCTTCTGACGTGTCGGAGCCTAAAGCTAAGAAAACCCGTCTGCTTGGCATTACGGCACAATGGAATTTCCTCGTTTGTCCCTTCTAATAAACAAGCAGCCATTGTTTCAGAAATCCAGGAGGATGGAACGTCACGGAATTCCTGAGAGCACCTGAAGGCATTCACAGAGCTATTTATAGCGCTCTATACATGGATCTTTCATTCATGTACGCTCATTCATGCTCCTGTATTTAAGGAAGTGTTAAACATGCTAGTGGGACGTCAGTGATGCTGGGCGAGCACGCAATAATAATAATAATAAATCAATAAATATAAAAAGCCCAGACCGGGTCACATAGCGGCGCTCGACTAACCGGTTTATTTTCCTGCCTGTACCTCACGACACGCTGAAATAAGATAAAACGGGTGAGGACAAAAGAAAATACAAGTAATCTCAACTGTGAAAAGCTTCTGTGGAGTGCATTCATTCTCTTTCAATTGAATTGTTGAGGAAACATGAGGAAGAACAAAAAAACCAGGAAACATGATCCATATCGCATCATGGCATGTACATGAGAAGTAGTTCAGGGTAAGCGAACGTCAGCTAGCTGCCAACACTAGATCAGGCTCCGCACACACAATGCAGGGTCAAAAGTATGTGGACACCCGGGCATCTCACCCGGATGCACGCACACGCCGATCAACACATTCGCGATGTTTAGGTTGTTAATAGCCTCCAGTCATCTGGGGAGGGAAAAGTATCGTAGATTTTCAGTGACTATTTCTAGGCCACTATTGAAAGTGAAGCGATGTTGATCATGGTGCACAAAACGTCACATTTTCTCGTCCTTCCACTTCAGACGTCACGCTGACGGGGAGCGAACGTGTCGAGATGATAAAATAAAAAAAATTTTAAAAATCATTACTACACTGAAAAATACAAGCTCACTGCTCCCTGGACTCGACTTCATATATCAGAGGTCATGTTTCAGCCTGCTTAAATTGGAAATGCCAATAAGATCTCATCTGATCTGCCTGCCCGAACAAAGCCTTGGCGGTACTTTTTGGCAGGTCTTTTTCTCCGCCTGCGTCTCTGACGGTTCCATGGCAAAAAACTTCACATTCATTAAGTCAGATTCCACAAAACTGCAGCGCTAATTGTAGGGCGTGTCGCCTCTGCTCTGGGTGGATCTGGACGGGGCAGATAGCGCCTTCTCAACCAGTTACACAACACGGGCTGAGGCTCGCCGGGGTGTGACGGGTGAAAGGTTGTGGTGCGCTAATGACGCCGAAGCTGTCCAAACCGCGAAAAAGAAATCCTGAGCAGATCTGTGCGTCTAGGCAGGCGGGACGCAGAGACGGCACTCGACCAAAGGCCAAAAAAAAAATCATCGCGTTATTTAGTGAATACGCCTTCAGGTGTTAAAGCCTGAGATGTGCTTTTGTGTGTGCATGCGCGTGAGAGAGAGAGAGAGAGATTTACGGGCATGTGCTAGAACATCAAAAAGAGTGACTCTTTTGCTCAGTTTCCTTTTCTGAAGCCGCAATTGGCAGCCAGTCTGAAAACTGTGGAGCAGAGTGGCAGGGCAGGAGGCAGGAGGGAGTCTGGGAAAGGAAGTGGAGGTTGGAGCGAAGGCAGGGATGAAGGGAGGGAGGCTAAAAACCGGGCATTCTGCCCTTCCTTACAGCCAGGAGCCTGTAGCCGTTTCCACCAGCTGCTCCTGAAGAACAAGCCAAGCACTATGTGTGTGCGCGCGCGCGCGTGTGTGTGTGTGTGTGTGTGTGTGCGTGCACGAGTGAGAGAGAGAGAGAGAGAGAGAGAGAGAGAATGTCTGTGGGTGGACATGTTTTAATATCTTAATGACGCAGTACATCTGAACAACTTACAGGGTTTTTTTTTTCTTCATATAAGGACATTTAGCTGGGCCCCATGAGGAAAACTGCTCTTTTAACAGTGGAAAAAATAAATAAATAAATAAAGACTTTAGTTCACGGAGTCAGATTTTGAGTTGGATTTATAGATTAGGTGTAGCAAAACAAAAATTAGCTGCTTTAAATCTGAATACAAGGTCCTCACTAGGATAGACAAACAGGCGAATGTGTATCTGAGTGAGCGAGTGAGAGAGAGACAGGGAGAGCTGGAGAGAGAGAGACAGACACAGAGAAAGAGTGTGTGTGTGTGTGTGTGTGTGTGTGTGTGTTTTAAAGGGAGGAATGTGGGAGTCTCAGTCAACAGTGCAGATTTCAACGTGACCTTGCGTTTAATTAAAATTTTCCCCTCGCTGCCACGGAGGAATTTCTCAAGTCACTTTAATGAAAACAAATAATTCATTCAAATTAAAGTACAAACGTAATACCGCTGTGCTCATAGCACGTGCTCACACTATAAAACACTTTCGACCCCGCTGGAACAGTCTCTGGGAGAAGAAAACCACGGCAGTGTGGTGTAACGTATCCCAAAGTGTTTTCTTTTTCTGACACTTCAGCAACATACGTCAGCCTATAGAGTCCAGCTTTACATTTACAAGTTAAACAACGATCAACACATTTCTCACCCATTCAAATTTCAAATTAGTTCCTGTTATCGCTATAAAAGCATTATTAAAAAGCATAATAAACAACAGCTTCTCTTTTTTCCCCTCTCTTGAAATTAATAAGATTAATTAAAAAAAAAATTTAAATGAGAAGAAATTCAAAACAAATTATGAATAATTATTAATAAAGCCCACATTAAAGTGGGTTTAAACTCAAGTTATTTGACATTAATAAAATTATTAATAAAAAAAAAAAAAAAAAAATATCATACTTTGTCATGTTATTGAAAAACCAAAAACCACAAAACCCTCCGTTCTGATTTCCAGCTTTACTTAAAGTTCCTGCTGTTACAGAGCGCCGACACTGGAGACTCCTTCCGAAAACAAACAAACAAATATCTCCTTACAGAAACCTTTTTTCGCCAACAACACTGTTTTTAGCCATTATTATTCAGATCAAACCGTGTAGATCAGCTTTTGGAGTAGTTACTATAGAAACAACAACGCATTAGAATGAGCACAATGTAAACAAAATGGAAAATGTTTCAAAAGATCGCTCTAACAATTTATTATGACGTATAGAGTTGCCTTAATACCCAAATCGTTGATCTGTGTAGTGGTCAGAAAAAAAAGTGTTTAAAAAAAAAACAGATTTGATATCTGATTGGTTATTAAGATGAGATCTATTAGACTGTTGCTGACTACAGTGATCAGATGATTATAGTGGTCATGTGACCAGGAAGTCACGATTTAAAGGGAACACGTAATGGAAAAACTCACTTTTTCAATGTTTGTGTACATACATTTGGGTATCCTGAGTGCCTACCAAAACATAAATTGAAAGATAAGGTGACCAGTCGGTTTCTTTCGGGCTGCCTGTTTCAGAAAACATGTGCTTCAACAAGCTGTTCAGATCGGACTTCTCTTTCTATGTCACAAAGGGAGCTCATTAGAGTAACACCGCTCCTGTCGGAGTAGCTCCACTCATGGCTTGAGAGGCAGGGGAAATGTTATGAATATTCATGAGTGCTACATGATTGGCTGGCAGACGAGGGGGAGGGGTTAGCAGTGACTCATTATCATTTAAAGGGACAGGCCATTCCGAACAGGGCAGTTAGACACGGTGAGGAGGTGCTGTGGTGCTTTATCCTTATGCGATTTTGACCAAAGCGTTTCACAAGAACGTGCCATTAACACCTCAGGGACCTGGGTCAACTTGTTGAAAAAGGGCATTAATATGTCAACTTTAAAAATAAAAATAAAAAGGGGGGGGGGGGTTTACCTACCACCATGATATCTGCGTTTACTGATAAGTAAAATACTTTATTATTTATTGGCTTAGACAAAAAAATGCCAGATTTATATATGTAGTGTATACAGCACTACTGTAGTACCTGTTCTCAAAAAACGTTTCAGATATCCCCACGAAGCTGCTAGACAAAGCCGAGCTGTCCTGACAGGACATCCGGAGTCTCGCGTTACAGTAAGTTTATATCCCCAGGTTGAAAAATATGTTAAGGGACACTGAGGAGAAAGTAAGCGTTTGGGCTGCCAACGCTGTTTTCTAGGAGGTGGTTAGCATCGATGCTACTAAAAGTGCTCATGCTACTCACGAGAACAAAACAACTAGGAGAGAATTAATAGTTTAGCATATGCAGTTTAGCATATACAAAGAAACCTAGAAGTGACTGGATTTGTTTTGGTGCCTGACGTTGATTTCTTTAGCGTTACACTGAGCTACGAAGGCTAATGTAGGCGATCAAAGTAATGGCAAATCTCCATTTTTCTCCAAATGACCAAATCTTAGCTTACGGAGCTCATTTACAAATTTACGGCAGAAATATGACTTAATCAACATGTTGATTCGATAACCGTTACAAAGCCCTGACACTGGAGGCTCCTTCCATGAATGTTCCATTAACGGCTCCTTACAGAAAACATTTCTTTGTTAAAAAACAACACCGTTGTCCTGTTTACGGTCGCCGTGGATCCGGAGCGGGACTTCAGCGCAGACAATGCACCTACAGCACCTATGTTCTTTTGGGAGGTTGGAAGAACTGGAGAACATGGAGGAAACCAACATGGACACAAGGAGAACATGAGAAACTCCACACAGATAACCAGAGCTGCATCAAGATACAGAAAATCTTCTGGTGTAACTGACTTTCTAGATCAGCCTTGAAGCTCAAGTGGGAAACTGACTGTTTCAGACAAGTGGAAAATTGCAGCCTTTTGATCTACTCCTGAAACTCTTAGAAGGGCCAAAATGGTTAAATCCTGTTCATTTCCAAAGCCGTTATGCAGAACGAGCCGGCATGTGATCACACGTTTCCCCTCACCACCCTCCAACCCTTAAATCCCATAAATCTGAATGTCCTCGTGTCAAACCTGGCCTGCCTGTACACAATATCCCACCTGGGGACGCAGAGATGAGCTCCAACCCCACGACTTCCTGACACTCACGCCATCACACTCACGCACCCTACACTCTGAAACAGCATGAAGGAACCGAGCTCAGAGAAGAAAAGCACATAAGGAGACTCCAGTGCTGATGCGTTCTTACATTCATCAAGATTTAAAAGCAGGAACGCAAGTTAGCTCTTTTCTGTCACAGAAGGATGTTCTTTCTGCTGTCGCGGTTACACTCGAGTTTAATAGGACAAAGGAGCTCAAGAATCAACAACGAACATAAGGAATAACGGTCAGGTTTTGCCATCGGCTCCTGAAAACCACAGATATTCTTCTCTTATTCGACTCATTATTTTCCACTGACATTTTATGGTCATATTGTCAACACTGGACTCAAATTCGCAGAACGCAACACAGCTATACGACGCAGTTGCCCCGAGTTACGTCAGCGACTCGACTGTGGTTAGTAAGCGGTGTAGGAGGTGACGAGTGCGACGGTGTTGATGTTGGTATTGGCGTGAACGTTTGATCAGAGTTTACATACGAGGAGGTGAGAGAGCTGGACAGACTGAAGAACTAAAGCGCCGCTGCATCGCTCTCGTTGCATAGAGATGAAGCAAAAGCTCAATTCTCCTGCATCACGATCATCATGTAGCTGAATAGCATCGTGGGTAATGTAAAGTGGCCATAGATCATAAATTGTAGTATGAAATCGAAGAAATTTTGTGCAAGTAGTTACATTTTAAATCCTTTCGGCCGATCCATTCCATTTTCATATCGTTAATCTGTTGTAATAAGAAAAGATGAGGCACACGGTGTTCGATACTTCCTCATTTGACATGTGGACGAAGAAGTCCAAGATGGGGTTCAAAGGACTAACAATGAATTTGTGAAGGTTTTGTTGCAGTCTGCACGCAGTGGCTCGTATGTAAACAAAAACAACGCTTTGGATTCTGGGAAGGGTGAGCTGGTCCCTTTACCACGTGGTTCAGGGTGGAGTTTTCCTTTAATGTGGGTTTGTGTGAGGACAGGAGAATCGCAACAGCTCATAAGAGCGTCAGATCATAACAGGGGGCGTGGCTACGGCGACCATAATAACCCTGTTGTTATTAGAACAAATAAATTGGCATGCATAATTAATGTTAGAATACAGAGACTGCATAAAGTGTAAAAAAAAAAAAAAAAAACTATAAACACACCCACGTGACCGTATTTGGCATGCGGTCAAGCACGCGCTTCCGTCCCAGACCACGCATCCGATTTTTAACACGTCATAAAATCTAATCTAAAATGTAACAAAGTGAGCATCATTACTGAAGTACCTGGATTTGTGCAGCTCGAAAGCGGAGGTGCCGATGTGTCCTCCTGCTCCTCCTCCTCCTCCCTCCGGGCAGCACGAGCTCTGCTGCCTGCAGCACGCGGCGGGCGGAAGTCCCTGAGTGAACGTGTGCAGGCGGCCACGCGCGGCGGCCGCGGCGAACGGCGAACCGAAGACCTGCGCGTGGAAGAGCTGCGCGTCTGCAGGAGGGCTCGCGCCGATGGCGAAGCTCGCGCGCCTGCTCGGAGCACGGGCCTCGTCATCTTCCTCGCCTTCTTCATCGTCTTCCTCCTCTTCTTCCTCTTCTTCTTCTTCCTCCTCCTCGGCGGCGGTGACCGGGCTGCGTGTCGTCCTCGCCTCCAGAGAGCCGTCCTCCTCTCCGGGAGCGTCTGCGTCGCCGCGCACGGGCCGCCCATCCAGAGAAATGTTGCTGAGGAACGAAAGCGCCGCCTGCCTCCTGCGGGGGTCCGCGCGCCTCCGTGCGTGCTCCGTCCCCGAGCGCTTCGTCAGCGGCGCGGCCGCCATGGCGCAACGACGAGCCTCCGGTGCGACCGCAGCTTCGGCACTGAGACCGGGGCAGAGACGCGCTTCAGCACCGCGCTTTCAACACAACCGCGTCATGGCGTGCGGGAGGGGAAAAAAACGCCACCGCGGTGTTATTGTTGTGTGTTTTTTATACCACTAGAGCGACACTCTGTATCTGTGTGTGTTTGTACAGAGGGTGAAAAAGTGGGGTCACGTGCGCCCAGGAGGAACACCAAGCTGACCAATCAGATTGGAGGAAATCGTATCTCTTCCCGCCCCTTCTGTTTTGGCTCCTCCCCCTTTAAGCTTCAAAGTTACAAAGAAAACCGAGCTGGTTACTCATTATTTATCTCAAACCCAAACGTGAACTGCTACATTAATCTACTTCACAAAAGATAATGACAAAACAAAAGTTCAGGTTTATTTAAACGTCATCATCACGTGACACACAGGTCATAAATATCAGTTAAAGTACATGGAGACGATATGTACACTCGGAATAATATATGAACCACGAATCGCACAAATAACAATCAAGAAGCAACAGTTAAAGCCTTGAACAGGAAGGAGGGTTTGTTCACGAGCTGCCTACTGAGGTTAATAAGGAGCAGTGAAAGCTCAAGTCAGGAAGTACTGAAGAAATAATACACGGAAATGTCTTAATCATGACGAATATTTGTTTTAAAAGTTTCTTTTCAATGTGACACAAATGCATCCGGTCCAAATCATCTCACCTAAAGGATGTTTTTCCCCCAATAAATTTTAATCCAATATTAACAATCCATGATCAGAATCAGATCTTAAAGCCTCCTCGGTGTTTTTAGTTTAGAAGATAAAATCCCAGTTTACCACCAGATCTTATTGCATTACCTTGAAATATTAAAGTTCTTAAAGCTAGACGTTGTAAGCTGTTGGCTTGTGTAGTGGCGACATCTGGTGGTGAAATGACGTCAGTGCATGTTAAATGATATGATTAAAGGTTTGATTAAAGTGCAGATTCTCAACCCTTGTCCTGGAGAACATCCTGCCATGTGTTTCCCTGCGTTAACACTCTTGATTCAACCAGTCAGCTAATTACCAGCCAATAACCACTCATATGTACAGGACATGGGGCAGGGAAGGACGAGAAACGTTCTGCCTTCACGGCAGCAGGTAACGGCTGTATCCTGGAACCCGGGTCCAGTCCTGAGCCTGGATTACTGTCTTTTTTGGAGTTACATATGTTCCGTGGGTTTCTTCTGGATTTCCTTCCACATCCTGCTACTCAGTCGACTTTGCTAGTCTGAATTGCGTGTGTGTATGTGTGTGTGCGCGCGCACATCATGCGCTACCCAGGTTGTCGTACCATTTCAGAAACCGTAACTCTGTTTGAGCTATCGAAAAACCTAACATAGTGTGTGATGATTAAGGCAATTTGTATGAAGCTAAACTGTATGCTATTAGCTTTCCTTACTTGTTAGATGCATCACTGTGTAGCGCTGAATTAAAAAACTCTTCTTTTATATATGTTTTTTGGTCACCTTCAACCAGAAGTGTTGCTTCTCTGACATTGTCTATATTTGATTGTTCTGTGTCTGAAACCTAGACATGGTTTCTTTGTGGTTTTCACAGGAAATGATAAAAAAAAAAAAATGCGTGAGTGAATAAAAAGCGCAACTCAGGATATAACAGAATCCTTTGCAACAGGTCAATTCGGATGGGAGAAACAGACCTGCTGATTTCATAGAACAACAAGACTTTCAGACCTCAGAGAAACTCCAACAATCATGTATCCACCTCCCAAAACTAATCCCATCCAAACAGGGCTTTAAATTTCTGCTCAGTTACTAAAGCACCTCCGTGTGTTACAATTTTTGTCCAGTGGATGTCAGTATAATATAGTCTGAGTACAACGTCGTGGCTCCGAGTATACAGGAGCAGATATAATCATGGCTCGTGAAACCAGTAGTTTTTAAAGCATTTGAATAATTCCTGATAAAAGAGAAGTAAGATGATAAGATTGCACAGAACATATTTAGTTTAAATTACCTTAATTGAGCATAAAGTGCTGTTTGATTTATTTTATTTTTTCCTTTCAGCTCTTTAAACAGCAGTGTTATACTGATGCGCAGTGCAGCCAAGGTAAACACACAGAGTACGGAACATTAGGGACGCCTTATCCTCTTTCATCACTGACCTGTTTCTAAAAATCTGAGCGAGCTGTAAAATAATCTGACCGTTTTATGTGCATTTTATGACATCACTGTATTTACAACCCATTAGGTTTACGAGAAAGTTTGCAATCCATGGAAATAGTTCTAAAAGTCAGAATAGTGAGCTTTGAAAAAGTAGTTTGGTCAGTAATCAAATGTTCTAATACGTGTTTGGGGTCTGAGGTTTTCTTCCGAAGCGTTTCACAAGAAATCCCTTCCAAAAGTAAATCACACGAGCGTTCATAAACTTGCTTCAAACAACATTCTGAAGTTTGTAAATGCACTTTTTTGCTAGCAAGGAAAGTCTATTTATTCATTCATTTATCTTCCCTAAGCGCTTCATCAGGATCACGGCGGATCCAGAGCCTATCCTGGGAACACCGGGAACGCTGAGGCGGGAATACGCCATGGATAGAACGCCAGTCCATCTCAGAGCACCAAACACTCATTCACACACTCGTTCTCTCCTAGGGGTAATTTAGAGTCGACATTCCACCTCCCAGCATGTTTTTGGGAGAAAGGAGAAAACCAGAGAACCTGGATGAAACCTACACGGACACAGGGACAACATGCGAAACACAAATTGTAATTTCACATAAAACCTTTTGCTTTTAAATGTTAGGGGGCGGGGCCTAGGTGGAGGAAAGATAGTCGATCATTTTAAAATCCAGTCCTTCCAAAATGTCTTCCTATGTAATACTGCAGCATTCAGGCAGAGCACGACATCCGCGTGACATCACAGAAGACCCGGATGAGATCCGAGGCAAATATTTGTATGGAAGAGACCCCATGCGGTACTTTCTATCTGTTTATAATGGGCTGCATGTGGAATACTTGGAATACAATGAACTAGTCTTTTTAATTTCCTGAGAGTAATTTGCTTCTGCTGTGCCTGATGCTGAAACCATTACATCATCAACTTTCTTCAACTTCAACATGTCCATAAATGCCTGGAAGCAGACATGTACACTGTGATCAGAGGCACAACGGCGATTCCTTGCAGTGAACAGTAAGCTCACGAGCACGGATAAGTGTGACACACTTTACATACACTATAAATAGATAGATAATAGATACACACGCTCTATATGAGGACATTAGTAATGCAGTCATACACTCGCTAGATGTTCTGGAGTCCTCGCTCGCACTCCGATCACAGTGTACCCTCTGTTAAAGCACCGTATGATAAAAGTATGCTAATAGTCTTTACTGTCCTACACCTGTACACTGTAATGAGGTATAATCCCAGAAGTGACACCAGAAGAAGAAGAGTTCCCTTTAGTCGAGGGAGATCTTTCCTCGCTGCCGTCACCTCTTCATGACGGATATAAATCTACATCCAGAGTTCTGTAGAGCTGCTTAATGACATGTCTACTGTTAAATGTGCTATACAAATAAAAATACATGCTCTCCTTGCATTTAGGTCTGAGCACAACTTTCAGAAGCTTCAGCCCAAACGATCAGGAGCGACATGGTCCAAACATGAAGGAAAAAAAACAACTTCCAGGCTGATAACCTTCCTGAGTTCAAGGCACCGAGGTCAATGACATTATTTTATGGTAAATCAAACATGCTTCGCTAAGTGACGAGCGCTCTGAGACTCTCTTATGGACTTGGAGAGTTTCAAATTTATGTATGTATGTAATTCATTTTTGTTCACTTACATTAATTTATTTGTGTATTTATTTAATGTATTTTATTAATTTTTATTTGCTTACTTTGTTTATTTATTTGTCTGTTTGCTTATATATGTATTTATTACATTTTTTATTTTGCTTTCTTTTATTTAACTATTCACTTACATTATTTGTTTATTTCTTTAAGGTATTTTATTAATTTATTTATTTGTTAGTCAGTTTGTTTGTATGCTTGTTTATTACAATTTTAATTGCTTACTTTATTTGATCTATTCACTCAGTTAATTAATTAATTAATTCATTCATTCATTAAATTCTTATTTGCCTACTTTATTTATCTATTCACTTATTTATTACATGTATGTATGTATTTATTTATTAATTAATTTATGATATTTTTATTTGCTTACTTTATTTATTTATCTGTCTGTTTGCTTATTAATTAATTAACTTATTTATCTATTTATTTATTACATTTTTTATGTTGCTTACTTTTATTTATCTATTCACTTACATTATTTGTTCATTTATCTGATGTATTTTATTTATTCATTCATTTGTTAGTAAGTTTGTTTGCTTGCTTGCTTGTTTATTACAATCTTAATTGCTTACTTTATTTGATCTATTCACTCAGTTTAATTTTATTCAATTTATTTCATTTTTACTTGCCTGCTTTATCTATCTATTCACTTATTTATGAAATGTATGTATTTATTTATTTATTAATTAATTTATGATATTTTTATTTGCTTACTTTATTTATCCACTTATGTTTTTTTAACGCATTTATTTGTATGTTTATTAAATTTCTATTTACTTTCTTTATCTGTTCACTTAGTTCATTTATTTATTTATTTGTTTGTTTTCTTGTTTCTTCGCTTACATATTTATTTACTTGCTTACTTTACTATTTTATTAATGCGTTATTTATTTATTTGCTTGCTTGCGTTGTTTATTTATCGACTATCTATCTATCTATCTATCTATCTATCTATCTATCTATCTATCTATCTATCTATCTATCTATCTATCTATCTA
>JAQQZR010000018.1:14586774-14599274 GCA_030068235.1 Notoglanidium macrostoma
TCTATCTATCTATCTATCTATCTATCTATCTATCTATCTATCTATCTATCTATCTATCTATCTATCTATCTATCTGCTTATCTTTGTTTGTTGTTTGTTTATTGATTCCTGCTTGATTCGTGGCTCCACAGGTTTAGTCCCGGTCACGTTTTCTTATCAGTGTCTGAATGTTTTAGAGGAAAAGTCAGAAGAATCTTCTTGCGCCATTAACTTTTATAAGCAGAATAAAACGAGGACTTTCCCTCATTCTTTTATCGAGTGAGCTTTGCCTTGTGCACAGCCTGCTCACTGTTGTTTTATTACTTCCTAAGTCCATTAATAGTGCACAATAATGCTGTGCTTTGCACATTTTCACCTGTGGGCCCAGCTATCCCCTGTCACGCTCAACAATGAGGCGTAAGACCCACGGATGCCTCGGGCCCACTTAATCTGCGCCTCCCATCAGCGAGGAACCCGGCACTTCCTGTGTTTGTGTGCAACTTCCTGCGCTTCAAGAGCTAGAAGCACCTTATTGTGAGACGTGATCTCGATGATGTGACTAATACTTCACACCGATGGGAGGAAATGTGTGCCAGGGGAATAATAAACGCCGTTATATGTGCAGTCCGAGCACGGAAAGCAAGGCTCCTTCTCATACTTTTATTTACTTCATTTTCCTTAATCTTGTCTTTTGTACTTTTTATTTAGTACCTACTCATTTTTGCCACCTGCACGTGTAGGCCTACTCCTTTTACAGGCTCAATGAGGAAAGCAGTTACAAATTTAACAAAGGAAAAACCATTGCGATAAAAAGCGAAAGCAAAAGAGCAGTCAGTGTTTTTGTGCTTTGAGAATTTAACTCGGGAAAGTTCTACATAAGCACAGGTCTGATCATGACCGCAGGTAAAAATAGAAAGCGACCAGACCAAACATCACATATAAGAGTCTTCCAGGTGACGAATCAAAAGTCTTGAATGTGAACTGTCTACGAAAGATGTTTTTCTGCCTCGGCTTGAACCTGAACCTATTTTTTTTTTTTTTTTTTTTTGGACTAACAAGAGTACTTTCTTTTTGTCGTTGTTTTTCATAGACACTACTATCAGGAGAAGAGCGTCTGCCAAATGCCGTAAAATGTTAAAAGGTAATAAAGTCACAGTGCAATGTGCATCGTCCAGCTGAGCGAAATGCTAGTCTGTCTGTCTAATGCCTTGTGTAAAGACGATGAAAAATAAAGGAGAAGGTGAGAAAGATCCGTCTGAGCAACTGATGCGCTTAGCAATGTAAATATCTTAATTCTGGGCAAAAGTATGTCATGTTTGTTTTCCATTATGAGCTTGTTAGAACTTAAATATAAGATCATTCATCCTGTTTTGTTCGAGTCTGATCATTTCTATGTTCCTATTAAAACAATCTGAAATATTTTAATCTTGAAATGACTGAACGAAATGTCTAGAAATAGGGTTAATAATCATATATTTGGTACAGGAACTACTCCAGTTTCACTATATTCAAGAGATTTTCTAATTATTTACCATGATTTTGTTTTTGCCGCGTGCATCTTCATAAAGTTCATTGTATAACCTCTGTTCATAAACGGTTGACTCCAAAATGGAAATTATAAATTGAATATTCTAGTAAAGGGACATTGGATCCTATAAATCCTAACCGGTTAAAGCTACAAGCAAACTGGAGAGAAAGCTGCCTGAAGAACTGTAAGGAGCACGACAGTTTATTGCAGTTACCAAGCTTTTCGGAGTTGACCCCGGGATGGAGCGTGTGGTGAGCTTTATCTCCAGCGCTCCCTCTACAGCGGTGACGAATGGCCAAGAGCCAGAAATGGCTCCCTAGCAGTCTGACGCAGCTGAGCGGCCGTGTACTCGAGAGGGCGGAGATGATGGGGCTCGTGGGATTGATGAGCGGCGGTGCGAGCCGACGTCCAGCCCACCCGTGGAACAACGGCACTCCCACGCCCACCCCCCACATCAAACGCTCCAGCGCTGGCATGATGTATGGTCGTGGTCGAGGTGCTCTTCAGCCCGCAGTCCATCAAGGAGGTTTATCTCTGCCAGAGATGAAAGAACTGAGCTGCCAAACAAGAGTTAAAATAAGGGGCAGTCAGGGAGGTCAAACCAGGCCCTCAGAACACATATTTACTCCACTGCGTGATCATAATACGGTGGAGAAAACGAGTAGAAGAAAATACTTGTCCAATCCCCCTTGCGGTGAGCTGATGAGTTAAGAATAGAACGATGATATGCTAATGGTGCGAGTGCAGTGATTTATCACCGCGTGTATGAGCAAATCGTCTTGGCACCACGTACGAGTCAACTTGACGAGTCCCAGGTTTCTGTACGGGAACCATTATTGGAGAGCCGTCCACGAAAACAGGCTACAAGCAAGGCACTGAACTGGATCTGGCCTGGAGTCACATTGATGCTCATTTTTCTCCATGACAAACCGCGTACATCATCGTTTCATTAACGTCACGTTTAATCCGGAGCGCTGTTCGCCAAGCGATTCGGCTTTCGATAAGATCTCAGCGGATACACGTTGCGCCGCGCCGTGTGTACCGCGTCCGCCGGCACGGAGGGCCGGTGTAAAGAACTATAAAGTGCGACTTACCGAGTTGTTTAGGCAGCCAGTGAGATCGCGCAAGAGTTATTTAGCACTCCTTCGTACAGCTGACGTCTCGCTGGCAGGAAGCAGAATTCCTTAGAAATGAGGAAATCATTCCCGGAGGAATCATCCCACGATGGACATTTTGTCATTACATCTGATCCTTAATTGTAATTTCAATCCAGTAAGCCTTATCGCGGTCACCTCAGATCCGACAGTAGTTCCATCGGCGAGGCAAATCACGGGTTTGTATTAATGCGCACGTCCTGATATGCTATCATTTCTATACAATCAGCTCATTCACGATTACACGCACACCATTTAGTTTGTTATTGTCGCTTCTTTCCATTGACCGTTTATCAGATAGACGTGCGCGCTTATATGTACAATCGGAATCCAATTTCTGACACCCGTGTAGCTGGCGTACTCTTGTGAGGATGGACGTGACGAGTATTTCAGCCAGTTTTACCGTGTTTCTTTTATCCGTTTTATTTATGCGGCGTAAAAAGAAATCTTTTCCTTGTAGAAACTGAAGTGTTGATCAGGAGAAAGAGAGCACACAGACGTCGTCCTGCACGGAGACCTTTGCGGCCTATTCCGAAATTTCTACAGCATTTATCTTGGGACAATTGTTTTTTTTGTTTGTTTGTTTGTTTGTTATTGGGTTTTTTTTTCAATGAACATAAGTCAATACTTAGTAGAGGCCGTTATCGCGAGACTACAAACAAGAAGGCGATCCGCTCGAGCCTTTACACGGTTAATATCTTCTTTTCAAACGGATGATCAGAAATCTAAACCACTTCCTTCGATCCGATTCCACTTCCAACTCTCGGATTGGGGCACCTCATTCACGTTGAGCTGTTTCCATGAAGAAATTTCATTCCGAGCTTGAATCTGATTATTGACAGATTATCATTGTCCATGTAAATGGAGCTACGGTCATATTTATATTTCTAAATGTATAAAAAAACGTAATTCTTGACACGGTGAAGGTTTCTGGAAGGAGACCTTTCATTAACACGCATGCAGGAATTTTCACATTCCGGTTTCTTGCTAACACGACATGCTACGTTTCTTGCTTATCAAGTTCAAGATTGAGGCTAATGAGAGAGCGATGGTTTAGAGCTGCTATAACGTAAACAGTAACAGGCATTAAGGACATCCTCAACGTTAAACACAGCCAAAAGATATCTTAAAAAAAAAAAAGAAAAAAAAAAAAAAAAAAAGTGCTGCGTTTTTCATTAGTTTTCAAATTACAATCGCTAACAGACGTTAGCATGCGTTTTTGAGTCAGGATTTGCTCCTCATGTCGCCTCGGGGAGTTTTGTCAGCACTTTATTGCTAATTTGGGATATAAATCCGTATTTCTGTAAAGCTGCTCCGTACAAGGCGTTAATTAATAAGTTACTGTAAATGGGAATGTAAGAATGTTCGCTTTATGGTCAGCTTCCTGTTGGTCCACTGAATGAATGATTTATATCATCCTGAACATAATGTTAAAAAATCATTTTGTTGGTGATTTGTGACGGCATGTTTGAATGTCTTTAAATTACTTGTTTTCCTTCTCTTGTGTGGAAAAAAAAATGTGAGCCTGAGATAACATACTTGGCTGTCTAGCTCAGAATAAAAACATTCATATTCATCTAAAAATGAGGGAGTTGTGGGCGTCGGCATTTAAGTTGGCACGAGGCAGCTGGTCTCTGCTCTACGTTTATTTTTGATGGCTCTTGTGATTGTGTGAACAGTTTCACTTGCATCTTCTACCGAATCGTGATTCATTTTTTTTTTTTTTAATCTGTAGCTCCATAAACATTCAAGCATCATCATCTTTGAGGGGTAAAAAAAAAAAAAATCCCCCAGCATTTTTCAGAAACACCGTGAGTTCTGCTCCGAGCCAGGCCGCACTGAAGAACTGCTCCGAGCCTATTTTGATTCTAAGTAGCGAGCAACAGCAGGATGAGGATAATGAAGTGAAACAATAAAGGGCCTCATATGGGGCCAGTATGGACTCGAGCAGAGGAAACATGGGACTGGATTTATGACGGAGGTCTGAGGTGAAGTAGCAGCAACAAGGTCAGCCGACGGGTCGATACTTTGGGTTCAAGTGCACCGAGTGTACAGTAACAGAGGAATCTCGGAGGAACGGGAGCGGGAAGCACCATGGGAAGTGAAGGACACATGAGCAAGGGAAAGGGAAAACATTCCTTATACACCAGAGAAGAGTTTTCACTCATATAGGGAGAAAGATCTGGGTTAGAATTTCGCTTTAATTTTACTTTAACGTATGTCGTATTCACTTCCCTGCTAAAGTATGATGTCAGAGCGCATATCCGTTACAATCACAGGACTTACAGTTACATTCATCGAAATAGATAAGAAGTTACCTATTCATGTCATGTGGTTAGTTCAGAAAAACATTTACATCCTTCACTGAGTTATGCTGAGTGTTGCTGAGTTATATACACTATATATCCAAAAGTATGTGCACCCCGACCCGTGTGTTCCAAAAAAATCTGGAACGAGATGCTCCAAAAGGTGTCCACAATCTTTTGCCAATATAATGTGTATTGTTAAACTCAGTCATTTCATATTAAAGGTGCTCTGTGTAAGATTCACCCCCCTGAATGCCCCTCTCTTACCCCACCCTTTCTAAGCATGTATTAGAGCGTACGGTGGACGTCAGGAGCCCGTGGCGTACTTCCAAGTACTTACATTCACACCTCCTTGCTTTTTCTGTGCTAAATAATAGGAATTTTCAAAATTTGGGATCTCAAACTTGTTATCCAGCACCAGCACTGAACCATCTTCTTCCTGCTTAATTTCTTCTTCTTCTTCGTCTTCCTTCCGGTGCTTCCTTCCAGATTCACGCTGCCTCTTGGAAAAACATGAAACATGGAAGGCGCTCTCTAGAGGTTTGTCCATTCCGGGCTACTGTAGCGGCGCAACATGGCGGCTCCGTAGAGGTGGACCCGCCCCCTGTGTAGATATAAAGGGCTCATTCTAAGCTCACGAAAACACAAGGATTCGTAGTTAGAGCTAATTATACACTAATGAACACGTACTTATGAATTCCATACGTAGTACATTTTATGGAAAATATATATATACTCAGTTTCTGCTAATGGATACCCTTAGAAACCTCCATAGTGGACCTTTAACAACTTGACTTGGATGTTTGTATTCTTGCTTTGTGCCCAGTGTTCCTGCGACAGATTCAGATCCGTCACATGACCGAGTGCTTACTGAAATTCCCAGTTATTGTGCCCTTCCCAGCTAACTCGTCTGACCTTTAGTGACCCCTTCACCTTAAAGCACATGCACTGTTGTTTACTCTCTGAAAAAGCCATATGTTTTCCCCCAAGATCAGATCTGTACTTGTTATCCATCGCTCTTCCCTAACTTTCTAAATCTCGCATGTTATGGAAAACCTTCAAACCAACTCCCTTCCAGCACTTTATCTCAGAAATCTTTTGGCACAAACACACACACACACACACATACGTGAATTCACAGCAATAAACACGGGTATGCACATCCAGCCCATCCTTCGCTCCTTGCCCAGAAAAGGTGTAACTGTAGGAGGAGGGAGATGAGCGAATCCATCACAGCTCAGGCCGTGCAGGGTCAGCGGCGCAGACTCGGAGCTTCTCACCGTGCCTGGCACCTGCTGGAACTGAGCGGCGCTGCAAGCCTCAGGAGACGCCTCCAGAACAGAATGTATGCCCGGACACTCCTATTTCACAGCCCTCTCTCTCTCTCTCTCTCCATTTCTTTCAACTGACATAATTAACAGCGTTAAGGCAATGCACATAGTAGGCTCCTCCCTTCGTTCCGTTTGAGGTCTTTCTTAGAAATGTTTGCACAGATGTAGATCACCGTGGTGTGCCGTAAATTGTGAAGTCGTGACATTATGATTTAAGTGGCTCCAAATTAGATTAGGCGGTGTGTAATGATTACAGTAATTCACTGTGGGTTCGGATTACGCTGAGGGAAAAGAGCTGCAATAAACTGCACGAGACTACTATTCTAAACGTTCCCAATCAGAAAAGCCTCACGGCAACCGTCTTATTAATTACGGAATTTAGGTTATTCTTAGGCATTGTTTCCCGAAAGCTAGCAGTGGAGCGTAAAGCTGTATTGGAGCTTTTTGACATCGCTTGATCCCCAGACTTATCCTGCTTGTATTTCACCTCAATAAAGATGAAACACGTGCCTTTGCCTACGCTTGTATGACATTCCTGTGCTCTACATGAGCTCCAGGTTAATCACCTACTAAATATTGGAGTCAGAGCCTTGGCGTACATGTTTAAGATTTTTTTAATACTTACAATGTGGTTAGAAGCGTGAGCTGCTCAGATTACTATTTTGACTATTATGACTATATCATAGCACGATACTTAATGACATTTCTTAGATACATGTATGTACAGTATGTGCATACGGAGTCAGATAAAAACAAAATGTATACACAGTTCAGGAAAAGGCAAACTTGTATCAATATTTTAATACTAAATGCATTCAGACGTCATGAGATTAATACAAGTTACCTTCGGCCTCTACAATTGCAAGAGGTGCTCAAAGTGGCGGTCGTCACCGTCCAGATATTTACATGTAGAAGTGTTCCTGAAGTGTGGATACATTTATTTTATTTTATTTTTATTTTTTGGCTGACTGTGTGTTTATAATAAATTCTTAGAACCAATTAGTTAAAAGAAATGAAGATTTAAAGATTTAAAGAAATGCGCTGGTAAAATTAACGTGACAAGAAATATCGCTCGTGCTAAACTGGTCCTTGAGTCTTCGAGTGATTTGAAATTAGTCTGAGATAAGAACCGAAAGAAACTAACAAACATGCGATTCGATGCTGGGTTCTAACTTGAGACAAATCGCCATTAAAGGAAAAGTATGAAAAGTTCACTAAAGAGACTTTAGATGTGTGGGTTTGTTTGTTTTTGTTGTTTTGTTTTATCACTGTTGTCATGTGAAAGGTTCCTGATCATTTGTTAGCCATTTTAATAACATGATGTCATTTTGGAAGCTTTTAGAAATCTTGCATACGATCCTTTTCTCTGTAACAGAGTCGAACTCATAATCTAACATGGGATTTTACTGGATTTATATTTGCACTTTTGAGAAATCTGACTAGAAGGAAATAAAAGGACGTCTTAGGAGCATATTTACTGTAAGCGAGTCATGCTTCTAACTCTTCAAACATTCAAACTTTAGTATTATCATTTTTTCATTTGTCTAGGACAACATGCATATGACCCGTCATTTCAGCAAACGATATCATTTTTATAAGGCGTCACATTTTGCACTCTGATTAGCATAGGACTAGTACGCTAATATATCAAATTATATAAGATTAGCATCCTTGCTAACGACATAAAGACAACAAGGACATGATAATAATCATTTGCTTACAATATATATTTGGAATGAATAACATACTTTAAATCTATAAATAGGACATAAAATTAAGAAATAAAAATAAAGAAAATATATTTCTTCTTCCGCGGATCTTCGAGAAATTTGGATGAACTAAAATGTTAATTTTTCATCTCCTACAATGGGAAATCTGCGGAAACTGATGCTCCGAGCAGATTTTTAAAGTGTTTTAAGGTGAAGTGTTATTATAGAGTTCTGCGGTGCTGTAGAGTTTGTATGCTTTCTAAATGTTTTAAGTTACTTATCTGGAACAAGCTGTCGTGAAGGACTTCCTGTGTTTAAACTGTCACATACGCATGTCACAAAGCGCACCTCAGCGGTGGAATCACCCTTTGCTGGTTTTTAATTAAACATCATGTCCTAATGATTTAAAGCTTTGCGTTATCGGCGCTGCACTCCATCAGAGCTCAGACCAAGCTGCCATTTTCTCCTGGTCTGGCACGGCCAGTGTTCATGAGCTCTGGTGTGAAAAGGGTGGGAGGAGAAGGAGGGTGAAAAAAAAAGGGAAAAGTGTAGAAGAAAACATTAAGCCCCGTTCCAAAGAATTCTACAATGCATTAGGTCATGGGAATCTAATCACACTGTGCTCAAAACTTTGAAATGATCCAAGCAACGGGGCCTGAACCGAGCTGAATAACCGGTCACTCACAGCATCCGTAGAGAGAAAGGATGATAAATATGAGAGGGAGAACCCGAATTATTGAATTTCATCCTCGCTGGGTAACAGTAGAGCAAATGAGCTATCCTCGCCGACATGTCCGATTGCTCCAGAGGAGCGCGTTTGGCGTCTGGGAATTTCATCTGACAAACTGAAAGCGCGAGCGGCGCATGAAGAATGGCTGTGTGCAGCCGCCGCCGTTATTTTTGTTTGTCGAAATTCAGAAGTGGTCCCGTTACCCTTGAGGCGGCTGGTGTTTTCCATGTAGCTCCGGCTTCCCATTCTGTCCCCCCTCCTCCTCCTCCTCCTTCATCAAAGCATCTCTCTCTTTCCCCCAGTCATTCCCTCCTACTGGCAGGAAAAAGTGCACAGGCCGCAGTGGAGACAGACTGACTGCGCAGGCGGCCCGGCAGATGCACCGAAGATAAGTTTGTGTTCGTAAGTCGGGCCGCGACCCTCGGCGGCAGGACATTAAGCAGATCCTGTCAGATCCTGCCTCCTCTCAAAAACACACTACATGCACCAACAACAGAAAAAAAACTAACCCTGACTCCCCTCCCACTCTCAGCTGTATCTCCATCCACGTCCTCCAAACATCATAGCAGTGGGGAGGAGGGAAAGACCCATGGAGCCGTCGCTTTCCTCCTTTCAAGCCTCCAGACACCTCCTCCGGCCACACAATGACGGGCCGCATCACTTCCTCTCTCGCCGCTGGACTAATGGATCGACAGCGACGCCGGAGCTCGCCTCGAAACACTCCTAGTCAGCAGTTTCTCATGGCGCTACCTCTCAGCTCGGGCAAACCTAGGAGCCGTCTGTGAACCGGCCTTTCCTTTGCTTGCTTGACAAAAGTAGAGAAGCTTAATGGGTATATCCAACAGGAAAGGGAAGTCTGAGGACTTTGTCACTGTTGTACACAGCCATCATTCAGCATTCCTTGTTGACATGGAGTGGAAGAACACATCTTACTCAGAGGCTTACTACCTTTGCCTAGTTTGTTCATGTTGGATCCATTTTTTTTTTTTTAAGGTCACCTGGTAGTGTCCATGTTTCCCAGAGACTGCGTTCCAGAGCGCGGTGGTGCACCAAAGGCCGAGGCGTTCCCCTATGACTTCCTGACTCGTACTAAAGAGCTGAAGCCCGCCGGGGGCACTGGACAAGATGAAAGCACTGGCAAGACTTGAAATGCCAAGGGAAAGTCAACTTTGAAGTCGGCTTAATTGGCCTTTCGACGGATTCGTCCGTTTGATAGAGCGTATTCGAGGTCTGATTGGTTGTGATGCAACGTGTGGATTCTGCATGTCCCAATTTCAAGAAAGTTCTCCACACGGATTGGAGGTCACGCTGGAGGAGAACCGTGTGGTGTGCTCAGAGATGACCTCTGAAGGGGACATAAATCCATTTTACATTTTAAACACTAGCAGGAAAGGTTATTAAAGGTTATTGGATAGTTATCAGGTTATTAAGGTTTATTCAGAACATTTTCTCCCCAAGAACTAAACTAAGCAATTAGGGCTTGTCATCTTTTCCCAAAGCTATTTGAAGAGCATTATTTGTAAGAAATTACAAGTTTATTTATTGCACATTTCACATGAGAGGCAGAGACTCAATGTACTTTAAAAGAAAAAGGCCAAAGATGCATGGAAAAAAAAGACATAAGAAGATTAAAAACATATTAGAAAAGAGAACAATATGTATATATAAAGAACTAAGAACGTAAATGAAGCCTATAATAAATAAATACATTAAAAAACTAATTTCGTAGATACTAAAAAGAAAGCTTGCGAGAAAAAGATATGATTGTAGTCTACTTTTAAAAGTTGAAGCCTTATTTCACGTGGTAAGGAAAGAAAGTGTGTGACTGAAGGCACCTTGAGCTGATTTGAGTTAATTCTGGGGACAGCGAGGAGACGGTTACTAAACAGGAAATCAATCCCAAAACAGAGCAAATCAGGACTTGGCAACTTGACGACTCTTTTTTTAGCTTCTAGGCAAGACTGTTAAAGCTAGAGCAGATGTGGTACAGATTTATAACATACTTTTATTAATCATATCTAATATTTAATCACTGATTAATGTTAGAACATACTGTATTCTTTGGACTAGCATAAACGTAGCCATTAAAAACTGACGGTAGTAAAACCCTTGACAGGAGCTCTGTCGTGTAAGTGTAAAGGCCTCGGCGTACTTGATGCAGGGACGAGCTTCGGCTGGATTCCTTCGGTAATATGACATAACCGCAGAGCAAAGGGATGGTTTGCTTATGTCAGGCGCACAGAAGCTGGGCAAATCTGCAGAAGAACGTGTTTCGTAATAAAGCCTGCGATTGGAGCATTCGTATACTCGTCTAACGCGAAACATGAAGCATGGAGATGGGTTTTTTTTTTCAAATCATCTCACCCGAGCCGCTTCCTTAAAGCCTGTGAAAGCTTCCCGACGCCAGCCTGAGTTCGGCTACACTCAAGCATCTATCACCTTGCTGCTTAGGGAACGGTGTTGGTTATAACTCTTCCAGGCTTTTCCTTTGGGTGGTACCACTTGAGTGCAAGTACTAGAGCCAGGCCACTCACCCTGGAAATGAAGGATGTGGGTAATGGATGTCCGTTTAAGTGGCTCTCGTCCCACTCAGAGTGTTAGGAATAAGTGAGAATGGAACGCCGTAACACTTACCTATAGCTATAGCGATGTGTGGACTGAGCGGTTTGATTTATCTTGTAGCCTTGCTGCGTTGCATATCGCCTTATATGGTAACTGCTCTTACTTTGCATTTCTGAGCTAGATTTATAACCCAGTTCACATTCATCAAATCGGGAAAGTATGCCTGATCCTTTTCACATAGCGAATAACAAAATGTGTTGCTAAACACCACTGGTCTCAAATCCAAGCCTTCGTGTCATCGATGAAACAAGCTGTGAAAACCTATAGGCCAAGATGTAGAGATATGCCCTGCTATTTGTACCCCGGCTGTTGAAAGGATGAAATTAAGCAGACCGGTTATATGAAGTAGCCAAAAGGGATTTCAGCCCCTTGAAAATGTTATACGGCTCCAATAGTTCATACGCTGCATTCCTTATGTGATGGCATAACTATGATTTCTGGCTCAGATTACAGGTCGAAGACATTTTTTACTGCTGGTGAAACCTGAAGTGTCATTACGTTCTATTCAACATCGCTGTTGGCGATGGTACGTTATTGTTTCCATAGTAACAGTTGATTCAGACAAAATTCATTCTCCTACTCAAAGTCTGATAAGCATGTTTGTAAAAAACGCGCTAAAGTAAAATAAGGTTTGTTGATATTGGTGACGTTTTCTGTTTCTTTAACATTCATGGAAGGAGTCTACAGTGTCAGTCTGGCAAAGGAACGACGTCTGTGATGTTTATTGCTGCTAGAACGTAAAGGATAACTGGAACTAACATGTTTCGAGGATGATAGACATGAAATGTAACTATAAGCAGATAAAAAGTAAAGAAACGCCGGTGGTATAAGAGGAATAAAGCATTTCGGGATGCTATAGGAAAATAATCTAAACAGTAGTTCTGCTTCATCGAACCACCACATTGTTGATTATTTTCCTATAACAGCTGTGCTTTATTCCTTACCTAGTAACAGATCAAACAAAATGATACAAAATAGCAATTAAATAAGGAAAGTTAAATCTGTAAATCTTTGCGTCAGATCCTTTCACGACACTACGTGAGTGCTTTATTAAATGCAGGAGTGGAAACTCGTTCATTTTATAGATAAAGGACTCCTAGACAGCACTAGCGTGAAGCGTAAAACATAAATACTGTACCTG
>JAQQZR010000018.1:14604274-14607359 GCA_030068235.1 Notoglanidium macrostoma
TGGTTTAGAAGCTGCGGCGTGTTGGGTTTTTTTTGCTTTCTATTTGATAGCTAATACAGCGAGCTAGTTAGTTAAATGCATTAACGCAGATTCATTAAAACAAATGAGTTTTTGATTATGATTCTCTTGTGACAGCATTGTTAACGTAGCACCTTGCATTTGCATCGTACGTATGATTGATTTGACAGGTTACAGCGCGCTTTGCGTTGGACTCATTTTTGCTTTGTTTTGCTATACAAAATTGTGTTTCTGATGCTGGAAAGCTCATCCGTCATCAGTGTGCAATGTACGCATATGCTAATATGCCTAGTAAAAGCCATTCTACCTGATAGCTCCTAGGCTAATGTGTGTAGCGCAGCAGGTGGTGGGCTTCAGTAAAACAAACTTGAGCGCTAGTTACAGGATCACGGTGTGTCTGGTTAAGTTTAAACGTAGCTACATGAACGTGACTACATTTATTTTGGGGTTAATAAGAGTGGAGCTTTTCTTTCCTAGTGGTCTAACTGCTGAGCAATTAATGAAAACGAAAAAGGGAATTACTCAGACACGAAATCTGCTACCGGTCACCGGCCTGTGTAGGCATCGCGGCTAGTCTGCACCTGAATAATCCAAGCTAGCATGCTAACGATGTAGGAAGCTGTTATTCCCATTCCCATTACCACACTTTCTAATAGCGCCAACAACTATTAATGCTATCAAGCAAATCCTACTCCATCTACAGCCCGGTGCCTTTGTGTGTTACATAAGCTAATGACACAAGTGTATTATCTTTGATGTTTGGGCCCACAGTGTGGGAACAAACTGAGTACAGTGAGCTAGACGTTCTCCAGAGCTAGATAAAGTGCTCCGTCTTCCTCCCAAGAAAAAACAACGGCATGTTTAAGTGATATCTAGGTCTGCCTGGACCAAAGGCCCACGATTTATTTCAGTGTCCATGGCCCTGTTATTTTCCTTATGAATGATGAATCAAAGGAGCGAACGTCCCACCAGAGGAAGTGTGGGAGAGACAAGCTCTGCCCTTAACTGCACATCGAGCGGACCTCGTCGCTTTTTTAGAATTCCTCCCTCTGATGAAATCGGCTTCCTTCGCTTCATGTGTCCCTCCCTGCGGAGCGAGCAGAACAGGGAGGAGGAGGCTGGTGGTTCTGGTGAAGGCGTCGGACGAAGCCAGGCGTGAATTTATACACATAGACGCGCAGTGTGTCATGCGCAGGAATGTGTAGGAGAACCAGCTCCGGGCCTGTGTGAGTATTGTTGTAACCCCTGAGGTTGTGCGTTTCCATCGCGGGTCTCGTGTTTGTGATGGTTTTGTGTTATGTGAGTGGGTGTGTGCGTGTGTGCGCGCGCGTGTGTAATGCGTTCTGACGCAATAGCTAGGAAAAATGATATTGGGAATGGTTAAGGAGCCAGACATGTCCTTCAGGCCCCACCGTCCTCTTCACCTCAGGAGGAAAGGGTTAAATAAATGTTAGTGTGGTGATAAAAGGTTCTAAAAGGGGCCATTCTTCTTCACGTCGATTTGATGCAGTAGGCCTGGCAAAAAAAAAAAACAACAAAAAAAAACTCAACTGGGGCAATGATGTCATCAGTTTAAACGTCACCCCAACACTTGTGTACCGTAATCATCATAATCTTCATCATTTCTGAGCTGTAAACCCATCCACTATACAACTGTATAAATGTTTTCATTGTTTCATTGTAATGAGTCTCCAGTGTTAGAACATTGGAAAGCTGCACCACACCAATTTACTTTATCTAATTGTTTCATTCCTGTTCATTTTCCTGTCCAATGATTTTCATTGAGACCATTAAAAGCTTCATGTTTTGCAGTATTGGGTTTGCCTCATTTCGTTTACCCAGGACTGCATGTTCACCACCACTGCAAATTTCCAACCCCCACAAAAGTGTAAATATGCATCTCACATTTTTTTTTTTCCTCCATCAAACTCTTCCTCATTTTCTTCTAAAAACTCAGGAGGGTGGAGCTGGAGGTGAGGTGAGGTTCACAGGCGAGAAGGGTGAAAAACGCTGACATGCGTTCAGCAAATACGCCGAGTTTAGGAAAACAGCTGAAATGATTTGGAGCGCCGGAGAGAGCCCGCTGTTGATTTAGTGTGATTATGAGAGTGGTGTAGAAATGGGAGGGCGAAAGATAAAGTGCGAATCTACCGTCAAGGTCAACTGGCCAGGTGTTTTTGGAGAAATACTCTCTGAAGGGTTGGATCGAGACCAAAAACAAACAAAACAAAACATTAGATTGAGAAATTTTGAAGGAAACCTCAGGAAGCAGTTTGAACCCAGAACTCAGTGTTGTAGATTGGATTAGGTCCTTTTACAAATATACAAAAAATGTAGGGCGTTCAGAGATTTATTGGAACAAAAAGCCGCTATTTATGTCTGAAAGATGATTTCCTACTTATATTTTGTTCAGCATGTTGCACGAACACCTATTACAGGTCTACACTACAGTGTCTGGGTAAGATTATGTTAAATATATTAAACCATGAGCACTTTTTTTAAGTTTTTTTTTTTTTATTGTTATTGTTGTTATATTGTTATTTGTTTGTCTGTTATACAGTACGGTGGCCTATAAATGCAAAACACTTTAACAAAACAAAAACACTACAGCAAATCAGAAAACACAATAATAATACAAAAACATGACTGCAAATTCAAACATCTTCCTGAATTTACTTTTGTGTTTCTGACTTTGTTGTCACATTTCTGAGTTTGTTGGATTTAATTTTGCGTTTTTGATTTCGCCATTTTGTTTTGATTTTGCGCTTGTGTGTTTGTTGTTGCATTTTCTGATTCGCTGCCGTGTTTCTGATTTTACTGTTGTGCTTCGGGGTTTGTTTTTATGGTTTTGGTTTTGCTGTTGTCTATTTGCTGTTATTTTGCTGTTGTGTGTTTGTATTTGCTGTTCTGTTGTGTATTTGCTGTTGTTTTGCTGTTGTGTATTTGTATTTGCTGTTGTTTTGCTGTTGTGTATTTGTATTTGCCGTTGTTTTGCTGTTGTGTATTTGTATTTGCTGTTGTTTTGCTGTTGTGTGTTTGTATTTGCTGTTCTGTTGTGTATTTGCTG
>JAQQZR010000018.1:14639174-14653041 GCA_030068235.1 Notoglanidium macrostoma
ATGTATATGTGACACACACACACACACACACACACACACACACACACACACACACACACACACACACACACACGCAAGCACGCACACACACACACACACACACACACTCAGTGATGGAATCACTCTGACCTGCTGTGTAGTTGGAATGTTTGTAGATGGTCAGTGTGATGCAAATGAACGCCGTCGTTAATTAGTTTATGTAAGCCGCCAGGCCTGTGTTTAGCAGGTTAGCAGGGTGAGGGATTGGGCACAAACACTCAGCACGGGGATGGTATTACACACACTCCGCCTTTGAACAGCAGATAATTCATTCAGGCCCAATATACATCATTGCTTTATGTGGATTGATCAAAAGATGAAGGAGGAGGAGGAGGAGGAGGAGGAGGAGGTCAGTGTGATGAATCACTCTCTAACCACCTGAGCTCTCTAACCTGGGAGCGTCACACACTCATCCAACCTGCATCACGCGCTCAATTACTTGCTTTAATTAAAATAAACAAACACATAAATAAAACAAGCACAACTCATAAGTCATTAATAGCGCAATCTGAAATACTTCTAAATGAATTAAAACTATAGATCTACAGGTTTATGTTTAGCTGATTCATTACATCCTTAGGCCTTCTACATATATATATATAATAGACACTCTGAACATATTAATTTTTAATGTTCGTATTTTATCATTTTGTATATTAAATATTTTAATGCTGGTAAGGTAGGGTTACCTTACCAGGTATATATAAGGTATTATTTACTTACTTTCGTACATTGTTACTTATTTATTTATATAGGTATTTAGGATATTTATGTATTTATTTATACTCTCATAGTTACATAGGCTATAGCTTACCTATGTACGTATTCACTCCCTCACTCGCTCACTCTCTCACTCCCTCACTCACTCTCTCATTCTCTCACTCCCTCACTCACTCACTCATTCACTCACTCTCTCACTCCCACACTCTCTCACTCCCTAATTCACTCCCTAATTCACTCCCTCTCTCACTCACTCACTCCCTCTCTCACTCACTCACTCACTCCCTAATTCACTCACTCCCTCACTCCCTAACTCACTCACTCCCTCACTCTCTCACTCCCTCCCTCCCTCCCTCACTCAATCACTCACTCACTCACTCACTCACTCCCTCACTCTCTCACTCCCTAATTCACTCACTCTCTCACTCACTCACTCCCTCTCTCACTCACTTACTCACTCACTCCCTCCCTAATTCACTCACTCCCTCACTCTCTCACTCTCTCACTCCCTCACTCCCTCACTCCCTCACTCCCTCACTCCCTCTCTCACTCTCTCACTCTCTCACTCCCTCACTCACTCACTTTATGTACTAAATACTGCTCCAAATTCTAAGCTAATACAGTGGCACCGTTTGTACTATTTTGCCGTGTTATTTGCTGTGGCACTGTTCGCCTTTAATCGCAGAAAATACAGTAAATACATTCTGTGATGCATTTTATGAATTATTAGTAATGATAAATAAAAACAAAATCACTTTGAAAAGAGAGGCCTATATTGCACTACACTACACTCATCTCAATTTAGTTTAATATGAAATAAAATCAGTCCATTCAAAAAGGCTGGTAAAGAGTATTATTATTATTATTATTATTATTATTATTACACGCCACGCTTCATCGAAGCATGATAACTTTTCAAAACACATTTTATCTGCGTGTTCATATCAGTAAAGGTGATACACAAAACACCTGTATCATAATTACAGATAAACAAATAAAGTCAACTGTTAATTACAGATAAAACGGTTTTCAAATCAGTGTGTGTGTGTGTGTGTGTGTGTGTGTGTGTGTGTGTTATATTTAATATAAATATAGCATGTTAGTGTTGCCTAGCGATCAAAATGGAGACTTCGCTTCCGTTTTTTTTTTACTGTTTACGTAAATGTAATTTTCAGCGTCATTAATCCTAGAAAACCTAAACATCTGCACACAGCTGGGTTATAGCTATGATGCTGGCGTTTGTGTATTGTGTATTTGTGTATTAGTGCATCTGCTCATTTAAACATCAGCAGTCTCGATTCTCCATAAAGAGGTGTGTGTCTGTGTGTGTATGTATGTGAGTGTGTGTGTGTGTGTGTGTGGGGGGGGGGTGTTAAACAGACGGAAGACGCTTCATTATTTTTTTGTAGATGAGAGAAGACTATTAAAGCTTTAATCTCTGCCCGGATGTACTTTGCCCTTGTAACGTGTAAGACATGCTGGAAACAAAGCGGGACTTTGTTACGGCAGGAAACAACTCTATCATTCTATTATTATTATTATTATTATTAATTATTATTATTATTATTATTATTATTATTATTATTATTATTGTTGTTGTTGTTGTTGTTGATATTTAATTTTTATTTATTAATTTATCCAGGCTCTCTGTTACAGAGGATATGCCTGATGTATTTATAAAATTTTACCGGTTTTTTTCTTTTGTTTTGTTTCTTATGTTTTGTCACACGTCACTAAGAGGTTTTTTTCCCCTACAAAACCCTATACACGCATATCTAGAAAATCTTGACATTGTAAAGCATTGATTTGTACTTTTTATACTTTTTTTTTCTTTTAGAGGAATCTGAGTGAGGGCAAATAAAGTGGATCAGTGAATCTACTTCTACTACTAGCTCTTATTAGTGTAGAGTGCAGCATCAGTCAGATTAGAGCTCTTAATTGGTGTAATAGCAACTTAGTCTGAGTTTACACTCGCTTTTCACAGGTGAATAAATTAAGAGTTGTGTGTGTGTGTGTGTGTGTTGGAGGGGTCGTTAAGGATCGTTAATATTTTTAATTTCCTTTCACGTCCCACGTCCCTCGTCTCACACCTCACATCTATCTATCTACCTATCTATCTATCTATCTATCTGTCTATCTGTCTATCTATCTATCTATCTATCTGTCTATCTGTCTATCTGTCTATCTATCTGTCTATCTGTCTATCTATCTATCTGTCTATCTATCTATCTATCTATCTGTCTATCTGTCTATCTGTCTGTCTATCTGTCTATCTGTCTATCTATCTATCTGTCTATCTATCTATCTATCTATCTAGGATGTTAAAACACGTTTTGCTTCTAATACAGCACTTCCATACAAGTCTCATTTGTTTTTATTCCACTTTTCTGGGTAAAAATGCTCCAAATTTATCAGATACTGAGAGGATCTCCGATCCACAGCCCTCTTCAAGTCATTCTGATAGGATATTAGACTTCAGGCTCTGACCGGGCCGTTCCAAAACACAGAGCTTCTTCTACTGAAGCTGATCTTTTGTACTTGGATTTGTTCTTTGGTCCGTTATTGTGCTGGAAAGTGAAACGTTTCTTCATCTTCAGCCATCTAACAGAGTCCTGCAGGTTTTGTACCATAATAAATAGTGTTCAGGGCTATCCACGATTCTCTCGATCTTGACTAGAGCCCCAGTGCCAGCTAAAGAGAAGCAGAACTGAAGCATGATACTGCCGCCACCATGCTTCACCATGGGTATGTATGGTGTTCTTTGGGTGCTCTTGTTTTTGTACCAAGCACATCTTTTAGAATTATGCACAGAAAGTTCTACCTTGGTCTCATTAGATCATAACACATTTTGCCACATGGTTTGGAGTGATGTAGGAGGGATTGGATTCTGTCTACCCCATAGCTGAGACGTGAACAATATGAGAGATTGTCGTGACCACTTCTTGCCAGATCTTCCTGCAGCTCCTTTAATATTGCAGGCCTCTTGGCAGCCTCCCTGATCCGTTTTCTTCTTGTCTGTTTGCCAGTTCCAATTTCGGAGGAACGTCCTGTTCTCATTAGCGTCACTGCGCTGCCCCGTTTTCTCCACTGGTTGATGGCCTTCACGGTGTTCCACGATACAGCTAATGTTTTGGAAATTCTTTCGTACCCCTCTCGTGATCACGACCTTTCAACAACGCCAACCTGTTCATTCTTTGTATGCTCTCGGAGGACCACGGCTTCCACACGTCGAGAAATTTGTACAGAAAGAGCTGATCTTTTTTGGGGTTCATCAAAATCACTTCATTTATGACAGGTGAATAACGATTATTACTTTTGAACGTTTTTAGTTTCAATGTGTTCGGTTAATTCTGAGCACAATCACATAATCCATTATAAAAGGTGTGTACATTGTACGTTTTTGTTTATTTGCCCCCAAGAATTTCCTTTTTATCCCCACTTGAATTTTGTTGCTTGATGTGTCACATTAAAAGTAGAAAAAAGATCTGATCTGCATTTTTTTTCTTGGCAGGATTCGCAGATGGAACCCATTTTTGTGTTCATTCTTTAAAGAAAGTGAGACGTGACTGTGTGTGTTAGCTCCACACTGATTTGTATCAATTAAAGCCCTTCCATTAAACTCGATTGGAGTTATTTCCTGTATTTGGGTGATGAATTCTCTGCGTTATAACAGACATGTTGTATTTACTCTGCTGTTTTACAGGGCGAGTGTTAAAGTAAAGTCAGTAAAGTCTATCGGAGTGTGAGGCTGAGCTACAGAGCCGCTGCTGCTGAGGGACTGGACATGACTGTTGGAAAATGGTAGATGATTAAACTGGACAGGTGTAAAAGAAACCTTTGTGTGTGTGTGTGTGTGTGTGTTTCTGTGAGAGAGGGACCTTTGATAGCGAGCATGTTAACAACCTTCCCACAGATCATTGCAGGCTGGGACACACCCAGTCATATGATTCACTGCTGTTCATAACAACTGGACATTATTTGCTTCCATAACCTGCGATGAACGTTGCTTCAGTTTGCTCGAACCTACACGTGAGTCCTATTGGTAGGAGACACGTGAGTGATATACCATACCACACCATAAACTAACATGCCAAATCAGTCACATCTCAGTGACATCATGAATGGAAAGTAATTTGAATGAAAAATGGTTCATTACAACATTTACATAGTGGCTTCCTGTATAGCATTTAATTTTTCCTATTGTAATAATGACACAGCTGTCTAACTAGCTGCAGATCAGCAGAGACACCTAATCACAAATCTAATGGATACCAAATTGTTTTATTTGTCCAAATGTGTGTCTTTCACCTGCTGAGGAAATACATACTCATAGTCACGTGTAATCACTATACGTCCTCATCTTCCTAATTCCCTCTTTTGAACCACAAAAGTGTCATCTTAGCAACAAAAATATCTTAAATATAGTCATTTATATGTAGTAATTCTTATTATAAAATTACGATAAATTAAATATATTATCATTAAGCCGATTTATAGGCATTTTTACTCACTTGAAGGTGAATGAGACAAGATAGATCATTCTTCTCCTGTTCAGTAATCTTATATTTCATTAATAATAACTTAATAATTTTATACAAAAATGTATGCATATTCAAAACATATTTTTTAAAGATATCAGAAATAATTCAAAGTACTTTTAATTCTTCATGGTCATTCTTCTCAGCGCATAAAGATAGGCATTAAATGTATGCTGCGTTCGGCTTCTTGGGACGCGGGATGTCGGAAGTTGGAGTGCGGAATGTTTTTGAGCTCTGTGCATTGGAGTGGGAAAGAAAGCACGGATGCGTCCGTGTTGATCTTTTGTTAGCAACATGCTAGGCAGCTAACTCTGAAGTGTGATTCCTCAAAACAGCAAACTGTGCAGTCAGAGTTGTAGATTTGAAACGTGGATCAAGGCTTATACACTTTAATTCCTTAAACATCAACAAACCCCTGGGAATGAGCTGTTACTATAGAAACGATAACATATTAGATATAGTGGGAAATTAGTCAACACTCCGACCAATCAGAAACGAGAGTACAATGTAGTGGCATGAATAATATTATTTGGAGTTGAAAAAAGATTGTCTGGAATCTTCACAGATCGAAAAGTAATATTGTAGAATATGCACACATTTAACAACTTTAAAACATTTATATTTATCTAGAATATTTTTACTATGTGGAATTTTTCATTTCAGCATGATCACATGACGCTTCGAAAAGATCGACGGTGTTGTTTGACGGATTAATTAGATTTAGCTAATGGAATAAATTCTGTACAATAAGGAGAGGCTTATTATATACAGCGTTAACCAAGATGAATAAAATCTCGGTTTGTATTTATATTTTTAAGTAAATTTCATATAACAATATAATCATTTCTAACTGAGCTCTAAGCGTAGCTTTAATTCCACGCTGGCAAAACCATGCATTAAAACACAGATTACTATAAAGCGCAACTTATTATAATATCCCAATAAAAAGACGGGCGTTTCAGCCTCACCATCTCCGTAAGATCTGGCCGAAATGTTATTACGGTTTTATGAGGCGTCATTAGCAGTGAATAGGAGGTGAACAGCCGCGGCTCTCGGAGGCCTGGAGGCAGTCAGGCTTGTGAAAGCGCCTGCAGAAGATGTGCTGGAATAACAGATAAGAGCCTCAGTCATCAGTCATTAGATTCAAGTGTTTAAAAAGCCATTAGCGCTCGCTCTGATGGCCATCGGGCTCCTTCTGCTCCGTGGGCTCTGGGGTTATTGGCAGCTATATTTAGCCGTGCACTGGCTCACTAACATTTTCCACCTCTGGAAAATCCTGAATCATTCACACGGGGATGTTTTTAAGATAATCTGAACAACATAGTCTAATGCAATGGATTGGAAGCAAAGAAAAATATATTGCATGCGCTGGGACTAAAAACCACATTGGCTTGATCTTTAATGTACAACCGATGACTTTTGATGATTCTTGCAAAGCTCAGTAGATGAAGGCAATTAAACTGATCGGTTTGTGCTCCTTTTAAATACCACCAGTAGTTTCTAAAACCTTCTAGTTCTATCGCTGCTGGAAAACGCTCCTATTCTATAGACCTTGTTGTTCTTTCCATGCTTCATCCACGCAGCCTTCATCCTGTTGCACCCAGGCCTGTGTTTTGTCTAAGAAGAGAAGGTTAGCCTCAACGCTGCAGGCCCTGCTACTTTTCCCTGAATCAGCTGTTTAAAAGCCACAGCGGACGCTATCAGCTCCAACACCCACTACGTCACCTGGTGCCAAGACTCGGAGACTCGGAGACTCGGCGAGAGAGACGGAGAGAAGCAGACGTCCTGATAGGCAGCGTGACGAGGGACTCCGAAGGACTCTGTGTTGTCTCTTACAGAGGAAGCGTATCAGGGTTAGGGCTACAGGAGTGTTTTTGCAACTATGCAAGGTCATTTTAATGCCTTTGTACAGGATGGATGTCTGACATTAGGATTTAAAAGAAAAAAAAAAACAAAAAAACAGTTAACGTATAAAAAGAGGGAACGCTGGCTTCTGTCTGTCAGGCCTTATCAGGCAGAAATGACAAGCAAGTGGCATCTCATGAAAAAAAAAAAAAGAAGAAATGAGTTTGTACAATTACCAGTTTGTTTCATAATAGTTTTTGTGAGGGTTGCACTTTAACCACCCTTGAGCCTTCAGTGGGTTCAGGCCTCACTTTCCTTAATATACACGTTTATACAGTGGCTGAACATTAGGCTAAAGAATAAAAGTAAATAATAAGCCAAGATTTAAGCTTCAGCAAAATATTATTGCAGTACGTGGCACTAAATAATTCATTGCGTCATTCATGACTTCACTTTGACTTTATTTCATACTCACATGGTGGTTAAACAAAAGAATTACATTTAAGAGTATAAAATAATCCAAACAAGATCTTTTTTCTATAGATTATGATAGATAAATAATCAATAATCTGACAGTAATAAACCTCTTAAAAATGTGAAATGTTTTTCACATTCATTGTTAAAGGCCATCTAAAGTTACAGATAAATGTCATTAGCAACAAACAAACAAACAAACAAATAAATCCATGATTGTTTTTCAAAATGTATTAATCTTTCAATATTTCTAATGTTCCTTTTTTTAAATTATCAAACAAAACGTAGTTCTCTTCACCTTTCTTTCTTTCTTTCTTTCTTTCTCCATCTTCTCTATATATTTATCCTCCTCACACATGCACATTTATTTCCACTGATCATAACGTTACAGCTTCTTCTGTTACCTTTTTATTTAAACAAAACCCAACCCTTACTTTTACAATCACTTTAATTAGCAATAAATAGATTTCATAATGAATTAGCTTGTTCACGTTTGCGTTGCTAAATTTTCAGCTGTATATCACGTTCGGTTTATTGATCTAACTTTATTGTTTTTGCCTTTATATATATATTTTTTTTTCAAAATGTATTTAGCGTTATTTACTGAGACTTCCTGATAAAACAGCACCCTTTCTGAACTCTGTTAAATGAGAACCGTGGACGTTTTCCAGCCGCTTACTTTTAACACTACCAGCGCCTTTCACTTCGGCACGGAAAATTGCTGTCATGCTTCAGACGTTTTGTTTTTAAAAGCTTTTTGTCCACAGAACAAATGATTTCACTGCGGTTTTGATAAGACTTCGCCCCACTCGACTGAAGTGCAGACGCAACAAACATGTCCACTGCGATACGGCTTTATTTCCCCTCGTCCTTCAGTGACCGTATGAAAAGTACCGAAGTCTCCTGTGACCCCGACATTTGCACCTACACTCGCAAACACACCACGCCTTTCGCTGAGTGCTGTGCGAACACAGACACACAATGACTCACAATGACAGTGTCAATGGTGTGACAAGGTCTTTGTTCGGGCAGAAATTACATACACATTCGACATTCTCCAATTATGGTGTTATCAGGTGGCTTTTTTTTTTTCTCCTCGTGTGAGATTTGTACCAGCGCTGTACCAGGCACCATTTTAGCCAGCCTCACTGTTTGCCTCCCTGTTTACTCATGGCGGGAATGGAGTGTTTGTGCGCACCTCTGGTCCCTACTGGAAAGAAAAAGAAAGACACGACTCCATCGATAAACAATGTGTCATTCCCCTCCCACTTCTCCCAGATTGATTGGTTTTTAAATCCGACTTGTTTGTTAGTTTCATATTTGAGAATGCACAACCCCAGTGCTTTTTATTTGTTATGTTTGGTTTCCAGAAGTTACTTAAGGTCTTAAAGGAGTGCAACTGAGTGGAGTCCTGTTTCGCGGTTGATCTTGCCTTGATGGCGTTAACGTTGTGCTCTGATTTGGTGGCTGGCTTGTAAAAAGCGCGAGAGCTCAGAGTCCTAAGCAGCTCCGTTCCAGAACTTCCGTGTGGCGCCTGTTCAGCACGTATTATCTCTCCATGGCGTTTTACGACACGCTCGGAAACCTGCACGTAAATACTGAAGAGTTTAGAAGCTTTGCTAAAGATGCCGGTTTAGCAACTTCCAGCCCTCACTCTCGTCTGTCGGCCCATAAAAACATTTCCTTATACTTCAGAACCCACGTCTTTATGAGACCAGTCACATTTACGAGACCAGCGAGTTTTCAGCACAATTGTTTTCCTGTTTTTTTTACAACACAAAGCAATATTTCTCAGGTAATCCTCTCAGTTCACATCAAGTTCCTTGTGAAACCTGAGCTGTTAAAGTTATACCTGATTTAACAACATTTCATTCTTCGTATATAGCTGAAGGAAGGGACGTCTCAGATTGACTGTTGTAAATCCACTGGAGGTGATCCAGGTGAAAGGAACCTGGATAATAAAGTTCATTATTAACTACGTCTCTATGGCCCATTTACGTGAATTATTAGAAATGAAGACAGAAGTTACTGTAGTTAGTTATCCGGACCCCACTAAATTATAGCCATGTTTCAAATTAAGTTGTTTTCTCGATTATCGGATCTCCTTTTACATGGTACCATGACCTTCCATTGGTCCAGCATGGACCAGAAATGTGCAAAGCATCTCTCATGCAACCAGCCAAAGACCTGGACACCTGATAGTTCTTCCCCAAACTGTTGCCCCAAAGTACACAATTGCCTACAATATCTCTGTAGGCTGTAGCGTTACAATTTCATTTCACTGGAACTAAGAGGCCCAAACCTGTTCCAGCATGACGATGCCCCAGTTCACATGGTTTGCCAAAGTTGGAGTAGAAGATCTCAAGTGTCCTACACAGACTCATGACCTCAATCCCTCTGAACACCTTCAGGATGAACTGGAATTGGAACTGTCCTTGACATCCCAACATCAGCTCCTGATCTCAGTAATGCTCTTGTAGCCGAATGAACGCAAATCCCCACAGCCACGCCGTAAAACATCTAGTGGAAAGCCTTCCCAGAAGAGTGGAGCGCATTATAACAGGACGAAATCTGGCCAACTGTGTTTATCTCCAACCATCTCTGCTACCGTTCGACCTCAAGATCTTCTAACCAAGTGGTGAAAGTTTAAATGTCACCAGTCTAAGAGATTCTTTTTATAACTGCTGCAAAATTCCAATTAAATACATCTTTGTTTATTCTCCCAGGGGTCTTCCATTTTGCTTCGTCTTCTCATTTGTGGTTTCGTCTTTTACTGCTTTCCATTGCCTCGTTCACTTTACAAATTTCATTAACGTTTGACATTATATGATTTAATTGTTCAGCAATTTAACGGACAGGTGATAAAGGTGACCTGACTAGATTTGGCGTGACTTGGAGTGTCCAGGAATAAATACCAAAATAGCTGAATACAAGAGTTTAAAAACAAACACGCAAACTTGCCTTTAGGCTAAAAGGAGAAAGTCCATGAACACTTATTATGACCTACCCCTCCACCTACCCCAATCCAGCCACCCCACCTACTGAGCCCAATAACGACCCCCTGCCAAATACTCAGTGGTTAACACCTCTAAACCCTCCTCCCCCTCATCCAGACCCATGGTTTGTTCTGATAATCTTCTTCATCTAGCCATCGCGCTGGCCCTCCAAAGAGCCTGATGTTTAGAGAGCGCCAGAACCTGATGAGATCCGAGTCCTGCAGAGAAGGCCAGGGACTCTCCGTCCACCCGATACACAGAGATCCCACAAACAAGATAAGCAAATGAGTCCGATGACGCAGTCAGTCAAGTGTCAGTCACCTCATCGACTGCGATGTGACTTGTCCTGCTTCAGGACAGATCATCCATGGAAGGAAGATTACATGTCCATCTCCAAGAAGATATGACATCATGGTTTGCGATATCTATGTATATATGTCACGATATTCAGAAACAGGACACGATATTCAGGCACAGAGATAATAAAAGTTTCATCTCAAGGCTTCTTGTGATAAAGGTTAGAAGAATAATTTCAAAATGTCTTTAATCTCAACTATGTTTTATTCCATATAAAATCTAAACGAATAAAAGTACACCTGACCCCGGTGTGAGCCCAGGTTTCTTTTAAACATTAATCCATGATGCCTTTCAGAGAGCACAGCTCAATTGTTCCTGAGATGTTGACATGAAAAACAACACATTCTCACCTTGTGCACTTCAAAGCTCCATCACCTAGGAACAATTGGCTTGCTTGTAATGGCAGTAGCTCTGTGTACCTGGCTGTGTTTGCTCGCAGGCCTGCAAAGCCAAGCCAACAGACGCTCGTCCCACACACACACACACACACACACTCGCTCTGAGACCTGCTATTGTGCTCTTATGCTGTTACGTAAAAGCGTCTCTCACGCCAACAGGACACAATGGGGACCAATTGGAAATGGTGCGAAATGGTACTTTTATAGATGTTTCAATTAACACACATCATAAAACATTGTAAAAGGGGTGAGACACAAAAGTAATGGTCGTAGAAACGGTGGTCTGTTATAGTCAAAAAAGATTATAAATTTGCATCAATGAAATGACGTTGTTAATTAGAAGTAGCAAAAATATACCATCATAACTCTTTCACAAGTCAACAAAAGGATTAAAGACAACAACATTCGCTGGGGTTTTATGAGTAATATGTGATGGCGTCTGGGTTCAATTAAGCTCTGTCAAAATGATGAATTAGAAAAAAGATGCAGACATTCAGTTGGATCCGGAACTGTATCAGAAAGGTTAGCTAAAACGATGGAGAGAAATCGCATCCTAGCGTGGGCTTTCAAGAGGCGCCGACATCATAAGTCCCGCCCCCTTCTTGATTTTGATTGGTTGGTGAGGAAGACGTGACGGTGTTCGTAAAGTTTTCAACTAAAAGTGCCCTGAGCGCAGTGAAAAAAAAAAAGGGTATTTTTGCACCGAGGATGTTGAACGCTGTCAACACTGAACTTCATAGGATTTGGATACAAAATAGATGCTGCAGCACAAAAAAACAAAACAAAAATAAAACAAATTTGTGGACATTAGGTGGATACAGGCCCTTCGTGTACTGTGTTCTGGAATATTGCTGTTGAGTTCTCTACTCTGATTGGTCAGGAGGTGTTGATTAAATTTGTATAACAGCAACTCTGATCCATCCATCCATCCATTATCTATAGCGCTTTATCCGTCTGTGTCGCGGGGAAGCTGGAGCCGATCCCAGCATCTTCGGGCAAGAAGCGGGGTACACCCTGGGCAGGTCGCCAGTCCACCACAGGGCCAACACAGACAAACAACCACACACGCTCGCATTCACACCTATGGGCAATTTAGAGTAGCCAGTAGCCATCCTGGCTAGTAGATGGTTGATATGGAATTTATAAAAGGAGAATCAAAGTGACAGCATTTTGTCAGTCTGTAAGGTTTCCATCTCAGAAAAGTTTCACATCGTCATTGATTATTTTCCCACAACGCAACAAGTGCGTTACTCCTTACATAGGATAAAATAATAGCTCTTACGCTGAAGTTAGACTTTGGACTCTACCGTGATTAGCAAGTCCCTGAGTGCGTCACTGTGTGCACACTAATAATACTATAGAATTATTATACAATTATGATTTGGACAGTAGGTTTTTGTTAGTGTGACCAAGCTGCAAGGAACAAACCCTAATTTGATCCAACATCCACAATCCTACGACACAAGCTTCCAAGCAGAACCTTTTCAAAACGCTGAAACGCTTCACCGTGAAAAGAACCTTTTTAAAGAATGTACACGCAACAAAGCTGCCTTTTCTCTTAAAGAAACCCCCCAAATAAAGCTTCAGAGATTGCGAGTGTACAGTTTAGCCAAGTTTGAACAAGTGCTCATATATCAAGACAACTTCTGCCCTTGAGGAAAACAAGGAGGCATTAAAAACCTCGGGCCGGACTTCCTGCGCTTTGTAAAAGGCGTCTTTATTCCTGGCCGATTACGGAAGACAGGATAAGGAGTTGCTGTGGATGTTGTGTTGGAGGGAGGGAGTGAGAGTGGACGAGTGTGCGAGATGGCGGAGGATTCAGGTGGATAAGGAGACACCTGCGCACACGGAGGGCACGGCCCGGGTCAGCGCGAGCATCAAGAACATGAGGCGTCAATCAGTAACGTGGTTATACGAGGCGGTTAATGGTTAACGCTGCCCCCATGTTTGTGCCCCTCCTTCAAACATCAACCCATGTGTGCATTTAGGATCCATTTCAATCTTTAAATTTGAGCAATTTTTGAATTTTTGAATGAATGCTAAGAGTTTACTGGTGCAAAGGATGATTATAGAGATGTTTAATGCCAACTGGAGCTCGCACACGCACACATACACACACACACATGCACACCGCCGCCCTCTCTAGCCTCCCAGGGTCAGCAAAACGTGATTACGGCGCTATTTATCTGCCGCGCTCCCCCAAAATGGCCTTGTGGCTCCGTGGTAGAGAGAAAGGAGCGCCATCCTTGACAGACACTTTCAGTAAGCTTCTCCACCCACCCTGCCACCCCCTCTACCCCCCCAACCGGCGCCCTCCTGCCCCCTGCCCCTGCCTCCTACCTTGATAAACACTGTGGCTGAGGCTCAAACGAGGGTCAGGATAACCTCATGCTGACCCAGAGGCTCCGTCTTCCAGGTCTCTTTCTCAAACACACACACACACACACACACACACACACACACACACACACACACACACACACACACACACACACACACA
>JAQQZR010000018.1:14657550-14694508 GCA_030068235.1 Notoglanidium macrostoma
CACACACACACACACACACACACACACACACACACACACACACACACACACACACACACACACACACACACAAGGCCCAGGTGTCCTGTTCTCAGGCAGTGTGGACTGACCTTGGCTGCTCGCTTCACCTTCTCGTGTGTGTTAGTGACCAGTTCGATGTTTATTCACTGCGTGTGAGATGAATTACATTTCTTTCCATTTAAATGAATTATATTTAAAAATGGAAACAATAACCAAGTTTGCCTCAGTGTTCAACAACGCTTGTGATTACGACGTGGTGTGTTCAAGTGGTTTTGGTTGGTTAAAATAAACAGCATGAGTAAACATGAGCTTTTTTTTTTTTAATTCATTTATTTTTGGATCGTCAATGACCAGATGTTGATTTAGCCTTAATGGGGAAAAAAAAAAAAAAAACTGAACCGTTCTTACCATCTGCTGTAGATGTTGGGCTTATATAGGAGGGCGCCATAACTTTTGCTGCCTTCACGTCCTGCTGGGAATATCGTGATCCTGTGAATATCGAAGCTTAGAGCATTAAGGCTAGATACATTTAAAAGTAAAGAAATAAAAGATGAGAAGTTTGTCCAAACCACCGCATGATCATTCGCTCGCAAAAAGGACTTTTAGAAAAAGGCAACAGTTTGGTTATTGACACGTCGCCAAACTCATTAAGTCAGGGGTCGGAGAACAAATTCCCAATTCGTAATGATGTTGTGTTGCCGTCACCTTGTAAATATGAAGGCAATGAAGGCAGCATAACTGCTACAAAATGAGTTATTAGTGATGACGTTCGGAAATGTCTTACCTCAAATCGAACAAAATTTGCACGACCTTCCGGTGTTCGCGTTTGGAGTTTCGGGATTGAAGCTACAAGGCTTCCAGCGACCAATTATTGGAAGTCTCGCCAATTTCAAAATCTGATCCTTTTTGTAAATTTTGTCGTTTTATTCAGGCGGCCATCTTGGATCATCAGAATCGCTTGTTTTTCCCAGGAGCGTCATCAGAATTGAAATCTTTTCCATGCGTAGGCTCCGCCTTCTAATGTTTAAAGATTTTGCGATACAAATGACATTTTTTACAGAATGATACATAACTCAATCCTGGAGTCGAAGTGGAAATACTGCGCAGTGATTTCTAATAAAAGTCAGTTTTCTAATAAAAACACGTCACACTGTGCCGGCGCTAGCCATTTTTATATCCGGTTTTAGTTACATGTAATGCGGTGGAACTCTTTTCTCTTTCCGGAAGGAAATAATTTGGAGAAGAAAAAAAAAATGTAAGATTATTGGATTCCCTGTATTCCATTCCCGGGACAGACTCCGGATCGACCGGAACCCCGACCAGGATGAAGCGGTTCCTTCGATATGAACGGACGAATCAATGAAAGAGCATTCTAACGTTTAGCAAAGTTTATAGAGTTCGATGCCTCGGATTGTTCTAGAATATTAATCCAAGGTCACAATTCTAGAACATTCTTTCCTGAGTGCATGGACTTGTGCGCACACACACACACACACACACACTTTCTGTTTCATGCAGAGGCGATAAAGAACACGTTCTCAAGATTGTGTACTCGTTAGTACGGCAGAGTCATTTAATTGTTTCTTGACGTATTAAAAAATAAGACGTTCCAAGAGCTCGTGTTTTTTTTTTTTTTTCTTGCTCAGACAAAAACAAGTGAACATCTGGCAGGTGCTCCTCTCGGACCTCGTGCAACCTTGAGGCGAGGAGAACGGAATGCTAAGCTGCTATCTTGAAGCCAAAAGAAAAAAAAAAAAAAAATCTTACTTAGATATATATATATATATATATTTTTTTTTTTTTGGACAAGAGGAGAAAGAAAAATCAATATTCCAGAGTCCATGATGAGTGCGCTTTCTCTCTCATGTTCTCTTTTGTGAAACTGCAGAGTGACCCCTGGCAGAAGTTAATGCCTAACTGCGTTATCTCTCTTTTACAGCCGAGGGTTGCACCCCAAATCAATAGACGACGCAACAAATATCCCGGCCCTCAGCATTCTCCGCTCTCATACCACGCTCACATTATACATCAGGCCATGAAACATCGGGCCGAAATACAGCTCAGCATGAGAGTGGTGAAATGACAGCAGCAGACCTTTAACCCTGAACAAATTTATGAGGAGGTGTTAATCAGTTAATGATTGTGCTGATTTAAAAAAATAATAATAATAAAAAAAATGGCCGTGTTGATGATTTTAAAGAAACTTTCACCATGGTATAAAGTAAGAAATGGAAAACATGAATAAAAACAGCTGGAATTGGGTGAACCCAAAAATAAAAACAATAAAATATACTAGTAGAAAAATGTTGTCCTGGTTAAAGTGACTGCTGGATATCAGTTACGTAAAGAGTAAAACGCTGGAGGTGTGCCGTTAAAGGAAATTAATCAGTGCTCCGATGAAGATTTTCAGACAAAGCAAAATTGCGCAAGTTTCCAGGCGGGATTTTGTTACAATTTTGCGCAACAAATAAATAAATAAGTCAACAAAACACGATTGCAAATGCTTTCTCGCGATACTCATTCCGACTGAACACGGCGACGGATCTCCAACACCTGGTGGCACGGTGATGTCGAGCGCATCCGTGTGACTCGTGATCTAAATGCGGAAAATGTGTTTCCATTTTGCGAAATATCGCTTCGTCGTCTGAAAAGCCACCTCATGCGAATGAATAACCGTTTTTTTTTTTTATTTTATTCGCAACTGCGAATTAAGCAGGTCAACAAAAACCCGCCTGCTGTTACGGTTTCGAAAGACAGCATGTCCTGACGTGTTTTATTCCTCTTATACCACAGTTGATTGTATTCAACCATTCATCTGTGCTGTGGAACGTTACAGCAGCTATAAACGCCCGTTCCCTAACTTGCTTTTTTCTCCATGTTGACGTTAATACAAACATTCAACATGGAATCAATAATTATACTAATTTTTTTGTTGTTAAATACCACCACATATTTTCGCTGTATATTAGTAGCCTTAGATTCCATGCAGCCTCTGGGATACAAGTAAACATCAACACTACAATTACGCCATTTCACGTTAAACACCGCAAAGCCGGAAATAAATTGGAAATGAATCCCCGCGACTCGGGACGCGATCGTGGGTTCAGACTTACAGCCCGCGCCGTCGTAACGCTACACCTTTATTACATTTAGTTAATGAATAATTTGTGGTAGTTAATAAATAATATGCTTTAGGATGAATAACTGAATATTACTTTTTACAGTTTAACTCGTGTTTTAGTTAACAGTCGAGTTTGTTACTGTAGCTTGGTAGCCTGACTGCTTTTACTCTTATTCACTCCGTATCTTTTCATTTCACCCAGCTGCTATGCCGTCACGGTGTATTTTTGGGTTTTTATTTCATTAGCTAACGGGCGCTTTTCATACAGGAACAAAAACAAGAACGTGCTTCGACACAGGATGAAACGACTTCCAGGGCCGATTGAAATCGCCACCTCCCGTCACGACGACAAAATGGAAGAGTCCGAGAGTAAACCTTGAAATTACTGGCGATGAAGGAAAAGAAGGGAAGAACACCCGACGGCCACTTTATTAGGAACACGTGCCCACCTGCTCATTACACTCGGCATTTAAAGACTGGGAACCATCAAGTGACGTTTTTTTTCCAAATCCTTAAACTCCAGTTCCTTCGAGTCTGCGCCCACTTCAGCCTTAGATTCTTGGCTGACCCAAGGAGTGGACGCTGATGCGCACGTCTGCTTTGTAGCCCAGCCTCTTCATGGTACAGGATGATTTATGAGATGCTTTTCAGCTCACCACGGTTGTAAAGAGTGCTTAACGGTGTCTCCTCTGAGCTCTCTCATCGGCAGGTCTGCAGAGATCCTGCTCACTGGATGTTTTTGGTTTTTCTTTTCTGCATTGCTCTGCTGCCGCCTAACTGGCTGTTCCTAATAAAGTGATCAGTGCTTCCTTTTCCTTTTCCGCAAGCGAGCATGTCTAGACGTAGCCCCCTACTGACTATCTGACTTTGTACTTTTTCCGAGTAACACTTTATTTTTTACAGTAGGGTTCCTCTGTATTTCTTGCACTCCTGGACATCACACACACACACACACACACACACACACCCTCCAAAAGCGCCGTTTGTTTTCCCTTCCTGTTAAAGCCGTGCCTTTCACTTTACGAGCTCTCAGGGACACCGTGTACCCTCCCAATCATTAACACCGCGATAAAATCCAGGCTTTAAGGAAGCCTGAAAAAGTAAGAACGATTAAAAAAAACAAAAACACACTTTAATCCGAACAAAATCGAAGAGCTGAGCTGAATTTCTCCAGGTTTACAACCCAGCCAAAGGTTGCGCTCGGAGAGATTTATAGAATTATTAAGTAAGCAATTATGATAACCCGAACGTTTTAAAGATAATCGAATGATAAGATTGTGCCAGAGGAGCACTAGCACCAGCACCAGCACTGTCCCTGGCAGCGCTGCACGCTTTCTCCTCAGCAGCTATCTGCGTTCGTCCTCCAAACACGACACGACGTTGTGTCTCCCGTCTGCTCTGTTTTCGTGTCTCAGCTCGGGCACCGAGCGCCCGCTGGCACCGCCGAGCAGCGAGGGTTAAAATGACCCCAACGTGCTAGTGGCATTTTTATCAAAGCTCATAAAACCTTGAATGACTACATATTGATAAAGGCTGTTTAAAGTGTCATTGGAACGATAACATTTGCACTGTAAATGTGGCCGGGAGGCTCCGGCTCCAGTCGCAGCCCGGTGACGAGCGCCGCAAACGGGGGGCCGAGCGCCTCGACACACCCCTGAAGACTTCATACGCCACTTACGGACGCGTGTTTAAGGAAGACGTGCTGCCACACCATGAGCAACACCAACAGCAAAGCACTACAATAATACGGTTACTGTTATCTGATGCTCATGTGGTTTAAAGAGAAGCAGATTTGATTTTATTGCTAGCATTCGAACCAATTAATGTCTATTTTCATTTCAGTTCCGAATAAACTCCTTTCGCTCCACAATAACCATTTCCAACTAATTTAAATAGCGGCATTTCATTTATGTATAACGTAACATAACATATCAACATTGTTACAAAAGCAATAAATGTAAGTTTTGGAAATGCAGATGACCGTCAATAATCAGGCCACAGTAGATTTTCTTTCATCCAGTCCTCCAATAATTTCTTTTTTTTTTAGTAATTTTTTTTAATAGAGTGGATTTTTGTTGGAATCAATACGCTTAAAAACGCAAAGAGAAATGAGATACTACGGATCGCTATAGATTATTCACAGGTCGTACTTTGAATATTTAAAAAATATATATATATATATATATATATATACACATTCTCTAAAATATGCATCCGATTTTAGAACATAGCGATAATCAATACCATTTCTTGTAGCTGAGAAAATTTTTATAAATACAACTGATTCCGTAAAAGCTCTAAATTACAGCATAAAATAAGAAATTTTATCCAGTGTGCTGTTAATTATCAATAGAAACTTTTTATTTATTTTTTAAATATAATATTTTTTAAAAATATTATATCTTTCTTGTATTGGCATACAATTGGAGCGAATACGGAAAACGCAAAATCATTTTAATACTGGGAAAAAAATGCCGAAAAAAAAAAAAAAAAAAAAAAGTCGCATAGTAATATGATGGAATGCCAAGGTTTGGTTTTTTTTTTTTTTTTTTAGATCTTTAATTTTCTAAGGAATTAATTATGGATTTCCCAAAAAAAAAAATAAAAAATTCTGATCAATCCATTAAATTATATACAGTTGTGTTATAAATGAGAAATGGACACACTTTCTGTATATATTTATAGAAAGTGATCATGAACAATTAAATAGACAAATAAGAAGACTTTGCTTAAGTAAAGAGGCGTGTGTGTGTGTGTGTGTGTGTGTGTGTGTGTGTGTGTGTGTGTGTGTGTGTGTGTGTGTGTGTATATGTGTGTGTGTGTGTGTGAGAAATCAGGAGACTGAGATGAATGAGGTGCAATGCTTGCACACACTCCTGCGTGTTATGGAGATGTTTGCACGCATACACACTTTGACCAGGTCCAGATCCATAAAGAGATCATTGAGTCAGGCAGCAGGAGGAGGGAGGGAGTGGACACGGTGGCTCCTTTATGGTTTAGCGGTGGGGGGGTTGTTGTGGCAGAGCTCGGGTCCGAACTCCAGTGGCCTTTGCCCGAGCCTGTCATTAACACCGAGCCATAAATATCCTCCATCAGGCAGAGGCGAGGTGACGCTAGAGGACCTTCAGTCGCATGTCACAACAGCAGGGCAGGTGTTCACCGGGCGTGGTGCAGAGGGGACATGTGATACAAGTCTAACCGCTCAAAAAGCTGCTCGGTGAGACGCGGCCATGTTTCACAACCCCCTCGACAAGTCCGGTGTGCGCTGCCATCTTGTGGTGCATCTCGGGATTGAATTCAAGACCAGACAGACAGACTCCTGTTTATCTCCTGATCGTGAGCAGCAGGAGCTCAGCGTGCTAGCTAGCGTCGGGTCGGTTCCCTCCTCCGCCACTCTCCATCACTCACACAGCGGGGCTCCGCGTCTGTTTACTGTTCCCCGCCGAGACACGCCGGCCCACGTCCTCTAATCTCCGTACAGTCGAAGTGGAGGCGGGGGCGCACGCAGGAGGCCGCTTTATGATCCCATCAGCATTTCTATAAAGCCGTTAGGATTCGGGAGAAGAAAGCGCGCCGTTGAGAACGTCAGCGTGACCCAAAAAAATATCAAACCCGAACCTCGGACAGGAAACGTGGCGCTCGCGGGTATCCGCCAGGCGTGTGAAACGGGAGTCGTTTCATAATAACGACCGGGAAAGAAAACAAGCGCATGAATTAAGACTTACCTATAAGGACAAAAAGTAATGGCACCCTATAACCAGGGGAAGTGTATCGTGGTAGCGGAGTCGCTGCAGCGGCTGAGCTGCATTACAGGAAGATTGAGCGCAACTCGTACGTCTTTTACGGTTTGGTCGTCGTTTTCAGCTCCCTGTGAAGTTTTGCGGGTGTCAACAAATGCAATTTAGTAAAGTCTTTCAGAAGAATGCGCATGAGAAAAGAACAAAACAACAACAATCAGAGTTACTGAAACCTCTAAAATCTAGAGGGACGTTTTGATCAGTTTGGCAAACATTAATACCAAATGATTAGGTTAAATTGATAAACGAAGTCCACCGTTCCAAGGGTTCAGAGCAAGATCTGATTTATGATCAAGCAAGTTTCCTCAAATTTCAGCTCAGGCTAACGTTTCTGTGGCAGAGTATTAAAAAGTACGCAAATCCTTCACTCGAATTTCCCAGAACTAAAGACGAATGAATAAAATGGAAAAGCACAGGGAAGCTTTTTTTTTTAAGCACTTTAAACCATCACGAGAGGAATATTGTCATTAAAACGTCTTGCAATCCGTCATTCTGACATTCCCTGTGTTTATTTCATTCCTGACTAAAAATGACTCGCTCGTGAAGCATGTTCTACCTTCCCTAAATCGGCAAGGTCGCGTTCCAGTCCCTCGGTGCGAGCGGATGACGACTCTCGCCTTGACCGAGCCCCGTTCCCGGCGTCCCGCTGACCTCTGCAGGGAATCAGCCGGGGAGACGGATGCGGAACAGAACATCTACTTAGCAAAAAAAAAAAAAAAAAAAAAAAAAGCTCTCGGATACTGCAGAGCTGACCGTCAACACACTGACGCACGCTGATCTATTTCCGCTCCGTTCACACATCCGTCTTTAAAAGTGCTCCCGATCCGTTTTTTTGGCCGACGCAGCACTTCTCCGATCCGCAGCCGCGGCGTCGCAGGCGGTGAGATGCCAAGAACCAGAGAGTTACAAATCACTATTAAGGAGCCGTGTGTACTCCGGATTTAGCAGATTCAAGGATATCGAAGGCACAGGGAGGAAAGAAAAAAAAAAAGGGAGTGAGCGTGATGGATTTCTCTGCCGAGAAGTGACTTAGCGTCAACTTATTCAACAGGAGGAGGCTCAGGCGGGAAACGCCGGTTATGAAGAAAGCCTTCGAGCAGCACGAGAACGCTTCAGTGAACCTCTCAAGGCCGTTTAATCTCATCGGTCATTTCTCTCTCCGCACCTTCGGAGCTGTAAGCCTAAGTGAAATGATCTCGGTGTTCGCTTAACATTTGATCGCAGTTTAGGAAAAGTTAACAATTATAGCAATTTACTTAAAAAAAAAAAATAATTATAATAATATCCTACATCATAACCGTCTGAATGTTCGTGATCCCCAGCAGTTAAATTCTTCCTTCTGATCGCTCTGAAAGTGTTCCTACTGTATAACAGCAGCTCTGACAGGAGTTCCAGCTGCAAAGCACAGCTGCTTAGCTATTTATCCAGTAGTCCTAGGGTTAGTTTCTATAGTAACAACTTACACAGGGAAGTTCATGTCACTGAAGCAGGATGACACAAAAAAAAAAGAAAAAAAAGGGGGGAAAATCTGAAATGTGAAATCACTTGTCTTTCTCATCGACGTTAAGAGGAAGTGGATTTTGCTTTAAGATGACGTAACTATAAATGGATAAAAACTATGATGTGCCATTGTTCAATTCATTTCAATGAAAAATTTTTTATAAAAGCTTATAAACCATGAATAGGAATAAAACGCCTCAGGAAGTGCTGCTGTAGGAAAATAATCAACTTCACGGTGGTAATGGAAAGAGGGTCAAAAGGTCACAAGACAATTCCGCCTTCCGCCGGATTTTATCCAGGCCGGGATCACCGTGGATCCTGAGAACGCTGGACATGTGCTGGGAATACATCCTGCCGTGTTTTTGAGAGGATAGATGGAACCGGAGATCCCTTAGGAAAGGGACACGTGGAGAACACGTGGAACACGGATCCATACGCCGGGCCGAGCTCAAGAACGTAGTTTATACATCAAAAAGCCGAACATCACCACGGTGGTTTCATTAGATCTTTAATCTGCAATGCATTTCTTTTAAAAGCTCTTTGCAATACAGAGTGAATGGACGATTTTCCCATGACAGACATACTGCATACATCAAACATATTTTTTTTTTTTTTTTTTACCTTGATAATCTTTATGTACTGAAAATAAGGTACAAAATAGACCTTTGAAGTAACCATGACGATACGATACTACCATTAAAGTACATTAGTGCATCTAAGCCTCGGACGTTAACGTGTTTACTGAAAACGATACAAAATATTAAAAAGGCAAAAAAGTATGAAGCACCTCCCCCCCATGAAAACAAACAAACAAACAAACAAACAAACAAAAAAAAAGGTTTTGCACTGGTACTCTATAGAGTCATCCGCAAACGACTCCAATAAGTTATATACCAAGTTCCACTCGCTTAAAGACCTCCGCGTGGGTAAAACACTGTCCGTAAAGAGGAGAGAGGTTAGCATCAGAATAGCGACGTGAGCTTCTTAGACATGCTGGACTACACAAGCACTCGGTTTTTTTTTTGTTTTGTTTTTTTTGGTAAACATTTCTCTTAGGCTACAAACTTTTCCCGTCACTGCTCGGGCGAGCGCAAGAAAGGCTACCGTACAAACCTAGCGTCCTACTTTTTTCCATCTCCATTTAAAAAAAAACTCTTAAAGGCTTTAGCATAAACGCTTCTCTTCTTGGCTTTATATCAGATTGTACGCTCGATTTCCATCGACGGTTAAAAACAAACAAACGAGAGAGAAAAAAACAAACAAAAAAAAACACCTCGTATCCAGAACATAGCAAATTAGGATGACGCACTTCATGCTTTCGTTCGCGCCACATCAGTCAGGTGACACGAGCGTTTCGTCAGTCCCGTAACAGGGGGTTTGATTTGTTTTTTTCCCCAGAATCTGTGCTCTTAAACCTCATGTCCTGAGCTCTTCCTCCATCTCGAAACGTGGACCGATAATACTAAGTGTGTGTACATACTGTAGTCGAGCTGGTATGTAGAGTCCGTCAGTACATACTGTAGTGTAGGCTACTTACATAGCCTCAAAATTCTAGACTCAATTATAAAATGATGTTTATTTTTTTAAAGGGAAAATAATAATAAAAAAAATGATGTCACTTGAAATGTCGTGACTATAGATTACAATATCGAAAATGGCAGCTAAAAGATTTCGGGCAGTTATTAGTACAAGATGACGGCGTTTAGTGTTTGCAGGAGCTCAAAGAAAGCACAGGAAGTTTGTTGCTCTTGCGCTTAAAGTAAGGATGCACCAATTCGACAGCGAGCATGAAACTCGATCAGTTAGATTTTTGTTGATCTGTTGTGTTCACAGGGGTGTTTACACACACACACACACACACGTCGTGAACAGGTGGGATAATTCTCATTTTCGTGCAGTGTTACAGTGCTGGTGAAAAGTTTTCAGAAAGTTCGTCTCAGCTTCAGACACAACACCTATCTTGTATCTTAGGTACGCTTTTCTGGCCACAAGCTTCGGAATCATGAATGCTGAACTCGGAGCTCATGCAGGAAATCACGTTTGAGGTGATGTATACCAGATTTAGTACTACTACTACTTAATTCGGTTCACTGAACAAACGTGAGGTCTAAGATTAGCTGGATTGAGTTGTTTGGGATGACTGTGCGTTCTGGCAAACTGAAAGACAACCCTTTAACAACATGGGAAACAAAGACAGGTGTCTCCAAACGTCTGGAAGGTAGTGGATCTTGGTTTGGAGTAGGGCCCTGCCGATCCACCTTTTTTCCTTTTCTGATAAGAAATATTTAAAAACTAAGCCAATTCGTTGTTGGCGCTTTAGGAGCTTGATCGTGTTGTGTTTACTAGGGACATCCGTGTTTGGTCATTTTAAACAGCTGGAGTACTCGATTTCCTAGCAGCTGTGGTTGGAGGTGCCGATCTTTGTGGCAGCTTTTACAAAACCGCGACAAAACAGAGTGCTAGTGAACCTTGGGCTGATGGATGTGAGGTCAGGCTATTGTTTAGTTTTTCCCCCCATGTCTTCCCAAAAAAAAAAAAAAAAACAAAAAAAAAAACATGATGATAAAACCATTATGCAATTATCATGTTTGTGAGCCATCATTGCTGCTAGCCCTAGTTAATGAAACACGCATTTACAGCAGGAATAACATGCGGGCTCCTCGGAGGCGGCACGTGAAGCCAGCTAACAGCCCGAGGAACACGTTATCCACCCTCTTCCGCATACACGAGCTCACAGACACCTGTGACTGGCCAGTGTTGCTGTGATTGACGGGCGAGGGAATAACCCCGCCCACACAGACGGTTTTGTTCCGCGGATGTCTGCAGCCTTGCGGGGACTCGCGCTTGCGATGCGAACGCTTTTCTTTTGGAAATCGGTGCACCCTTTTCTCAGCTTCTAGGCTTGTGCTTACGCAAAAAAAAAAAAAAAGAAAAAACCCAATACAGGAAAGCAGACAGAGCCAAACGTGCAAGCTCCTGCTCAGCGCTACATATGCGAAGACTTGTAGTGTTGTATTGTTCTGAGCTCATAAATCTGGTAGACAGAGTACTGATACACCCTGTTAAATAGATATACCCCCTTATAAGCAAGCTTACGTCCAGGGTGAAGCCAAAAACTGCGGACAGCAAAGCGGAGCACGAGACGAGACCGTTCCCTCGTCCGCCATGCGATGCGATTGTAATGAACCAAAGCGTATAAACCATGAAGCAGCACAACATCAGTCCAGAAGGTTGCTGTAAGACAATAACGAAAACAAAAAAGAACGAGTCGACGTAACACTGATGAGCATGAGCCACAGGAGCAGGTGCCGCGGTGAGAAGCGTGGAGGAGTCGGAGGCCTGGAGCTCTAGTACAGCAGGATCCGCCTCTCGATAGCCTTCCGGCAGATGGGGCACTCGCTCATGCGGTCGCCGCACAGCTGGCACGTGCCATGGCCGCACATGAAGATCATGTTCTTCAGACGATCCAGACACACCGGGCACATGGTCTAGAACAAATAAAACACGGCGGGTTAGGTTTTATTCCCATCAAATTCCCATTACTGCATGTAGCACTGGCTATACACTGGGCTCTGGATATTCTGGGATCCTTACCTGTTGGCCACATGTTCCAACAGAGCTCAACAAAGAACATCGACTACACACTGTTCTAGGGTTATAACTTGTTGGCCAAACTCTAAGCAGAGAACTCAACAAAGAACCTTCTAGACAACCACATCTTTAGTCATCTCTGGAACCATCCGCCATGGATACGTATACAAAGTTGTGAGCTCGTCCGTCACGACAACAAACCCTACCTGCTCTTTGATGTCCTGGAGCTGCTGCTGGAGCTTCTGCACGTCTGCGTTGACGTTGGTGTTGTCCTTGTCCCTCTGCAAGGCTGGGATGTTTCCGCTGGCTGCAATGCAAAGACACGCCGATGTTGAGAGCTCTTTCCGTATCAGCGCCACCCCGTCTATTGCTAGCAGGCGACTGAACCACTGGGCTTCGACGAGAACCTTGACCGAAGTGGGATTCTCTTTGCTATCCTTTTTTGCTTCAGATTAGAAACTCAAGTGGTTACTTTGGGGGTGGGGGGGCCGTGAGGAAGGCAGCTAGCGTCATTTAGACTTTATACTTTAAACACAGTCTGAGGGAAGATTTAGCTCATTGCCGGGAGCTTGGAGCCAACACGCGATGGCTCCGGAGACTCCCGAAAGAGCCGAGCGGTCAGTGCCAGTGGAGGTGCAAAGAGCTCTGCGCTCCGAGAGAGCGGGAGCAGGAAGGAAGTTTGGAGGGAAAAAATAAATAAATAAATAAAAAAAAAAAGAGAGAGAATTGAACGGGGGAGGAAGGGAATACTTACACCAACTTAGCGCCAGATTGTTGGGCTGGAGAAGATCCTGCGACCCCCCTGCCACTGAGTTAGAGCCCCCTGCTGAGAAGCAACCAATCACAGGGTTACGTAATGCATGGCGCTCTGCAATCGCTCAGGGCTAACCTAGACCGCCCTACAGCACAGTGTCATGAGGTATTCAAGAGCAGGAATCAAAGGAAAGAGCAGGCGGATAAGGTGGTATTAAGAAGAGCCTGGCTTGGTGTAACGGGGGGGTCTCAAGCATCCGAGGTGATAAAACACTCCCCCTTCCTAATTCAGACACGCATACGTTCGACTCCGTCATTGGGTCATTACGGAGAAAACGGCAATGCGATAAAAATCTGGCAAAGCGTCTAAAAATCTAACACTCCGGTCTGAAGTAATCTGTGACCTTGAGTAACCCTTGATTCCCACCCTGGGCTATTTTCTGCAGGCTGCTATGGTGTTCGTCATGTCCACTTTCGGGCTGATGAGTCCCTCGGACATAGACGCTAAAAGTGTTCTGGCCTACAGGGTGTGTGCCTACAGCTTCCAGGCAGGATCCCGTTCGAGCTGGATTCGGGGAACGAGAGCACGTGTGTGGTGTCGCGGCGGAGAGGAGAACGTTGGGCCGTCTCTGCCAGGATGGATGACATTTTGGAGGACGCTAAACTAAAAGTGGACCCTTATGACAAACAGAACGCAGGCACTGGGTGGAGGGAGGAGGGTGGGGGGGGGGCGAGATAAGACTTACGAGCTGCATTCCTCTGTCGACTGAACTGTGTGTGTGAGAGAGACTACGAGACGTCAGCTTGGAAGGATCTGTCTGCATCTAAGCGTGGCTACAAAGAAACAGATCCCTCGGAAAAACAAATACCATATAAGTGAACTTACACTAGTGTCCCTTTGAACTCAAACTAAACCAACAGAAAAAATTGGACGGCGGGCCGTGAGCACTGAGATCGTGAGGAATGGAGGTGAATAACAAGAGTAATGTGCAACAAAAACACAACACACTCGTGGCAAAAACACAGGGCTGGAAAGCTTTAGGAAGGAGAAATACTACTCGGGAACTACTTTGGACCACATTAAAGAAAAAGTCCACCACGGAACACAATGAATACGTTGACGGTGAAATATTTGCGATATTTTAAGCGAGTCTGGTTCTAAGCTCTTGCGTCAGCGGGCACGCGCTGCGCTGGCGTCAGTGTTCTGCTCTGCTGGCACGAAAATTAAACAGTAAAACATAATAATCAGGCCTCTGAAATCTGAAGTAGTGAAAACATGAACGGCCTCCCAGAATGCAATGCAGCTACAAGATGCAGTAGCTCGGTTACTTGACAATTCGTTACACGGTTAACGGCGGTATTTGAATGAAAGTCGGACTCATAGACGCGAATGTGTTTGAGCAGGGTCTACAGATGAGGAGGCGACACAGCCGGATGGACGGAAGTACTAAAGCGCCGCCGCACAGATAAATCCTGGACGCCGCATTAATAGGGTGGATTTTTCCTTTAAGACATTAAGGAACTGTAATATCACATAAGACCACAGCAGGGTAAAGAAAAACACTAGAAACATGAACGTGAGCAAAAGTAAAACACAAGAAGTCAAAACACTGAATATGAATACAATATAAAAAGGTGAGAGAAATAATAAATAAAAAATAAAAAAAAAATAGGGAGCTTGTGGAAGTTCACTCACTAAGGTCCTCATCATCAGTGGCATCCTCCATACCTTTCCCTCCGCAGCACAGGACGAAAGGAGTACGCCGCTCCACCACCGCCCGACACTGCACACACTTCTTCATCAGGCTGGCACAGTCTACACACACACACACACACACACACACACACACACACACACAAGGAGAAAGGAAGAGGTTCGAACCCCAATGAACAATAAGGTGAACACAAGTGACAGGACTCGGGGTCGTATTTCAAGTGGTGTTGCATTGGACATTGAGAAGGAGGAAGGTTTTGCGAGGGCTGACTTACTCTCGCATGCACACATGTGACCACAGGGCTGGAAGAGCACGGCTGCTTTCTTGTCTGAGCAAACCACACACTCTTCGATCTGAGGGCCAGAGCAGAAAAGAGGCTTAGCGTGATGCGGGTTGGTTCACACGTCACACGCAGCCACGACACACACCGTGCACAAAAGTCAAACGACAAATCAATAGTTTGACTACAGCAAAGGAATGTAAATCGACTTCTCTCGACCCCGGTGGATTTTTCAGCCTTTATTACAGGCTAGCGATTAAGACGTGCGTCCAGCTACCAGTTTAGCGTTGTTCAAAACTTTACAACATTATGCCATGTATAATACAAATGGAGAAAAGGGTGTAGTCGTAGCGCCGCCTTGAAGCCGAATCGCGTTCTTCCTCGGAACGTGATCCTCACAAGAGCATGAGACTCGGACGGGGGGTGTGGCCCAAAGTTTAGAGATGACTGAAATGAAAAGGAAGAGAGCAGTCCTGGTCCAATCACCAAGTCAAAGCTCAACTTTACCTTCTAACATTCACGGAAGGAGTCTCAGTAACGGTCAGAGGTTGGGTTAAAGAAAGAGCTACCGTAGCGTGATACAAGTGATAACAGGAACCTGTTTCACAGACTAAAAAGTACATGTTGTTTAAAAAAACAAAACAAAATGTAATTAAACAATTACTTGTAGGCAAATTGGTCGTCGGTTATTTTCCTATAGCAGCGCTTCCTGTCCTTTATTCCTTACAAAACACATTCGAGTAAGACTGTCAGGAAATGGCACGAAGACATCTATAAAACTTAAATATACGTTTGAATAACGGAAGAACATTATTTACTTTATCGCCTTAATACTACTTGTAATGGATGTTTTTTTTTTGTTTTTTTTTTAGCACAACAGCCTGAACGTAGCGCTGAGACACCGTGCGCTACCTTGGTCCTGGACTGGACCTGCTCTTTACAGATGAGACACTTCTTGACGCGCGGCGAACACAGCGAGCAGGTGGCGATGTGGCCGCACGGCCCGAACAGCGTGTCCCGCTTCATGTCCGAGCACACCATACACTCCTCCAGGGTCTCGTTGTTGCTGTTCAGAGACGGGCTGCGCGAGCCGACCTGCCCACTGAGAGACACGGGAGAGGGAAACACGACGAGACGATGAAGCGGAGCGTCAGCGGGCCGGACGAGGGGGAAAAGATGAAACAAAAGATGAATGGGGCGAGAGGAAAACATGACGGCAGTGAAGATGGATGAGAGCAGGAAGGAAACGAGAATGGAAAAACAGACATCAGTGGAGAAAGACAGAAGAAAAAAATGAATGTAAATCAGACACACAGGATACAAGGTGAGATTTTATATATATATATATATATATATATATAAATAAAGCTCGTTATGTATTATTTTTATCCTACAATGGGAACAGCAAATATATAATAATCTACATTTGTAAACTGAAACAAGTAAAACTTTTATATGTGTGTGTGTGTGTGTGTGAGAGATTCTTAGGACTTTTATTTTGCTATAAATATCTTGTTTAATCATTTATAGTAGCTAACGGTTTTGAACTAAAAATGATTTTCTGAGTACCTGGTCTTCTCCTTGTGGCACTTGGCCAGGGCTTTGCACAGGCTCGGGTCGGGGCACAGGTCGAGTGGAGACTGGCCCTTCTTGTTACGGATGGTCAGGTCGGCGCCGTTGGCTGCCAGGAAGCAGGCGATGGAGGCGGCGCTCTTCTTCTCCGCTCCTTGGGTCCCCAGTCCCATAATCAGCTACAGGAAGATGAAAGAGTGAGAAAGAAGGCGTTGAGGATAACCCATCACATCTCCATTCTGAACAGAGTAGTAATGTGCGTGTAAACACACCATCTGTAATCTATCTTAGGAATTTAAAAAAAAAAGCTTCCTAACACATTTAAATAAAAAGTACGAGTTTCTGGAATACCAATGGCAAAGGTTCCAGGAACTAAAATTTGCATTCGGTTCCTCTGCAAGAGATGCGCTTGAAGTTTCTGAAAAAGTTCAGGAACTGAAAATGAGCTACGGGGCTGGGAAATAAAATCATTCTCCGGTTCTGTTAATAAGGTTCGAAACGTTTTACGGCGACACGGGAATTCTTAAGGTTCCTGGGTTGCTGAAAAAAGTTCCGGGATTAAAACATGCTTTACAACTGGCAGGATTTATAACAATTCAGACAAGTGTTTTACCATCGAGTGGTGCTCGTGTATGGCCCTTTGGTACCTCCCTAATAGTTCCCGTTCTATAGAAAACTAGCATTTCTGGGAAAGAAGTTCACGACACAGTTCGTCAGGGTACCTAAGGCGGCTCCTGCAGTGGAAACACGCATAAACACGCTCCCTTTACAATAACAGCATGGATGCAGATGAGTGGACCGAAGATGTACGACTGCCTCCGAGCCGCTCTTCCTGAAGTAAATGGAACAATCACGCGGTAAACGGCGCAGACGGTCGATCCATAAAGTGCCGAGGCGTAGAACATGTTCATCTGGAATGTTTTTGCGAGACGTTCAGTGAAGGAAGAGGACGGTACAATTCAGCCTCGCCGGAGGAGTCGTTTTAAATGGATGGTCTACACGCCGGGTAATGGGCGAGAGATTCGTCACACCGATTTGCCTGCGTTATAAACGACCAGCCTCTGGCCCCGGATCAGCCTCCCGCTACGGGCTCGGCGATTCAGAGCGGCGAGCGGATGCGGCCCGCTGGCAGGTCTGAGGGCGGTGGGAACGAGGAAGTGGCGATGGTATCTGTGCAGGTCAGAGGTCAGGTGTTGGGCGTCACGGAGGGAGAGACAGAAGGTCTTGGGGATCTGACGTGTCCAGACAGCATGGGGTGTTAATGAGGATGAGAGATGGTGTTTAACGGGAGGTCAGACGGCAGGTCGAATACATGCGCAAATAAAAGAGCGGGGGGTAAAAAAAAACAACAACACGATGCTGTGCTCGCTCTTAAAGCAAAACGTCCACCATTATAATTAAATCAGAACGGGAAAAACCAGGACCATGCAGAGAAGGAGCGCTAATTAGTCTCGAATTTAATAGTCTATGGATAATGAATGTTTTTCCTCGCATCAGTGTTTCCTCCAGCGATCGACCGAGATCCCGAGGAGGAGCCGTTTCCCTTTTCCTCCTGCCTTGATTTCAGCGGCCACAAGAGGGCGTTTATCAACTCTCTAACTTTTGGGTCCAACTTCAACTTCACGACAAGACGAGCCAGGAATCACTGCAGTCTTTTCATTTGACTCGGCTCACCAATAAGACTCGACTCGTTCGTGTGGCTCACTGTGACATTCTGCTCGGTACATTCAGGTGTTTGGAATATAATGTTGTTGTACTGGATCTAAATCACAAACATGGGTTATACGCATTCTCAACAATGCCGCAAAGTGTAATGCCTGTTCAGAAAGAATTATAACGACAGGTGTGATTGTAAGTCAGCGTACAGATGGCCTACACAGGAAAGGACCAAGACTTCCACTGTGGCAGTAACGGCATTGCCTTCGTCTATATTATATTTAATTCCGAGGCACGATTTTGTCCATCGTGTGCGACTGTGAGTTTCGCTAGTGCCTGCAGCCTCGTGCCAAACCTGAACACACAGAGGAACACACCGCGAGCAACGCTGTTACAACTTCAATCAGCGTTAAGCTCTTTGATCACGCTATCGAGCGGAAAAAGGAAGACGCCGGACAGCACGGCTCACGCCATCTATCAGCTAATTAGCGAAGAACCTAATCGTTTAGATAACTAAGCTGACTAGCGATCACACTTCTCTTGTGTAGCGTCTCTGCTGCACATTAATAAGCTGTGTTGTAACATGGGATCTGGAAATTTATATCTGACTTCTGAAGGTGCAGTTTCACAAACGCTGGAAAATGTTGCATCATTCATAACTGGATTACAGTTTAAAAAACAAACATAAAACTTGAGTACACTAGGCTTTATACTTTAGCTGTCACTCAGAAGAGTCGGTTAGAGACATGGGTATATTATATCGTCTGCACGCTGGCATGATTTATTTCCTTAAGCTCGGTTCATTTGTCATTTTACTGTTCAAATATCAACAATATCTGCAAAAATCCTACATCACCGAGACCCTGGGTTTTTTTTTTAAATTTTTTTTTTTTTAGCCACTAATGGTTCCAGTTCCATCTCATTACCTTCTGAGACGACGATCTCAGAAGCCGTTTGTGGTAAACAGTATATTAGCTGAGCAGCATTAATCCACACGGCCTGTCCTTAAGGCTCCTGTACTAAAAACATTTTAAGCTTTTTTTTCCCTTCTTGCCATGGTTTAAGGATTGGTTTGGGAGTCACTGATTTCCTGTAAAAGTTCATAAGAAGGCACTTCGGAGTGCGCATATTCTGCCCCAAACTGCCAATACGGACCTTAATGGCCTGCGAACAAGCGATTCACTTAGCAGCTGTTCCGCTGTTTTAGCTCCGCCGTAGCTGCCGTTTCTCCTCTCGTGGTGCTCTCGCTTTCCACTCAGGTCAACGGGACAGGAGAGATAGTCGGGGTCGGCGGGGGAAAGGAGGAGGCGGGCGGGGGGGTGGGGGGGGCTCTGTCGTTCCAACGACTCTGGATCGTTTCCCCTGATTGTGTCCCGGCTCGGCGCTTCTTACGTCTGCTCTGATGGAGCCGCTGGGCCGGGAAATTCAATTTTCTCCACTGTGCTGCTGGATTGTACAAGCGAACGTGCTGTAGATTTCAATTAGGCTTTCCGGCCGTCCTCCTGCCGAGCTCGCTCCGATCTCTCCGGCGCCCTCTGTGGCTTATCGCGCGGAGACGAAGCTTGGTGTGATCAGAGGAGGACTGTAAAGAAGAACCGAAGAGCACGTGATCGCCACAGGGAGTCACCGAGCCGCATGCAGGAGGCTTTAACAGAGAAAAAAAAACCTCTCTCTCCGGTTCTGGGTCGGCGTTCTTCCTCGGCTAGTTGAGGATAAATCAGATCAACCCACCAAATTAGAGCCGTCTAACACGGCGCTGTTCAATTCTCGCTTCCGATTGGTCGAGCAGACGTCGATTTAACATTTACGGAAGGAGACTCCGGTCTCAGCGGCGCTGAAGTCTTCGGCACAGAAGAGGCTACGCTTTTCGGTTGTGGTCCGCAAACTTGCCTATAAATGGCTACAAAGAACGAGGTGTTGATTTTTAATAAATACAAAATTGTAACGGTTGACACATTGTCGTTGCAGGAGAGGAATAAAACACCGCAGGATGTGCTGTTATTGGAAAGTAATCAACCACTAGCAATACCTTGTCGCACCGCGCTGCTGATTATTTTCCCACAGCATGTCCTTTCATGTTTTATACCTTGCTTGAGTCTTATTTAGTAGAAAACGAAGTTAACAGTTCAGACAGCTACATAACAAGTAAATAGCTTACCCTTAAGTAATACCAGGTATGGTGGGGGGGGTCAAAGGTCGGAGCATTTGAATATTATTTGAATAATACAAAAACGTTCAAGCATAATAACAGTTTTGCCTGAAATATCCAAATATTCACACCTCCTTTCTTCTTAAACGTACCGTGTTCTTGGAGGGCTCCCAGGGCTCCACCTTGCTGACGTCCTGCATGTCCTGGAGCTGCCGAAGCTGGGACAGGGTGTGATGGCGTAGGGCCTCGTGCAGAGGCGTGTCCCCGTCCTTGTCCTGCACGTCCAGCTTGGCCTCGGCTCTCACCAGCAGCTGCAGAGACACCGAGGATCCGCGTTAATTCAAATATGGAGAGCAAGCGCTGCTTTCCGTTTCAACACGACTCCTAGAGAAAAATACTCGCTTCTGATTGGCTGGGAGCTGTGCACCACTTACGCAGATCCAAGAGTACAAACGATAGTTCTCGATCAGCTACCAGCAAAAATGAACTACAGTTAAATTTCAAGCTTAATATAAAATGCGGAATTTTCATTATCGTTAGTTAACCTGCGTTGAAGGAAATGTCTTTTTTTTTTTTTTTTAAATAAAATTGTTGGTAAACTGCTGTGGTATAAGCAGACCAAAACTGCTGCCGTTACAAAAACTTTGTAATAACAGCAACTCGGCGTCATTAAAACAGAATGCCCTGAAGTGTTTCACTCTTTATGTGCACGAGGTACAACGTTGTGTGTTATGCCATTTTTAAATTTTAATCATCTTTCTTAAGGTCATTTATATCCATTTAAATAATAATAATAAAAAAAAATTACACCTCTAAGCATGGTTTAGCTCTTTGGTATCATTAACATGAAAACGAACAACACGCTGATGATATCAAACGCAGGCGTATGTGGGCGCGATCCTGCTACGTATCCACAAGATGGCGCTCGAACAATCTCTGAAATCCCCATTCAGACCACACGCTCGTTTCTCTACTAGTAGCGCTGTGGAGGCCTTGGGGCGGAATTAATTCAATCACAGAGGCTAATTCTGCTGCAGGAGGCCGTGCGTGGTAGAGCCGGGCTGAGCCATTCTCACAGTTTGCGTCTTTAAAGTGGACGAGCTCAGAATGAGGAGGAGGAGGAGGAAGGCAGGATGGGAGGGGGATGAGGAGTGTTCGACTGACATCAGTAAATGAGGGCTCTTTTTTTTTTTTTTATTATGGGTAAAGGAGAACCGGAATAAGGAATAAAGCGCAAAGGGAAGTCCACCGTTCACTCACCCGGACGATCTGCGTGTGCTGCCGCTCCACGGCCAAGTGCAACGCCGTCTGCTGGTTCACGTTCTGTATGTCCAGACTGGCACTTCCCTGGGAGGGAAAACGAAAGAGACAAAGTGCTTAAATCGCATTTGTCTGAGTGTGTTCTGTCTGGAAGTCGGTGCTCCTGCGGTACAAACTACATTCAATCAAACGCCATTAGGGAGATCTGCAATGAACCTGCCAATGAAATATGCAGCAAAGTAAACGATCTGGAATGCTTTAGTACATATAACGGACGACATCCTATACATTTTTTGCTTCGCTTTCCCGCCTTAGAGCCTACCTAACCTACCCAGCCACCATGTTTTGGCGCATCTGAGCGTTAGCACGTGCCGCATTCTGCTCCCATGGGCTGTGCTCAGAAACGTGAGCTACTGGGAACGTAATTTGTATTCAGATATTCCCTGAATGAACCCCCTCAGCAACACGGACTCTCTGCACTGCTGCAGTGCAGCTCCTACTGCGGCTTGGCGCCGGCAGAGGCTCGAGTCACACTGGTGTGAACCCTCTCTCCCTCTCCCTCTCCCTCTCTAGCCCTGTGCCTTTTTACTACCAGCTAATGGAATAAGGAGGAAGTGCAAGCACTGCAGCTGGAGCATGCTTGCGCTATGGTGGGCTAATGGGAAAGCTAGCCGCGCATCTGAGCTCTTATTCGGATTACCAGGCGCCTCCTCTGTCTTAAGTGTTAAACTTACAGTCAGCGAGTCAGGATTCGTGCCGAGTTCACAAGCTCTGAGCGGCTCAGAATAGCGTGGTATGATTATTAATCTGAGAATGCAAGTGGTCAAGAGCATGACAATGAAAGTGGGAGGAGTCTCTCTGGAGGCATTACATAAGCACCTAACAATGAGTCTGATAATGATGTTGGTCTATATACATCATACCGGGCTTTTTTTTTTTGGGACCCACAGCGCCAAAGCCAAGGGTGCCAATACTTTGTAATATTGCTCAGACAGCTTACAACAAAAGCAATTACACAAGAAAAATTCTGTGATGTTACATCCCACACGTGGTGCGCTACATACGTTCTACAACACTAATTTGCACAATAACTTCTGTAGTGAGCATAAATAAGGAACAGGAAGTGATGTCAGGATCAAATTTTAAAATGGCAGATTTATAAAATTGAGCAATCGGAAACACCGTGAAACAGAATAATAGAGCATGGTCACTACACGGCGGCTGAAGATCACTGGCAGAAAAACGATTCAGCTTCTTTTTATTTTTAAAAAAATATTGGTTGTCTGACTTGAGTGGTGCCTCGTGTGAGCTCTGTGATGATCTAGCAAACAGCATGAAGGCTACGAGACCCTCGAGAGCTCTTTTCTGAGCCCTCCAACTATAATTACCGTAAGTGGATCAATTATCAGCCTCAATTAATGTTGAGCGTTTATGGTAGTTGTAAGCGCAGGTGCTTCCACACTTCCAAATGGATTGGATAATCTTACAGGATTACTTACACTCAGACTGACTGTTATAATAGGGCATGACAAGAGTGTGAGAGTGTGTGTATATGTGTGTGCGTGTGTGTGTGTGTGTACCTGGTGGACTAGAAGCTCTGCCACCTCTACGTGATTGTTAAGTGCAGCCAGGTGAAGGGCAGTGTAGCCATCATCCTTTTTCTCATCCACTATCCACGGCCGTGGCAGCTTGGATAACAGCACACGCATGGCACTGAGAGAGAGAGAGAGAGAAGAAAAAAAGGGAGAAAGATAAAGAGTTAGAGAGAGACAAATGGAAGGAGAGAGAATTAGCGAGAGGAAAAAAGAAAAGAAGAGAAAGAAGGAAGTAAAGGGAGGAAGGAAGGAAAGAAAGACCGAGACAGACAGACAGGAAGAAAGAAAGAAAGAAGAGAGAGAGGTTATTCTTCAAGTTGTCCTATAGAAGAGGAAGTAAATGCTGTAAATCTGAAACAATGGGATCAGCGGATAAAAGAGAGAGAATGCAAAGCACAATAAATGCAGACAATCAGCGTGAACTCAGGAGTGTGCTCCTGAAAACACTCTTACATCCCAAGCAGCCATTTAGTCTATGAGAACACCACTGATTTTATGGCTAATACAAGCTGCTGTTAATGGAGGGCTTGCTGCGTGGGGTGTGAAGGTCATGTAGAGGGTACGGAGTCCTGGGAAGCACCGCAGGGCCTGAGGTGAGCCTGGGATCAGCATTCCCATCCTCTTCCTACATCCACTCCATTAGGACCAATACACAGAGCCTGACTCCAGCTCAGTGGTAGCTGGACACCGTGTTCACTGATTGGAGCAGTGCTAGGGGGTGGTGGTGTAAGGAAGGTGATTGGGAATCTGTGCAGCACCTGCAATGGCTTGTCCAAACCTCTAAACGAGGAAAGCTCGAGATGAGAAATTGTTTACAGCTGCGACGAGAGAAGCTACGGGAGAAAAAGGTAGGCCAAAGACAAAAGCAGGAAGAGAAAAGGTTGTGTATAATCACACACAAGAGAGAAAAGGAATACGTGTGAGAACGGGGGAAAAAAAAAAAAAAAGGGGCGATGAGATCTGAGAAAGATTAGCGCAGCTATTGTGAGTGTGAAGAGGTTACACTCGGAGAGGATACAAGCAGAGAAACCGGCAGATAAAGGACGTGCTGCCTGGAAAGTGCGCAGTTTTTCTGGCCTAAAAGGAAAGTCGGCAAGCAGCACAGGCTTTATAGCTGACAGATCTCACCGGATCTCCAATCAATGTTAAAGCCAGATCAAGACTTCCAGGAAAGCAAGCAAAGAGGGGGTGGGGGCAAAATAATGACCAAAAATTATATATCCATCTTGTAGAACAAATTGATAAAGATGCATTGAATTGAGACGAGTGCTGGACTCCGGCAGCCTCTGGGGCTACATGATGGATTCCGCTAAAACCAGCCTTTCTTTTTTCCAAGAGAGTGAGAGAGAAAGAGAGAGAGAAGTGTCAGCAGCAGTATACACACTCCGAGGGCTGCAGAGTGAAGCAGCTGCACTGCAGTGTACATGCAGCACACACAAAATCCATACAACCGCCAACCTCCTAGGTTTTTTAATCTAATAGGGTTTGGTTCAGCATTTGTATCTCGACTTTGATGCATCTTGGCAGCATTTGTAATAGATGCGACAACAAAACGGTCAATCAAATGTAAAATTATAATCCTACCAAACGCTATAGTGTCCATGTCCAACTTCAACCTTAGTCCCTTGGCAGTCTTTTGCCAAAGATTGGCTTGTGAATATCGGAGTGCTTGATGCTCCTTGCTTTGGTGGAGGTAAAGGTGAATGGAACGTCTAAGTAATGCCAGTAGTCTTGGTCACTTGGTTGGTCGCGCAACTTCCAAACTCACACAGAAACCTGCGTATGAATCTGGGTTTGGTTTCGCACTTGAATATGGATTTTTTTCTAAAGATGGCATGACATTCTTTTTATAGATGTGATGGGGGGAAAAAAAGGTCAAAACATGTAATCATAATCCTACCGAAAGCCATAGCATCAATTTCTGACCTCAACCTTCAGCAGTTATCCCATTGGCAAAAAAAACAAAAAAACATTAGGTTTAATTTTTCTACGGTTGTGCTCGAGTCTTCAGCCTTGAGGTATACATAAGAGTCCCTGCTCTGCTGTAACCACAAAGAAAGGAAAAGGTAGGCGAAGATGAAAAAATTACTTGGCAATGACAACCCCTAGTTTTGGTCATTTGGTCATGCAGTGCAGTTATAATAGATGCAATGACTAAATGTGCAATTTTCTAACCAAACATCACAGCAACAACATTGGACTCCAACCCTTTATCAATTACTCGCTTGGCAAATGAAACCCAGACTCTAGAGATATACTTGAGTCGTGAGCGCTTACGGTTCCCTGCTTTGGCAGGATCTCCTACAAAGGCAAGGGTAGGTGAAGGTAAGGGAACTAGTTGGCAGTGCTAGCTCCAAGACCCCTGGGTTTACTTTTGCACTCACATCTGGACAATTTTCTCGGGATGTCATAACGTTTTAATAGACAACAAAATAGTCAGTCAAAAGTGCAATGATTTGCCTACCCAAGGTCATAATAGAGTATTAGCAAATACTCCCTTGGCAAATGAGAACCCAGACATGTTTACTTTCAAAGAGATATGCTTGGCTCATTAGCCTTGGGAGGAGCTCCTAAAGAGGCAAAGGACTGATATCTTGAAGCCGACAAGACCTGGCAAACCCAACCCCTAGTATTGGTCACTCAGCTTCGTCAATGGATGATACTCATTTGGTACACTGGAGTGACAGGTTGGCAAAAATAGGCAGACATTAATATTAATATGGCTTTCTGACACTGCTGCATTGCAGTTATTTTGTCCACTGGACCATCACTGAAACAGGAACTGCAGAATTTCAAGGTGCATGCCACCTTTAAAGCTTTCCAGTAAAGATTTCCTTAGCAAAGACAAATTCTGCTATTGACTTGCCTGGGGTTGCGTGGAATGAGGTTCAAGAATTCACTGACTGGCGAACATTGAGGCTAAAGGAGCCATCAATGCAGGAATAAAGGAAAGAAGAAAAGAGAGGTGAAGGAGAGGCATGATGGAACTGGGTCACCCTGTGAGACGTAAAGGTCCCTTGAGTGCCCACCAGTGGGGTCTGTTGTCTCAAGCAGCAGCGCTGTCATTTGTTGTAGTGCTGGAGCTCAACACTGCTGAGGAAAGCTTGATGTTCACACAGTACGCTTTTATTCCTTCCTTAAGGTGGTCGGGCAAACTTTCCAAGGTACCTGGGAGGGCAATAATTATAATGGAAGACCGACCGCATGTCCAGGCCATCGTGCCCAGAAAGGAAGTGAAGTGGCATGTCATAACTACATCGAATTACCAATGACCTTGCAATGATGTGTGTGGAAAAGAAATACTTGGACATGCTCGTCTTCTCCCCATTAAACAAGGCCTGTTACGAATACCAGAACGTGCACTGTTATTCAAACCATCATAACAGTTTGTCCAGACATCTGCTTCATCTCAGATATACATACCTTTTGTTTCAGTACGAAACTAGAAATTAATCTGAGGAATTGAAATGAGGATGGATCATTTGTTTTTTCTAACACTTTAGACCAAATCCCCAATTTGGTCTTTCGGCCTAATGAGGGGGTAGGGGTGGGTTTGGACGAGCAATGCGATCCTTTACACCCAGACCGCACAGACAAACGTGCTTGCTTCGACTGCCGTCAGAAGATCACAAGCTCAGATCCCGATGTCAGCAAAATTAGTTGCGCCATGTGGTATAGGCCTTGCGTTTCCTTTTACGCCATTTTAACGATTCTAATCCTTAAACCTCACCAAGACACACTATTGGTAAGGAGAAAGGCAAGCAATGACGCAGAAGAAGGTAAAATATATACTGCATCAACTGAGAAAAGGTGTGAGATCTTTACATACAATATTTAGAGGAGGAAAATTAATATGACTAAAGGGGCATCTCAAGTGGCCCAATAAAGAGCAGCTAGTTGTCAGCTGTGACTTGCATAATTTTCTTTTCACACTGACCTTCCTCTGTATTCATCAGTGCTAGACTGCATTGCTTTGATCTAACGGTATTCGCGAAGTATCAGAGTTCGTCTGGTGAATTTCTAAAGAGCTTGGCTTTTGCTACCGCGCAACCTACGTTTGACATTAGATCAACCTGGCATCATTACGCAAGGTCAATAGGAGGAAAAAAACGAGCATGGATGACAGTTTGCTGTAACAAAGTATTCATTTACCATTACAGATAGCCCTTACAACGAGTCAACGAGGGACCCAATGACACAGTAATATCCCTGACCCAATTATATATACACATGCTCAGTTCCTCTAGGCACTCATCCTTTTTCAGACTCCTTTTGCTCTAATAGGAACAACTCCGTTGGTTTAAATATGAATCAAAGCAACACCGTGACCAAGATACACTTGAGCGTTTTTTAGAAGCTTCAGACTAAAACTGAAACTGAAGGATAAACCACGACAGATAGATAAAACGTAAAGTGGAGAATTATCGTCTTTATGTGATGGAGAATTCAACGCCTTGGACTTTGGTTTTCGACCGGTGACTGACTGCCGCTCAGCCGACGAGGAGGAATAGAGCAGTCTCTGCTGATATGTAGCGAGGTTATAAATCTCAGCATTTAAATCATTTCATTTCCAATCCGTTTACCAGCCACGAGTGAGTTAAGTCCACCCGAGAAGTTAAGATTTAAGACCGAAGGACCACGTGAGAGATTTTAGCGTAGAATTATTGGGAAGGACATCAAAGGAGCTTGAACGAAGTCTGAATCTAGCTAATATTATTCATGCTAGCTATTGTTGATTTGTACCAAATGCGCTTCAGTTCAGTTTTTCCTCATTCCGAGTTAGAACCGACTGGCAAGAAAACGCGTCAAATGCCCCAACCCCAAATAGTTTGCGGTCCTTGGATAATTATTGCTGCCCACAAGAGACATCTTCTAGCAAGGGTTCTCCCTGGATTCACACCAGGAACTCTTTTGCACAATCTTGTAACCAGTGTGTCACCTCAGAAAGGAGCGTGTTCACAGTAACCAGAACTTGAACTTTAGTTTTAAGTTCAACCACAATGGATTGGAGTTTTCTTTTCAGCACGTGTACTAGATACGTTTTATTTGTCCATCACGGTAAACTTGACCAGCTAAGCCACCTTCCAGGACCAAACTCAATCAGCGGAGATCATTTCAATAATAAAATCATTTCAATCAATGATAGGAATTAGTTCTTAAACTGATTTCACTATTGTGGGCTAAAAAAAAGTGGTAGAAATGAATATCGTATAATAATGATGATAACTCCGGGATATAGAATAAGGCGAAGGTGTTTGTCTTAGCTTTGTCTGTAATGCTAAAACTCAGTCGTTTACTTATAGAAAGTGAATATACATGGCTCAATAGTTCAGAATGAAGTTCCAGCCTTTAGGAAACCGAGTAAAGTTTTTGATGGATATGGCAGCATGCTCTCACTAGCGAAAACATTACAATCTGTTCTTTAAAATGACGCATAGTTCCAGTGAGGACAAACAAAGCACGCGAGAAGCATTTTTGGTCTTTCCCCAAGTCTGGCCTGCTGCTTCTCACTCGGCTCGTCTTCGCCGTTGTGTACAGCCGTGTCTCTCAGAATTACAACAGACGAGTGAAACCCTTGGCATTGGGCCACAATCTGGCCCAAACCAAGAGGAAGCACGAGCTCGCTGATTGGCCCTTGGAGACTTGCTGGACTGATAAGTCCTTTGTCCTAGTCTTGGTGGACGCATACTTGTAGGGGAAAGGCTAGAATGTGCAAATCTTTTACTCGAGCGATATCAGTAATGCAAGCGTATTTTAGATTATTGAGGGGAAGTGACAGTTGTGAGTGCTACTTGGATGGGGTTTGGATTTCCAGACATCTCATAGGCAACATTGAGGAATTTTGAAAGATTTGAAAAAGATCAGCGATGTCTGTATAAATTACAGAGAAGGGCAGGTCCTCACAATGTATGCATCATCATGCATCCTATACTACTTACACCTCACTGGAATAAGAACTGTCCTTTATTATAGCACCAACCCTGTTCCTGTCCATGAACACTTTAGCGCCAACCATAATTCTGCCCACCTGCACGTCCAATCATTACTTTCAGAAGGTCTTGATGAAAGAACTGCGTCACATTTTGACTGGAGATAAAACCTGCAGAGTTGGTGACCATTGTGGTAGGACTTGTGGTCCACTTGGTCACATGACCATAACGTACTCAGGCTACACCCGTGTTAACATCCCTAAAACCCAAGTCCATTTCAATGTTGTCTGTATTTTATCGTTGTGAACTTCAAACCATGGTTTTCGTTCAGAGAGACGAGAGAAACGGACGAGTGCTTCTTGGAATGTCTTTGCACTAAAGAAGAAAAGCACAACTTTTATTCCTATAGGCTATGATGTTGACTAACGTCAATTCAGAGACGATATAACCTGGGGTCACACCACTGCTCGTTTTATACTGGATAACTTATTTGGACAAGATTAAAATCCCAGACCAATACCAGTAACAATTCCATTATGCCACCTCCCCATGTAAAACTAATCCAGTTCGAACTGGAATATATCTGTTTTTGTGTAGTTTCACAAACCAGACCTCTGGCATTCGCTAAAGAGTTACATGGCCAAGATCTGCCTCCTTTTATAAAAAGCAAGCAGCCGATTAACCTTTTTCACCGACCGTGCTAGATTATCTCGTTTTCCGATTCCTGAATAATGTAAAGACGGAACGCCGTGAACCTTTTTTCCATGCAGGCCCAATTCAAGAGCCATTTTTGGGTGGTGGGGAACACAAAAACGCCAAGTCAGCAGGCAGGGTTCGGACCCAGAACCTTCTAGCTGTGAGGCGACGGTGCTAACCACTGCACCACTGCTCCACCCAATCAGCAACGATGAATTATTAATTGGTGCAAGCTGTCAACAGACTTTTTAATGAAACCTCGCTTAACTAAGAGGATAAATATCAACCCAGTATGAACGATCCAGTCGGACTGCCCAAATTAAGATTCCTCGCACATTCCAAAAGACATTCAGTGGATGTAATGACATTCGGAGGCATGAGCCTGACCACACATCACGATTCAATATCTTTTACAGCGTCGTTTACATAAAGAGGTGGTGCACAGGCTTGACGGATCGAGGTGGAGCTGCGCCTATAAGGAATATAAGCAGGAGCTCGGAGATCGGCTGCTACAGGCTTCCCTCGACGCGACTCGGGGTGGCCGGCCATAAATCACTTTTATGCTGTGTGCCGCTCAGCAGCTTTAGCCGCCCGATGATAGAAAGCTTTGAGAGAGAACGAGTATACCAAGTGACTACCCAAGAAGCCTTGTCACAAGTGTTTGGGAGTAATAGGGCTTGCAGTGAGTTCGAAAGTGCACAATGCCAAGACCGAAATGGGGAGGAGGGAAAAATTGGGGATTGTGGTCTTAATTTATATGGATGGCTTTCACTTGCTTTATAGCAATCTCGTATAAATGAGAATTGGCCACCAGACAGATCTGCTAAGAGGGGGGGAAGAAAAAAAAAAAAAAAAAAAAAAAAAAGAATACACAAACCCTGAAAAAAAAAAGCCTTGGTCCTAAGACCCATGCCAAAATGAAACAGCAACCAATAACATTAAGCAAGTCATTTTTCTTTCTCTACCTGGAGGGTCATAGTAATTAAAACCTCTGGTTAAAACTTTCACAAATCATGATCGTGCGCCTATTCAAGCCCTGCCTGGGGGTTATTGACGTGATTCATGAGATTCTTTGTTACATGGGGATTCGAGCTCAGCACTTATTATATAGGCACGTTTAAACGGAGCAGACGCGCAAGTACTCCTCCTCCACGTCGTAAACTTTATTTGTGCGTCATCTGGAGAGAAACCGAAGGAATGCTTTAAGGCACGATGGCTAAATTATGACCAGGACCATCTTGGATATTTAAAACTTTCTTGGCTTGCTGTGTGTCAGCTGAGGGATGTAAATGAAGCCTGAAAAAATAAACAAAACAACAAAAAAAAAAAAAAAAAGAAAAAGAAAAGAAAACGCATTTTCCATTGTTTGAAACATCAACATCTGCTCTCGATGGTGGCCAAGCAGGCCTACAGCGATTTAAAAAAAAAGGGGCTTGGTGAAAATGGCTTACTTCTGTGAAGCACGGTACATGACGTAGGGTAGCGTTTTGGGAGTGTTTTAACATGCTAAATCTAGGCGTGTTGGGGGAAAAGAGCTGGGGTGAAAGTCATGATTTGTTTAAATAGATCTTACAACTTTAGGCCATTTTATTTAACAAGACAGTGAAGGCGTGTCTCCGTGCTCGCTGACGTGAACTGCTCTCACACCTTACAGTTACTCACGCTCATGAATTCCACAATACATGGCCTTTGAACTCATTAGTACTGCTCATGCGTTCAGGTCAGCTGCGCTCACGCATTCCATTCAAGAGAACGTTCAAATGCCAAAATAGACACAAGACAAGAGGACACTTTTTGTATGAGCTAGACATGCTACAGCGATGGTACAGACTGCATGCAACCACGTTTCTACACCAGTGTCCTCTACGCTACAGTAAACATGGTATTAATAGAGGAGATCACATCTTGCTTAAAAGGTCAAAGACCCGTCTTCACCGATACCAAAACTCAAGAACTTTCTCTAATTACGGCGCATTTTCTTATTAAACTCATTTTATACACACACACACACACACACACACCATCCTCATACTTAATATACGACACTGCTATAGTGCTTATGAAATCATGATGCAATTTCCAGAAAGTAAACACAAACACCACACAGCTCGTTCTTTTGTGGCTCCTCCCCTTATTGACCGACAGCTCGATTGGCGTTCTTGGCTCGCAATGGAAAACGAGACTTGAGAGTAACGGATCACTTTTGAGCAAAGCGCTCAGTTCGAAAACAAAGAGACGAACTGTAAAACCTGGTACTCGGATTACGGCCGAAAGCATTTCCAGCACGCAGATCGGACAGAAAGGGTCAAAAACCAAACGGAGTTGGTGAAAACGTTGTGGTTTGTTTGGCCGCGTCTCATGGCCGGGATGCATTAGTCAGGGGAGTGCATTACACCTGGCACGTAGTCAATCCTTGTACGACCCATAAATACCGAGTAATCGAATGGCTATATATTAGGGCTGACAACACTGTAATTGAATTGCACTTCACACAATACAAGAAGAATTGGAGAGAGCCAAATAAACCAGATCTGAATGGTAAAAGTGCAGCAATTAAGAAATTTGGATTTGCGAGCGGAGACTACAATGAGTCGACGCTAATCTTAAGATTAGCTTTTAGATAATGGATCTAGGAAGCTGAAGTATAATTAATAGGTACTAGTGGTGTCACACCAACTGGGCTTCCATTGCAGTTTTCCGCAGAAAAGTCGACAAAACAATAGCGAGCGGTCTGCGGTTTCCGCGGTGCGATTTCCTCCTCTCGCGACCGTCGTCCCAATTAAACGCGACACAGGGCGTTTGATCGTATCCACCACCTCTTCAGGTCACGGCGTGTGACTTAAATTTGAAAAACGCAATTTTGCGAAATATTGATTGGTCGCATCGTCAGGAAAAACCACCTCGTGAGTGTATAAACTTTTTTTGCGATTTTATTCCCCCAAAATTCACGCGTTTCCATTTCCCGTTTTTTTCCCCCCGTCACGCGTTACGCAGGGAAACATAAATTAGACGTACGTTAATGTTTAATTTTCAACTTGAAAAATATCGGTCGGGTCATCGTTATACTTTCAGGCTGCGTCCAAACAGCTTTGGTTGGCTAAGACCGGTTGCCGCTGGGACTTGAAATGAATCAGATATTTAAGCATTAACGATGGGTGAAAAAAGAAGGAAGAAAATTTGTGGTAATGCTTGCCTCGGCCCCAGACCTGAGCTTTAACACTCGACGACTTGGCCCTTATAATTAAAGGTGAAAGGAGAGGTGGGGGAAAAAAAAAAATGACATTTGGTAAAAGTAACAGGTCCGTATCGTTCTTTAGTACTCGCAGGAACCTGATTGCGGTTTTCTCTCACGCTTTGCTCTTTCACACCCAACTGTGCACGTTACTAAGTATAGAGCTAAGCAGAGGCAAGATCTACTGTACCATATGCAGCGTGTTCCGGCACTATTTAAAAGATGGCTAAAAGACAGAGAGTGAGAGAGAGAGATGGTAGGGGTGTGTGTGTGTGTGTGTGTGTGGGGTGGGGTGTTCAAAAGATGCCAAAAAAAGGAGGGAGGGAACTATTGAGAAGCACAGGAGGGGGGAAAAAGGGAGAGAGAGCGAAACACAAGCGGGACCATGAGAGACCACTTTATTTGGCAGTACTAAAAATAGAGCAGCGAACGGCAGCCAGGCGAGCAGGTCCTTTGCGATAATGCAGCCGAGCTTCTTGCCTTGCAGGATGCACAATCGATAGGTGGAACATCGGATGGGAGGCTTCCCGGAGCTTGTGCACCACCGTAGCGCCGTTAGTGGTGGTGGAGGCGTAGAGGAGGAGGGGAAAAAGTGGGGGAAGAGAAACTGCTTTGGAGGGTGGTGGAGGAGGACGGGGGTTATTTTTTGCACCGCTTGACTAAATATGGTCACAGGGAGATGAGCGAGACCCACGAGAGGAGCCTAGTGACTGATGTGAGCGGTTTTATTTTTCCCTAACGGTTTGAAGCTCCCTGCACTGCGCCGTGGTGCGCCTCGTCCCTCATCTCTCGTTTCTGATCTTTGACCTTTGCCCTGCTCGAAACCAGAGCCACACAAAAAGCACGCCGGTTCCTCGCAGATCTTCGGCTCACCTCTGACATTCTCCTCACGACAAATAAAGAGAGTCGTCATAAAGACTTATCGGCCGGTCGCAGCTACACCTTGAATACTAATCAGAAAGACACGTCCTTGTTGGAAAGATGCTACTTTTTCTTTTCTTTTTTTTTTTTACCTTCTGAGGAAAAATGAAGAGGATCAAATATTCTGTGGGAGAAAAAAAGAAAAGAAAAGAACAGATATAGTAAGAAAGGGCTTGTGAGATGCAGAACTGGAGCACAGCCGTATTGAAGATCTTTACAGGATCTCGCGATCATGTTCATATGCACACACACACACACACACACACACACATATATATATATATATATACATATATATATATTTCAATACAGTTATTAATGAGTTCAATTACTAATTACTTGCTAAGAAATGTAGTCTGTAACTTAATCCTATTACCTCAAAATTAACGTAATATAACTGATTATTTCCGTTACTTCTTAATTTCCTCAATATGTGACTGATGTGAATGATGACAGCATTTTCACAGCTGGAAGGCATGATTCCATAAGTTATTCCAACTTGCATACTGTGATGTTGTCCCCCTTTTCTGATTTAAAGACAAAATTATGGTGAAGTTTCCAACCAGTGAACACATTTTTTTACTAGAGGCCATGATAAATTTTGAGATTAGATTTGGTGACTGTAATTGAATTGAACAAGAATTGATGGCTGTAAGATTATCTATAGTTTCACTGAGACCAGAGTGGTGTTGAGAGACTCATGACGTGTGTGCACATGTATATGTATATCATTTGTATTTAGAGCTGAAGCTACTGATTATTTTGATTATTTAAAAATATATTTTTACAGTGTTAATTGAATAATCTTTCATTGATTATTTAATTTGTTTTATTTTTGAAACATTTTGTATATTATATACAAAAGATATTTATTTGCAGCATTTTAATCAGCAGAACTTTTTCTTAACTAGGCTTAATTATATAGCAGTTCACTAATTACAACATAATGGGAATATTATCAAGTGTGCATGTGCTGACATACAGTGTATTGTATACGTTAAGAATAAACAATCATTTATCAGTGCTATTGTGTCAGAAAGGTACTTTTAAAATACTTTAGCCTTTTACATTTTTAAGGTGATTGAATCAAATTTTCACTACTTGCTGTCTATCAAAACATAAAGCTGTTCTGTACAGTTCAAGCAGGAGCATCATGCTTCTACTCACATTCCCACAAATGAATGATAATATTACTCAAATCAAAACAAGTTACTCCATGAAGCCAACAGGGTAGTATACTGTAAAGAGTTTTTCTCACCAACTGGCCCCTGCACCTCTGGTGTTCATGTCTACCCACACCATACATTGCTGGACGTTAAGAAACATTCAAAAACTGACCTGCAGTATGAACTGTTGGAAACGCTACACATCCTCAGGTTGCTTCGGAAACCAGGCCTCCAGTCCTCGGCGTTGCCTGATGCCAGCGACCGGTGGAGGGTCCACCATAAGTGGTGTGCGAGGAAGTGAAAGTCCACACTAATCCATGTCCGGCTGACTTATCTGTCCATTCTGCTCTCAAATGTCTGCTCCCTGGAGAATAAACTGGACTACATCTGATTTCAGCGGACTACCCAGCGCGAGTTTCGAGATAGCGGAATCTTTGTTTTCAGAGACATGGCTTAGCGATAAGTTCCGGACGTCGCCATTGGCTCATTGTATTTTGTGCCGACAGAAAAGCAGCTCTGTGCGGTAAGACTCGTGGTGCAAGAACTCTGTGCTAGTTTCTAGTTTCTGCATATTTCTTGTAGAGTTTGTGACAGTTAGATGCTGGCCATTTTATTTACCTCGGGAATTCACCGCTGTGCTCATTTTCGGAGTGTACATTCCACCCAGTGCTAATTCTAAAGATGCGCTATGTAAGCTGTACAGGGATATTAGCGAGCTGCAGAATGCACACCCCGATGAACTGTTTGTTGCCGGAGATTTCAACCACGCAAATCTCAAGTCAGTGCTCCCAAAATTCCATCAGCATGTGGACTTTGCAACGAGAGCGACAAACACGCTGGATGTTGTTTATACAAACATTCCCGGTGCATACTGCACGGAGCCCCGCCCCACCTTGGCTACTTAGACCATATCTCTGTTATGCTAATGCCAGCATACAGGCCGGTCATCAGACGCACCAAATCGGTTCTGAAGAAGATATGAACCTGGCCAGCAGGAGCCATCACTGCTCTTCAGGATTGTTTTGAGCACACAGACTGGCATATGTTCAGGGAGGCTATAACCAATGGCAACATCAACTTGGAGGAGTACACATCATCAGTGACCAGCTACATCAGCAAGAGCATAGATGATGTCACTGCCTCCAAGACCATCATTACACGCTCCAACTGAAAGCTGTGGATGCCTGCAGAGGTGCACGAGCTGCTGAGGACCCATGACTCCACCTTCAGAGCAGGTGACAAGGTGGCCCTAAGAAGAGCAAGGGCCAAACTGACTCGGGCCATCAGAACAATGCGCGCACACACAGCCAGAGAATCCACAGCCACTTTCAGGACAGCGGTGACACGCGGGGCATGTGGCAGGGCATGCAGGCCATCACTAACTACAGAACAACTACCCTGGCTTGTGACAGTGATGCCTCCCTAGCTGATGCGCTCAACAACTTCTTTGCATGGTTTGATGCACAGAACGATGTAACAGCGAAGAAGACGACACCTTCTCACAGTGACCAGGTGCTGCATCTGACCACTGCTGATGTAAGGAAAACTCTTCGCAGAGTTAACCCATGGAAAGCTGCTGGAGCAGACTAATCCCTGAGAAAGTGCTCAAAGAATGTGCAGACCAACTGGCAGATCTCACTGACCTCTTCAACATCTCCCTGAGCACTGCTGTTGTTCTGAAGTGCTTCAAACCAGCACCATTGTTCCCATGCCAAAGAAGTCTTCAGTGTCCTGTCTCAATGACTATCGTCCCATTGCACTCACACCCATCACAAGTACTTCGAGAGGCTCGTCATGAGGCACATCAAGACCTTGCTGACTCCTTCACTGGACTGCCTGCAGTTCGCCTATCGCCCCAACCGGTTTACACATGATGTTATTGCCCTCATCCTACATCTGGACAACAAGGACACCTATGTACGAATGCTGTTCATAGACTTCAGTTCAGCATTCAACAGAATCATTCCTCAGCACCTGATTGGGAAGCTGAGCCTGCTGGGCCT
>JAQQZR010000018.1:14717268-14741969 GCA_030068235.1 Notoglanidium macrostoma
ACACACACACACACACACACACACACACACACACACACACACACACACACACACACACACACACACACACAGCAGTAACACTCACCTAAGACTGGACAGTGGTCTCTGTAGAAAGTTCCTCCTTTGGCATCTTGTACACATTTCAGGTCTGACTGCGAGGCAGAAAAACAAAACAAAATTTACTTTTTTTTCTTTTTTTTTTTTTAAAGTGACAATTTTTCACTGTGTTGGGTAGGTTTTTTTTTTTTTGTGTTAGTTTTTTTGTTTGTTTAATCAATGTGTCATTTGAGATCCAGACACATGGGCTGTGTCCAAAACGCCATGCTGGATATTTCTCGTTCCCTGATCTTCACGGAAAAGTACGTGAAAAATAAAAATTACCCGGATGATATCCTACTCTGGTTTAAAATTCCCAGCATACAGCCTGAGCTCAGTTAGTTGGCTCTGGCATCCCGTGATGTAGTTCAACACGATGATCTCCAGCTTCCCAAAATATATATACAATAAAAAAAAAAAAAAAGACATGGCGGACTGCGGAAGTGGTTTCGACTTTAGCTCTGATTATAAAGGTAAAATAAATAATAAATAAATGTAAATTTTGGTTGCATATTCTGGTGTATGTTCATGTTCTCTTGGTTTTTTCTTAAACGGAAGAATTAGTCCAACCTGAGCTAACCGGCTCACTAACGTAACTGAACGGCATGCTTGCTCGCTAAGCTGGATAGCATTTATACATGATACATTAGCTAGCATTCGCTATTAGCGATAGCCAGGTTTTCTGATTTTCTGACTAGTGTTTTTTTTTTTTTTAATGGACATACTAGTCCAGTACACTACATAGATGTATAGCTATGGCATTGCTCCTAAAAGATTAAAAAATATCTACATTTTTACCTCAGAAGTAGTCACTTAATCATGCCTGGAGTCTGTGTGTGTGTGTGTGTGTGTGTGTGTGGAGGTTTTCCACATTAAATAATTCATTAACTGTACATCAATTTTTACTTTTACAGGAACAAAATGGTCGAGGTAGGAAAAAAAACTCATTGAAAGAAATAAACACGAATAAATTTGATCCAATCCTGTAACAAATGGAAAAGTTTGGAATAGCATTTCGACATTTTTTTCCATGTAAAGAGATTCTTTTTTTGGGGTGTGATTTGCATGATATTTACACATTATTGTATTTGCAAAGTAAGTGAGCTTTAAAAACTTGATCAGATGTTCAGGTACTGATGCGTTTAGCGCATCAAAGCCACAAAAGCAGAAGCGCCGACGCTCCAAGTGGAAGTATTTTATTTTCATACTTCCTGCCACTAGTTATTTGGCAACAAACAAAAAAAACCTCAAAAAGGAACTGAAAGCTGTGTATTTCAGAATAATGCAAATCATAAACTATAAATAAGAAGATACGGTAAAGTGTCCCAGCTACCCCCAGACTGCACCATGTTCTCAACAGATGACCCGAACACGCCGATTTTAATAACAAAGCCCGGAGCCGTCCTATAGCTTCAAATTCAAACCCAGCACAACGACTCTCGAACCAATAAGGAGGCGGAACAGTGGGTCAAACAAAAGCGGCACGCTTTCTCCACACGGCCGTCCCTCCCCTCTTTCCCTTTGACCCACGGGTCAGCTCGGTCGTTCCTGCGGAAAACAAAAAGGCGCAGCAGATTTCCTTTATCATGTAGATGGAGCTTCCAGCTGCATGAACAAAAGCGGCCGCACACACGCCGGCTGCTGGGCTTCTCTCAATGGGCTTCGACCCGGGAACAGCTGTCGCTTTGTGAGATGTATGCGCGCGCGTGCGTGCGTGTGTGTGAGACTCACCATGCCCTCGAAGCCGACTCGGTAAAGGTTCTTGGCCCCGTTGTCCCAGAGGACGTAGGCTGCGCTGTGAGGACTCGCTGCACTCCAGTCCTGAATCTCCGTCACCTGGCGGACGCGGGGAAAAGACGAAAGGGTATCAAACTTGCGCGCGTGTGTGCGCACAATAAGTCTCTACATGCTCACGGAGAATAAAGTATTGGCACCCCCACCTTCCTTTATCGCCACTATATGCTGTGCGTTGACTTTCAACAGCGCCATAGACATGTTAATTAAGGAACAAACTTGGGTGTGTGCTGTTACGGGAAAATAATCAACCACGAGCCGGTGCAATGAAGCGGCGCTCCGGTTACCGCTTGGATAATTATCTGTATAGAGCAGCACATCCTGAGACGCTTTCTTCCTCATAATACACAACAATTCACCTAATTAAAATGTCTTAATTAAAGAACGACCTTCACCTTATCCATGTATGGTTATACCTGGTTATAAAGGTTTTTTTTTTTTATTCCTTTCTTTTACAAATAAACTGAAAGATATGCATAGCATGATTTAAAAAAAAAACAAAACCCCACCGGATTAAGCCTTGGCCTTAGTTAGGTTAGTAATTCAGTGGGAAAACCTGTTTGGAAAACTGGATTCCAGCCCGGAATCCTGTTTGTGTTTGCCTCCTGTCAGTCATTTTATAAGATCCTGGGGGCGGCGCTTGTTGTTGAACCCACCTACCCTTTAGAGAGTTAATTCTGGATAAAAAAAAAAATTAATAAATTAAAAAAAAAGGGGGGGGGAATAATATTTTTAATAAAGTTGGCTTCTTTAAAATAAGCTGAAGACAGAGATGCTGCTGATGAGAGATGCAGCATGAGATTATTTTCGACGCATTACTCAGAAACGGTCCAGGTTGTGTCTTAATGAGTGGCGTTAGAGCAGACGGTGACATTACATCCTGGTTTATAAAAGCATCATCGTTAAGCGATCATTTGACCTGGGAGCTGGAAACGAGTGATTTAATGGAAACCTGTCAGCGAAACCGAAGTCATGTTTATTTACTATAAAACCCTGAGGTCCTGAGCTGCTTTTGGTGCCGTGCATTAATTTTCTGCAGGGAGCGTAACAGCAAACAGTGAGTCAGCATGAAACACTGCACGCTGTACAGGAAACCTGCTATTCGGCTGTAATGACACGTACATCAACGCTCACTACAGAGTGACTCAACAGCACAATTATGCCTGTTTATACTGACAAGGTCAAAGCTACGGGTAATAAATAATTATAATTATTATTATAGCTCACAGAACACATTTCAATCAAACAAATGGGTACCATGGAAATAAATGAGCTGCTTGTGTGCTAATGGGGCTGCGTATCTGTCCTTCTCAGAGGTTCGCTTCCTCATATTTCAGGAAGTCATCTAAATCTGAAAGAAGTTTAAATACATAATTCTTCCTTTCAGTGTTCTCTCCAAAGCCAAAGTTCAACAGTGGCGTGTAAAATCTGTTGTGATGTGTAAACTGGCATGTACGTTCTCATTTATCAATCACGTAGTAAAGCTGTGTGTACGTTTTGGTTTTTTCAATTAATTTCACAATGACACGTGCACATTAGCAGGGTGTAAAATCACGTGCTGTGTCGGTCAATGACTACTTAATAATGTTTTGTGGAAACTTGTGGCGTGTAAAAATTTTTCTGCATAAAGTTGTGTGAGGGCCACATCTACTAATCACGGTTTTAAATGGTGTGTAAAATTGTTCTGTGTAGTTGCAGTGTATAACGATGTGACGTGTGAAGTTGAGACGTGTAACGCTGTTCTTTACAAAGTCGTGATGTGTAAAATTGCAGTGTGTAAAGTTGAGGCTTGTAAAATTGTTCCGTCTAAAGCTGTGACGTGCAAAACTGCAATGTGTAAAGGTGAGGCTTATAAAGCCGTTCAGCGTAAAGCCACGATGTGTAAAGCCGTTCTGCGTAAAGCCACGATGTGTAAAGCCGTTCTGCGTAAAGCCACGATGTGTGAAGCCGTCCTGCGTAAAGCCACGATGTGTGAAGCCGTCCTGCGTAAAGCCGTCCTGCGTAAAGCCACGATGTGTGAAGCCGTCCTGCGTAAAGCCACGATGTGTGAAGCCGTCCTGCGTGAAGCCGTCCTGCGTAAAGCCACGATGTGTGAAGCCGTCCTGCGTAAAGCCACGATGTGTAAAGCCGTCCTGCGTAAAGCCACGATGTGTAAAGCCGTCCTGCGTAAAGCCACGATTTGTAAAGCCGTCCTGCGTAAAGCCACGATGTGTAAAGCCGTCCTGCGTAAAGCCACGATGTGTAAAGCCGTTCTGCGTAAAGCCACGATGTGTAAAGCCACGATGTGTAAAGCCGTTCTGCGTAAAGCCACGATGTGTAAAGTGGTGATCTGCGTAACGCAGCTCAGCCAGTGCGGTGCACCAGTTGGAATTATTTCTGTTTAGGAAATGCGAATACGGAGTTTGAGTCCGCAGCAGTATTTTATATACATTAATACCTTTCCTCTCCTGCCGTTTCCCCCGTCCTGGTCCTCCCACTGCCAGTCCACGCCCCGCACCACGCGGCCGCCGGTGAAGATTCCTCGCGCCGTGATTTTCTTTGATTTGCGCCGAGACTCTAAAAGGACCCTGGGAACAAAAAAAAAAAAAAAAGGACACAATTGACTAGATAACACAAGACCGGATGTTAACTTTGGCTAGAAATGCTGTGCTGTTACAATTCTAATGCATACAGTAAATTCATCTCCTCATTTAAAAAAAATCACTCATATAGGCTAATGAGGATTCAGCATTTAAACTGAGATAAGGCCAACGGTTTGGAACAAAGACTCACTTGAATGTCACGGTTAATACTGCAATAGTTTTGTCTATAAAGTGGAAAAATACCAATTTTTGGAAGGAAAAACCTACAAATTATGGACGACTGTTTTACGACCCTGATCCAACTTTACTGCATTTTCAGGCAGTAAAGATAAATAAACTCGATGCGAGTCCCTTATCATCATATATAATGATCCCATCCTACTACCAACCTGTGCATCCTCACCGGAGATCTTTCCAGGCTAACATTTACCCCTGTTAAGGTAATATCACATCCATAACTGTCAGCTTTATTGTTAAACAGACAGCTGGAGTGAACGAGGCAGCTGGCAGATAAAGGAAATCGCCAGCAATTCCTTTAGAGAGGAAAATATCCCTCCGTAACGCAGAGCGCCGCTCCCGGGAGAACTGCCCTCACTCTGAGCAGCTGTTAGACAAACCCATTGTTTCCTGTCTCACGATGAGGGCCGTTACAGCGCGCAGGCACGAGTGAGCTCTAAGCAACTGCTGGCCTTTTCAACGTTAATCGCCTCACCATATGGAGACAGGAGACTTCGTTCAGGCCTGGTGCTAGGGCTAAAGTACACGCTGCTCATCTTAAAACATAGCAGACCGAGTTAAAGCAAAGGCTAAATATATACTGATAAGCATGCACACTAATTATTTTCAGATAGCAGAGGGTGTGTGCTCCTTTCTGATGCAAATCGTGCCGTAGCCTCACTCTATTGGAGTTTAACGTCTGCAATAAAATTAGTTAAAATATATTTATCACTTTCACACCGCTCCTAAGCCGGGTTGAGTGAAATCGATTCGAGTCATTTTGCTATATGATTCGACTCTGATATATATTTTTTTTGTCTCGTCGGTAACCCGGCAACAGAACCCCATCCCATAATCCATTTACATCCAGTCACGCAACACTGCTCACCTCTCGCTGCCTGGCGTGGTGATGCGGTAGAACCTGTGTCTTAGGTGGTGCTTGTCTCCATGGTAACAGGTGGTGCAGAGGTCGTAGTTCGTGCACTCGGCGCATTTCCAGCGGATGCCGATGATGGGCTGCTGTCTGCAGGTGTCGCACATGGTCCCGTCGTGCTTGATACCTATAAGACAAAGGCACGAGGTCAGAGGTCAGAGGCAGTGTCAGCGCTTTGTAGGACACAGCAGTTTACAGCTTCGTGGTTTCTCAGGAAGCAACAGCAGCTTGTTTTCTTTAGGTTCGAGATAGAGAGAAGCAAGAGGAGTTGAGGCGGGAGTTTGCGTCTGCTATAACGAAAGTGATAACAGGAACTAACTTGGTTCCTGGACGTTCCAAGACCTGCAATATAAATGGAGGAAAAGAATCAACTACAGGGTGGTTACAGCAACTACAAAATTTGAAAATGACACACGTTGTGGTATTGGGTGGAAAAAGCAAGTCTGTGAGTGCCGTTTTCCTTCCCAGATAGTTTAACCTAGAGCTTGTAACTCAGAACTCCAAGTGAGGAAAAAAAGAAAAAGAAACCACTCCAACACGGAACGTCAGGAAGGTGTCCCGATATACTTTTATCCCTGAACGGCCTCTCACTCCATCACCGCTTCATTATTTCAAACAAGATTATACTATCATTTACTTTCTCTCAAACAGATATCAGTTTGCTGTAATCCATCACTAATGTTAGCCGGAGCTTGTTCACACACTTCCATAGAGGTTCCCACACCATTACAATAGAAACAATAACGTATTGTGCAGGGATCAGACTACACAATAGGTTTGTCTTTCACAATGAACACCATGTCAGATTAGGCAATCACATAAGTGCCATAAGTTCTTGCCGTGTCTTGGTCAGGAGACCGGAAACACTATAAGTTCCACCCGGACCAATCATGGGTCACGTCCTTGCATATCGTCGGGAGGAGGGTCAAGAAACTGTCAATCATGACTACAGAAGGAACACGTCGTAAGAGTTTTCAAATCTGGTAAGAAAATACAAAAAAAATAAATAAAAATCCTGATAAGCTAGACTTCTGGTCAGGGTGCCGTGGACACCACATTGTTGATCTTCGACTAGGTCACTCTCGAAGGCCCTGGAAATTTGTCCGTCATGACAAAATAGGGCTGAATTTGTGTAGTGTGATTAGAACAAAGGCACTAAAGCGCACGAATGTTTTATAATCCCGTGTTAAATCTATGCCGTCGGTACCCTCGATGTTCGCACAAGGCGACGGATTTATAAACACACATAATGTGAGAGTCTCTTCTAGGAAGCGCTGTCGCATGAAACGCACTGATTTTACGTTTCACCGTACAAATTTTCAGTTTTGAAACAAATTTACCAGGGAAGAGAGAGAGAGAGAGAGAGAGAGAGGAAAAAAAAAACTCACGTGATTCATTAGAAACCAAGTGAATTCTCACGGAAGTGTTTGAGCTTTCAAAAATAATGCACACGTACTGACCAATCAGATTCGAGCATTCGGTGAGCACGACGAATAAATTAGTATGCAAATTAGCATTGCGTCATCCAGCGACTTCTTGAATGTGGTTTAGCTACTTTCCCCTGAAAGCTGGAAGGCAGGCGAGCCGGTCAGGACAGAAGGCGGTGTTACCTGTAGGCGCGCTGTCCAGGACCCGGACGTCGTAGGCCCCGGAGCAGCGGTAGTTCGCCGCGGTGCCGTTATCCCAAACCACCACCACCTCCTCGGGGCTCTCGAAGCTCCTCACGGTGCCCACATGGCCCTCTCCTCCGTCCTGCTTCCCCCACTTCCAGTCCGGGCCGCGGATCACTCGAGCGCCCACTCCTTCCATCATAACTCGGTTATTCCGGCCGCTGCTCATTTAACGAATAACTCCAAATAAAAAAAAATAAAAACAAAAAAGAGGAAAAAATTGCAACACACACTTCCGCTAGCTTCGAAAACAATTGCTTTTTGTTAGCAAAGCAAGCTAAATGCATTACAGTATTATCGCTAGCTCTGTAACCGTTATCTTTAGCTGATTAGCTAGCTAGCTTGCTAGCGAACAACACACAGGCTACTGTAGAATTAGTGACCTTATTAGCATTAAACAGACATAACTCTGAATCGCATTAAATAAATTCAACTCAAGTGTCCAGGTCCTAGTTTATTACTAACCAACTAGCCATTTTCACCTACTCCCTGGCCTACTCATGAACACGCAAAACGTCCTTATTTACTAGCATTTGTTCATATTTATAGCCGTATGTGAAGTTTAAGAGGTGTAGACCGCATTACAGGTGTGTTTACACGCTTCTCCTTAGGCTAACTAAGTTAGCTAGCCGTTTAGAAAGTAAGGCAGCAGGTTAGCCTGAGCTCAGCTGAATACTGCAATGCAAACAAACAGACAAGCACATCTAAACATGAAAGAAATGTCCTGCAAACAAACAAGCAAAAAGATGAACTCGACTCGGAGTTCAACAGATGGAGCCGAGCTCCTGTTTCCTCTCTGGGAAGAAGAAAAGAAAAGAAAAGGAAAGAAAAGGAAAGGAAAGGAAAGAAAGGGGGAAGAAAAAAAATGAAGGAAAGAAAAAACCCTGAACCCGGGGGTCAGTGTAGTGCTGATGTTCGGCTTCACTTCCAAAGCAAGGGATCCTTACTAGCTTTCCAAGAGAGCTTATGCTTTCTGAGATGTGAAAAGATCAGATGAAGTGAGATGAAATGGAAAGGAAATTAGGCGCGTGCGTTAGGAAGGCTGGGAGCAGCAGGTCTCCTCCTGGAAAATTCCACATTTCTGTAAACAGCAGCTTCCAGACCACAGCCTTTTGTCCGACACACCGCTTTACTCCACAATCTCCAGGCTTTCCTTTCCGCTCGTTAAGGTTTACTTACTTCCAGCCTGTGTTACTGTTTCCCTTTAATTCCCTCTGAAGGTCACTGATTACAGAGAAAACCCGAAGCTCAGTGAGGAACCGCGCGGATGCAGTGAGCTGAGACTCGGAGCAGATCAGATCAGATCAGACACACAACAGAGTCGCCATTACAGCCGCCTGCAGCCCATCTGGCCCCGCCCTCCCGTGACGTCACACACACTCTCTCTCACTCACTCACTCACTCACTCACAGATAATAACAATAGTAATCATAACGAAAATAATAATAATAATAATAATAATAATAATAGTAATAATAATGATAATAATAATAATGATGATAAAAATAATAATAAAAATAATAGTAATAATAATAGTAATAATGATAATAATGATGATAATAATAATAATAGTAATAATAATAATTAAAAAAAAAATAGTAATAATAAAGCGTATGTAACAAGTTTAATGGTTCATATAAACAGCCTACTAAATAAATGCTAAAAAGAATACTAATAGTCTATTTGTATTAATAGTAGACTATTATAGTTTTGTAATCATAGCAATTGAATAATATTTATCTTATATTTATATTTCTTTTATATGTTTATAATATTACACAGATCGACAGACAAACAGATAGATAAATATGATAATGTATATATATATATATATATATATATATATATATAATATAGAGAGATAATAACTTTACTGATCATGAGTGAAATTCCAGCTTTACAGTAGGAGTTCAAAAAATACAGATGAATACATAAATTCTATAAAGAATGAGCAGAATGTTAAATGTGAAATACTACTACTAATCATCATCATCATCATCATCATTATTATTATTGTTGTTGTTGTTGTTGTTGTTGTTACTGCTACTACTGTGTACAGGCAAATATTTCAAATAAGAAAATCCTATGATAAAACAATTTATATAATTGAATTCAATTTTATAAAGAACTTGAACAGTGTTCTAATCATACATTTTTTTAAGAAAATACTTTATAAAATAGCTTTGTGGGTGGAAAAATTATTATAGTATTGTTATTTTGCAATAATATGAAAACGTATACTACTATTACTATTATTAGTAGTAAAATAGTAATAAAATGCTTTATCACTGTGTGATTAGCTCGAATTATTCTCTATTATAAATCTATTATATCTAACGATTTATATAGAATTGTGAAAGAAAAGATTAAAAATTGCAATTTGTTTTTTTATGCACTTGAAAAACACAATTTAAACGGATGAACTCAAAATATAGTTTGTATTTTTTATGCTTTTCATTTTATTACGGTATCACAGCACAGGCGTGTGATATCACAGTGTCCACGCGAGGGCGCTAATGATGCGTTAGTACTAGCGGAAGGAAAAGCTTTCTGTTTGGTTAGGATTAGCGTGGAGGACGCCGGTGGAGGACGTTTCCATTAAATTAACCCAGCTCAAATCTAGTTACATGTGCTGTGTCGCTTAGAGTCCGTCATTGCTTTATCAGAAATGTTTTCTTTCTCGTCTACCGTACAACCGCAGGTAAGTACAGAACGGTGCTAGCTAACTCCATTGGTTTATCCAGCAACGCACGTTAGCTTGAACGCTAAGATAGCTAACGTTAATATCAGTGCTAACCTTTTAGCAGTATATTAGCGCTTGTTATTGTGTAAAATAACTTTTAATTGGAGTACTAGCTTGTTTTTAATCGCTAACTTGCTACCTAGAGTATCCTAACTAGTTAGAATTTTAGCTTAGAAACGTTCACACTACTAGCTAGTAGCTAAACGCTGGTTCAATCCCAAATGCCCGCTTGTTGTATAAGTAGTGCACTAGGTAGCATTAATTGCTGACGTATGTAGTGCGCCTATGTAGGGAGTTGCGAGCTATTTGGGATTGGGCCGCCTAGTTTTAGGCCTGGAGTAACGGAAAAGGCTGAGAAACCTTATTATTGTTCATTTTATTATTATTAGAAGACATTGTTATATGTATGTTTCATTTCCCAAAGATTAATTGTAAACAAAGAAAAGTTTAAATGTAGTATCGCTTCTGAAAAGTGATCAATAGTACTCTTAGAGTAACAATGTTGTAGCTTATCGCGTTGCATCAGAAGCGTCGCTGGTCTCACTGCGCATGCGCGATAATGTACCTGAAGGAATGAAGCTAAATATTTTTGATCTATTCTCAGGTCACAGTTCCACTGAGTCACCTGATCAACGCCTTTCACTCATTAAAAGGTTCAGTGGTCAAACCTCAGCACAGAAAGAGGAGAACAGAGCAAGAGCTACACATCACAGAGGTACATCTGTTCTAATCCCGTCAAAATACACGGGCCAGAATTGATTTACCTGGTCTAACCGTCTACCTGTTATTCCACCTGCTGGACATCCGTATCATGATATCGTCAGAGTTTGACGTAGCACCTCTTCGATCCCGAGCCCGTGTGTTTTGCACGCTCTTCCTGTATTTAAGGGTTTCCTCCAGGTTCTCCGGTTTCCTCCAACCTCCTGAAAACGTTCCATTAACACATCAGTTTGCTGACTTTAAATTGCCCCTAGATGTGAAGGAGTGTGTAAATGTGTCTCGTGTGTGTTTCCACCTTTCCCCGGGACCCTGACCAGGATAAAGTGCCTACTGAATATAAATGAATGAGACCAGGAGCTTAAAAATATATGTAACACCTGTGAAGGAGGAAAATTTTGTCCTGTATGGAATATTTTCCGTATATCGTGACCTTTATCCCGATATCAACATTATACCGTTGTATTTCAGGTGAAACGGTTGCGTAAGATCTGTATGGTGATTTAATGATACCCGATGATCTTTTTTGGTGCGTGTTTGTGTTGCGCAGCCTTCATGGAGCCTCAGAGATGTGGGACTGGCAGACCTGGGAGTAGGACAGCTGGACGACCTGGTGGACAAACTGTTACCGTGCGTCACTCAGGACGCGTCATGTAGACCCCTTAGAGCCGAGTCGCACCCCTGGAGGACGTCTTACCTGTCCACCGACTCCTTCTTGCACAACAAATACGGTGAGAGAGAGTCACGTGTGGGCGTCGAACCGCTGTTGCTTTTTTGCGTTTCAATTCTAAACAGCCGTATAAAGCTTTGAAATGTGAAAACCGATCGAAACTAACGTCCGTATACTGCACACGCTCAGTAGAGGCGCTGGCAATCTCTGCTGCTTCCTTCCAAGCTTCTTTGTTGTATATAACGTCTCTATACATTTATTATGAGGTTGTATAGGAGAGGAACTGAGACGATTGGAGTTCTTAGAACGGCGTTTTAAGGGACTTCAGGGTAGGCGCTCGCCCAGCACAAGAGGAGCCATGAGTGACGAGCCAATGCAGCCGGCGTTTTTAAAAATCTGATCCGTGTAAACGTCGACTCTTAACATTAGCGCTAAAAATTGGGGTAAAACACGGACAAGCGGACCGACAGTCCAAGCGAGATTTAAATATCCTGGCTAGTATTTCCCGCTAATGTCACACTAATAAGCTGGCTCACGTCACTTCAGCGTTCCTACTGACGGTGTAAATGCTAACGGAAGAAAAGCCCTCGAAGGAGTCCGTTTGGTCCGAAAGCACCCGCTGCCAGAATTACGGATGTTTCTAGAAACGTCTTGGTGAAAACACGTGCGCACAGAAACGGCGTGCGATTGAACGTTTGCTGTTTTTCTCCCCATCCAGGGTTTTCTGTCGCCAACATGGGAGCGGCAGCACCAGTTTTTTGCCGGCGGGGCCCTTCCACTCTTCAGACCGTGTGCGCTGATCTAAACATCTGGCCAGGTAACCGAGTCTCACTCCGACATTTCTGATGCCTCCAGCAAAGCCCTCCGTTTAGTTTCCTAAATTGCCTCCATGATGAAGCTCGGTCATCCAGACTGTTATCCATCAACACACGACGAACGGATGTCCGTCAGCTTATTAGTTTTCCATGAATCTGGATGTTTGGATCGCAGAGAGTGATGTACAGGAATATAACCTGAAGCTTTCAGTCTTATTCTCTCTGTCAAAACCAGTAAACGCGAAAGAAGCTGCGCAGAATAACTGCATGAGGATAAAGTCGCTCGAAAACATCAGTCAGTTTGGCGTTGTAGGAGGAAGAACGTCACACCATAACTGCTCTGTTGCAGATAAAAAAAGATTTTCCCACCTGTGATCTAACGTTTATTACAATCAGGTCATTTATCACGGTGTTGCTCGTTTTTATAAGCGATATACATTTCCCCCATAATTCAATCTGGTGTTTTTAACGAGTCCGTTTTTATTTTTGTCCCCTTTCAGTGCTGATCCAAAGACGAGGCTTTAAAACCCTGAAGTCCAAAACGAGGCGTGTCCAGAGCGGCTTTGAGCACGCGCAGGACACCGACACGTTCACGCCGTCGTTTATGAAGGTCTGCTCCACGTGCACGTGTGAGCGCGTCCGACGTTTTCTTGTACCGTTCGCTCATACCCTTGTGTTTGCGCAGGGCTTACTAACGCGGGACAGAGGTCAAGCTCCTGAGACTTTAGAGAATCTTCTGAAGAGCAGAAACATTCCCGACGCGCACCAGGACGCCTTCAAGACGGGTTTCACAGAGGGCTTTCTGAAAGCTCAGGCTCTCACGCAGAGAACACAAGGTAAGGCTGTGATCAGCGCTCGACGCAGTGTCGTAAAGACGAAGTCTTGGATTCTGCACTCGGCAGCTATACGCACGCACGCACGCGCGCACACACACCTCCCTTCAGTGCTTCATTCATGGACGCGCGTTGCCAAGGTAACAACATTGTACACTGACGTTTGTGTATTTGAAATGTATTTTCCTCTGTAGAGTCCTTACGACGAACACGGCTGATCCTGTTGATCCTCTTGCTGGTCGGATTGTACGGACTCTCCAAAACGCCGTTCCTGTCAGGTAAAAGTTGATCTGTTTCGCGCTTTACAGCACCTGCTTTGTGCACCGTGTTCGCTTTGTAACTCCAAATGATCACTGATCACCTTTTGTGCATGTGAGAGATCAAAAATGTAAAAAAAAAAAAAAAAGCCCCAGGATGTTAAGCGCAGTATACTGTAATACTCTAATCCCTACGAGCATGGCAGCAGGTTTTGTGAAGTGCGACGAGTGTGTGTGTGTGTGTGTGTGTGTGTGTGGTGTGCCTTTGGCGTGTGAACTGTAATCTAACCGTTCCGAACAGTGCGATTCCGAACCACATCAGGCCTGGACTCGGCAGTGGACCCCGTCCAGATGAAGAACGTCACCTTCGAGCACGTGAAAGGCGTAGAGGAGGCCAAGAACGAGCTGCAGGAGGTGGTGGAGTTCCTCAGGAACCCACAGAAGTTCACCGTCCTGGGAGGAAAGCTCCCTAAAGGTACAGCTGTGGGGTTTATCGAAGGACACAGACGTGACGTGACGTGTCGTTTGTTCGGTCTGTAGTGAGTCTTCTATTTGATGTTTCTTCTGCAGGGATTTTGTTAGTCGGGCCACCGGGAACCGGGAAAACGCTGCTGGCACGCGCCGTGGCGGGGGAAGCCGACGTGCCTTTCTACTACGCCTCCGGGTCGGAGTTCGACGAGATGTTCGTTGGCGTGGGCGCGAGCCGTATCCGGAACCTTTTCCGTAAGAGATGCAGAATACATTCCAGAAAATGGCAGAGGCGCAAACCAGGGATTGGAAACGATTTACGATAATATTGTTTGCCTTCCTACTCCAGTCCCTGTCCTTGGGATAGAGTCGGAAGAAAATAAAAGGGCGGTTAATAACGTTTATTACACACGATACGCTGCTTATAGGAAGCCTGGGGTAAAAAACAAAAAAAAACAAAAACAAAACACCATGCATTTAATCAGAACCTTGTATTATGTTTACCTTATTTACATCCTAAATATTTAAATTCGTCTGTTAGGGGAGGCCAAAGGGAACGCTCCGTGTGTGATCTTCATCGATGAGCTGGACAGCGTCGGAGGGAAGAGAATCGAGTCCCCCATGCACCCTTATTCCAGGCAGACCATCAACCAGCTTCTGGCTGAGATGGACGGGTGAGTGAGTGAGCCTCGACCCTTCATGTGCACGCCGCGCTTGTTTTTGAGATGGATATGTATCCGATGGTTGTTTTGTTTTCGTCTGCAGATTTAAACCAAACGAAGGCGTCATCATTATCGGGGCCACAAACTTCCCTGAAGCTTTAGATAAGTGAGTATCTGTCTTCAGTCAGGGGGATTTTACTAGTGCGTTAGTGTCTAACATGACCGAATCAGCGTGCTGATTTTGATTAACGCCATGAAACGGGCGAGACGTTCGTTTCGAATTCGACGCAGGACGAATGAACGTTTAACTTCTCTGCCCAGTCATTGTTTTGTTACCAACGAGCCATATCATCAGTTCAGAGTGGGTAAATAAAATGTACAAAATCTATAAAAATCTCCTACGTTAGAACCTAATAGCTCCGTAACTGGTTTCCGCTCCACTGAGCTGCTTTCAGCTAAATAATTACAATACACGCGAGTTCGAATAAGCCACGGCACGGATCGTGAAACCACGGCCGTTTTCTTTTTCCCGTCTCTGGATTTAATCCACTGAGAGTTCAACATCCGGACTGCAGTGCGCCAGTTGATGACCCCGCTCTAAATAGTCCATCAATAATTAATCCGCCGGGTTTCGTATTCCCACCCTGCAGCGCCTTGATCCGGCCGGGACGCTTCGACATGCAGGTCACTGTCCCCAGACCTGACGTGAAAGGACGCACGGAGATCCTGAAGTGGTACCTGAAAAAAATCAAAGTCGACCCAGGTACGTGATCACGTACAAGTATTGCAATTTATAATTATAAGTTTAAGAATACAGTGCCACAAACCTTTCACTGATTTTCCTTCGCTATTAAATATTTACGACTCCGACTGCATGAGTCAGTCAGTCGCAGCCTTGTTCTTAACGTATCATCGATCATTTCCGAACCCGACCCCGGTGCAGCCGTGGATGCCGAAATCATCGCCAGAGGAACGGTGGGGTTCTCCGGAGCCGAACTGGAGAACCTGGTGAACCAGGCTGCCTTGAAGGCTGCCGTGGACGGGAAAGACATGGTGACCATGAAGGAGCTGGAGTTCGCCAAGGACAAAATCCTGATGGGTAAGAGCCTCGCCTCGTGTGGCATCGTTGTAATGCTGACTCCGTTGTTACTCACTCTGCCGAGTCACTGATGTGACTCTGAAGTTTGTTTTAAACGCTTACTAGATGGCGAACCCGCAACTAATTCTCCAGGAAATTCCTGAAAGGCGCTACACTTCACACTTCCATTTCCTCATTAATGGTTTAGGAAGTGTTTTGGGAATGAAAAGGAAATTGTAAAACCCAACATGCATTATGAGTACAGATGTTTTCATCCCATATTCTTCCTGTAAAATAAATTAAAAAAAAACTCGGCAGTGACCAGAGAGAGCCGGAATTGCTTATGAAATGCGCAAAAATGTCCTGTTTCCGTTTCCCGAACAGGCCCGGAGCGCCGGAGTGCCGAGATAGATAAGAAAAACAAAGTGATCACTGCCTACCACGAGTCCGGACACGCCATCATCGCATACTACACCAAAGACGCCATGCCCATCAACAAGGCTACGATCATGCCGAGAGGCCCCACGCTGGGTCACGTGAGTCAAACAAGTTAAAACAAGGAGTTTAAAATATCTACCTGTAAACCTGCAAAGGATTTACGATGAGTTCGCTTGTTGTACATCGGGTTTGATTTAAAACCCTGACGAAATCAGAATTCCGTGTTTCTATAGTGACCGCTCATTCACAGGGATTTCCAAAAGCATGTGTGATCGTTTATACGATGAAGTTACATATGATGAAGGCCGGTGAGAAACTGCTCATCCAAATGATTCCCTGGATGTTCTTCAGGATTAACTGTAACTACTAACGGATAAAAAGGACCACGTGTCACGTCCGCAGACGGACGTCAGAGTGGTAACAGTTACGCCGCTTTGTGTCGGGTCACGTCGCATCGCCCTGCTAGTGATTCCCGTCCTCTAACAGCATGCCCTAAAGTTTTACTCCTTACACAATTGCTTCAGTTTGTAACAAGTTGTATTGCTTTTTTCTGAGCGATCTCTCTCGGCGCTTCGTCTCAGGTGTCCATGCTGCCGGAGAACGATCGCTGGAGCGAGACTCGAGCTCAGCTTCTCGCTCAGATGGACGTCAGCATGGGGGGCCGCGTGGCGGAGGAGCTCATTTTCGGAAACGAAAACATCACCACAGGCGAGTTCGCGCTAATATAGAGTTCTGTGTGTCTAAATAAGTGTCGCGTATGAATATCTCTGTACAAACTTACTGAAAAACATTTCCCATTTCCTAAAAGTTCTGCTCCGCAACTCTCGTCTCGAATCTGGAAGCCGTTATTTTTTTGCCAGAAATTAACATCTTAAATGAGAAGTGTCATGGTCTGAGATTTCGGCCGTATATCTGCTACAAATGTTCTTATACGGATGACACACGGGAGATATGTGGGAAATAAATGTAAACACAATTATATTTCTTACACCAGTTACTTATTCATTTCTAAATTGTGAAATCACCACTACAGTTTTGGTTTGTTATTAGTATTTCGATTTAAAGGAAGACCAAGTGAGACCCGTGTAGCTTGGTTAACTCGTGTGTTTGACTTTAATAGAAATGTTTTCGTGCATTCCGACAGGTGCGTCCAGCGATTTCGACAGCGCTACCAAAATCGCCAAATTAATGGTAACGCAGTTCGGCATGAGCGAAAAGGTTTGTTTATTCTCTTAAACTTTCTGTTCGCCTGTTTAACACACAAAAGCTTCAACAACTTAGTAACATTTAACATTTTAAGGCTTTTCCCCGCAACCAGGAGTCTGCAGAGGATGGAAACAAATAGAGCACTTGCATATAAATGATGCTTGTGTTATGTTGTTTTCCTTTTGATATTCCACTCGCATCCCTCTTTTTTTTTTTAAATCGCTTTTCTTCCCCATTGACTTTGAATGGGATAATTTTCACTGCTCCCGTACAGACAATTTTCGCAATAATTACTCCAAACTTACTAGACATGTTCTTAGCATCACTACTGAGCACGCCGCGTCTTTTCGTACTTCTATCCTGCTGGATTTCTGTTGTTTCATCCCTCAGTTTTCCTCCTTTTGACCTCAATTCCTTTTTTTGAGGTTTGAACTGCTCGTAGATATTTTATGTTAGAAACTTTATTCCAACTGTAATATGTTTGGCCCACTGACAGGTACGTTTGTATTTTTCAGTAGGTAAATAGATATAGAGTCTTTTCAAACTGCTCCTATATAGTCAATTTTCGCAATAATACCTACAAACTCTGGGCAATACCTCAGATTCTAGTTCTTGCGTCTGCTCTACCAAACCGTTCTTTTATTTCTAATGTAGCTTGAGTGCAAGTTTTGCAACAATTGCTTAATTATATTTCCGAATATAAACTATAATGTAATATTGCTGTAATGAGTGCTTATTACATGCTTCTGACCAACCTTCCTTTGTGTGGCTTTTTAAAAAAAAAACAAAAAACTATTTTTCACGGTCTAGCTTGGCGTCATGACGTATACAGACATGTCGAAGCAAAGCCCAGAGACGCAAGCAGCCATCGAACAGGAAGTCCGGACACTTCTGAAAGTAAGCTTTGTCCCCAGCGTCCACCGATTCACCCCTAGTAGAATTTTACGTAGACATGATTCAACGTGATTCGTTGTAATACATTCAGCATTTAAGATCCGTGTGTTTTACGTCGCAGGATTCGTACGAGCGTGCTAAAGCTCTCCTGAAGGCTCGAGCGAAAGAGCACAAGAACCTGGCCGAGGCTCTGCTGAGGTACGAGACGCTGGACGCCAAAGAGATTCAGATGGTCTTGGAGGGGAAGACGCTGGCCAGCAGATGAGTCTCGCAGCACGTGCGCGTGTGTGTGTGTGTAAATATACATGAGCACATGAGCAATGCAACATCCTGGGAAGCTTAAACTCGAGCCTTTTGCGCTCTGTATGTATGTAGGTTATGGCTAAAAGATAAATACATGTTTAAATCCACACTACTCCGTAATTCCTGCTCGCCTGAAGGCATTTCCCATCAAGTTCTCCACAGTGGAGAGGTGACGTGTGCGTAGAAAAGTCAGATAACCTGTAGTCGCTGCTCACGGTGGCCTTTTTGGAAAACGTAAAGGGATGTACGGGACATCCGAAGTTCTTGACGCACTTTGTAGGTATAGTGACAGTGATGTATGTTAAGAGTACGCGCTGTCTCGCGACAACAAATATGCTGCTTTCGGATCATTTTCTTCAAACTTCCGCACAGCATGCCGGATTACTTTCTCAGAATTCCGTCGGAAGATCAGTAGATCAATACGTACGGAGGCTCTGCGTGTTTATTTGAACAGATTTTTACCAAAGACAGGGTTTCACAAACTTGTAATCAGAATCCTAGCTGGAACAAAAATGCTGTAGTCACAATAGTCTAAAGTCTGTTGGTGTAAAATCCAGACTTAAAAAGTGCTTAAATCTGAACATTTTAATCACCACAGTTCTCATTTCCATCATTCTTGGTGTCCATGAAGCTACAATAAGAGATTATCTAAACTATTGTATACATGCTGTAATACGCATTGGGGAAAGAAAATCAGTATTTAAAAGCCGTACACAATCTTAAAGCCTCCTTACAGGTTTGGTTGAGGTTGCTGTTTATCTGTGTATTGCTGCATCATGAAATAACGCTTTCTTCTTAGAACTAAGTATAGTTTGGTTTGGTCAGTCCTTACCCCTTAACCTTCCTTTATTCAAAACATGTTTAGTCACGTGTGTGTGTGTGCGTGTATATAAATAAACTTATCTTACGTTGGAACACTTTATCTTTGTATATAGATGTATAGAAGAATGTAAGCTTGCCGTTCGATGGATTTTTATTTGAACTTGTGCATCAGTAATGATGAATGAGTGGTTAAATGAATAAAAATATGATAACTGTGATTTAAAAGAATTTATTTGTCACCTTTTTTTATACATGGAACGGTGTGGAACAACCACAAATTGGAGAATTGTAAAATATCACACATATACGTGGGGACGCAAAATATTTAGGAGTTTGACTTAACAGAGTTCCAAAAAATGTTCGAGGCCACGTATAGGCTCGAGATTTTTATATTTGTCAAAAAGAAGAGTATATAAGAGCAATGCAGTGAAGGTTTTGCTTTTCAGTGACGATTTCTCTGCCACTAATGAAAAGCAGCACCGTTTGTGTATTGTATTTCCCTTTTTTTTTTTTTCCCCCCATCAGTGTGATTGCGTTTCACTCTTCTACATAGACAAAACTTTTGAATTCACTATAAAAATAGCTTTGACAAGAATTCTAATCATTGTACTTGAGAACATTGGATATCGGGTACTAAGTAAAGCAGAACAATTAAAACTTGACACAAAATCCAGAAAAGGTTAAAAACACCGGGATAAAAGCAATGCCATGAAGCAAACCAAGTAAAATGACCAAAAACATGATGGTGAAGAAGGATCTGAAGATGTAGCTTACTGACACCGAGAGCACCAATACCCCAAGAATTGTAGAAAAAGCCCCCTGTAGTATGGGATAGCCCAGATGCGACAGCGCCTCCACGGCTTTATCGTTCACATTAGGCTTGGCACTGGATACAAACATGTAAGAGATATGAGCTGAGAAATCCACAGAGAACCCGATACTAATGACCAGGTTGATCATTGAAATGGAGTCCAAGCTGATGCCTAACAACGCCATGAAGCCTGTAACTCCTACAATGATGGATCCGATGGCAAAAGTGACCCATAAAGCACAAACTGGACTTGGGATGAGTATAAGTGAGATGATGAGCATCACCGCTGTAGCTATGCCAATGGTCTGAACAGTGTTGCTTGCAATCACACTATATTGATCGTAATATATAAACGCAGGATGGTAGACCACTAAAGGGAATTGGCAGTTTTGGGCAGTTTTTCTCAATGTTTCTAACATGATCTTCTCTGAAGTAATGTTAACCGTTTGAAGAAATAAACGTGAGGCTTGAATTGTATCGTCAATCATGTTGACATCCAATCTGAGCATTGGTTGACCTTGTAGAAAAACGTGGAGATGCTCCATAAATTCAACTCGTGAGCTGATGTCGAAGCGTTTTTCTTTGGCATAGCTCTCGAAAGAATGAAGCCAAGAGGTGGCCAAATTCCCAACGAAAGGAAGGCCTTGGAATTCCAAAATGCAAGATTCCAGTTGAGCCCGTTCTGCATCGTCCCAATACGGAAATGTAGCATTGACTGCCAACATGACGATTGGACCATACTCGGCAAAGTGCGTCTTTTCGTCTTCGTAGTATCTGACTACGTACGATTGATCCACCGCTAGGTTCTTCAGGTCAATCCCTTCTTTGATCGTAGTGCATCCGTAGATGCTGACGGAAATATAGCTGATGTAAAGGAGAACCACTGCTGCTTTGGCAAGACCTGTGGTCAGAGCAGGTCCATAGTACTTCCTGAAGAGCAATTTCATCAAGTGTTCCTCTTCGGTTCCAGTTTCGTGGTTGTAGGCTCCCCCCACACAGCAGGTAATATAAGCTTTCGAAGATCCAGGTAGGCTTTCTTCTGGAACTTTCAGGCATGTCGACCAGTGCCGATTGCTTTCCTCCCTTTTGCCGTTCAATGCCAAACACGCACCAAAGAAAGTGATGTTATAGAGGTAGCAGAACAAGATGGCCGTACCAGCATATAGGCAGAAGGACTGTACTGAACCAAAGGGGTTACTGTAACTGAGGTAAAAGGCCACAACGTCAGTCAAGGTGGTGATGGTGATCGAGATGGCTGCCTCTCTGTAGGTGGCAGCCATGCGCTCTGCTACACTGTCTTGGACGTTGGTCTGCTGCCAGCAGGAGATCATGATGAACATATCATCAATGCCTATACCTGAAAAAGTTCATGTCGTACAATTCATGCGCCATGACTTCAGAAATTTATAGAGTGTCTAATCTATATGGTTAAGAATCGTCTTACCAAGTACCAGGAATGGAGCAGATGCGACGGTTATGACAAACGGGACATTCATAAGCAAGAGTAAGCCAAAACCGGAAAGCACGGCTAGTCCAGTCGAGGTCACTCCGAGAGAGGCCACCCAGGCTTTATTCCTCACGTTGTCAAACCTGCCGAGAAAAATCAATCCGAGCATCGTGACGTTATTAGTTCTGTATGCTTGTTGTAAGTTTTAATAAAACTGAGTGTGATACAAACCTTACACATGACAGCACTGAAAACACAATGGCAATAAAGTAGGTGATGGAAAAGAGCTGCGTGACAGACTCGGTGCTCTTTTCGAATTCTTGTTGCCTCGACATGGATGTGAAATAGGACACCTGGAAGAAAGCCCACTCGAATAATTATTTCAGTTCATAATTTATGGCCGTGACAGCTTCTTTCCTTAAAAAAAAACAACAAAAAAAATTTTTTCCAGGCTAAAAGTGTCCTTTTCAATTTGTCGATCTTAGCTTTCCCTGTTTATCCAAAGTTCCGATAAGTTTGGTCATAATTTAATGCCCAGATTTTGTAGGTGTGATGAAGCAGGACAAACACCCGATCCAGTTAATCAAGAGCATTCAAGTACCACAATTAGACGTGTAAGAACTAAGCTCCATAGTCTTAGCTCTTAAACACTACTAAAGCCGGTAGATTTCCACTAAAGGAATATTGATATTCAGTAAGATCTTTACCCTGGTTTGTGTCATGGTGGATCCATAGCTTATCCTGGGGTGTGCCCTGGATGGGACGCTGGATTTTCACCAAGGGGCAATTCAGGGTCCAACTTCCGGGATAATTTAGGCTGTATTCAAATGCCTCAGTTAGAGGAGTTGGTGATTGGATCTGTATGCCTGTCATCTATCAATGTCTCCTAAACCCGGTAAAAGAACTGAAACTGGTGATCATAAATCTTGTAAATTAGGTGCACCAAATTCCACTAAACTCTGGGGACACAGGAAACAGTTAGACTCGTCTAGCTTACGAGAAAGTTTTGACATACCTGTGTCACATATGTGGACTTGTTGCTCAGCAAATTCACAAAGTCATTCAACCAAGCCGTCTCCAGCATGCCGTTACTTTGCCGTAGGTAATAAATGAGTCTTACTGCCTTGGCACTCTGAACAAATCCATTCCTGTCCACTTCTACCTGCCCAACTGAATGTTCTAGATGAACAGCACCGAGTGTGTTGTCATGATATACTGGGAAAGTCAGGTTGAACCTGTGAATGTTGCTTGTATTGTAGTCCAAAACCTTGAGAAGAATGTTCTCTTGACAGGACTTGTTCACTCGAGCGCAAACCTCGTTGTAGGAAAACTCCCGTCCGTTATAAACCACGGTCATCCTCCTCACGCGGTCGTCCACGCGCAGGATTTCTGCAAGAGCGTCTTCGCTGAGAACGTTCATCCCACAGGTGAAGATTGCAGATGCGTATGTACCATCAGTGCTCAACCTCGGAGCAGAGAACGTGTCACTATCATCCTCATCATCATCCTCATCATCATGGTCATGGCTGTGTTGGAAAAATGTCTCGTAGAAATGCTTCTCCATCTTTGCATGCCCATCATGTGGAGTGAACTGCTTCACAATGTCGTTAGACTTCCTATCCTCGAGAAAGTAGAAACCGACACCGAGAGCTGCAGACAGACTGAGCGGGATGAGGATGAACCACCACGGATGCCGTCCGATGAATCTGCCGACTCTTTCCAGACAAGATCGGATCGGTTTCTCTACACAGTTCGTGGTGAACACCATGGTGACCATGAGGACTTGATATTCTCCGACCGCTCAGGTTGATTATTTTCACACCGGTTCCCAATCACCTGTCTTTACCACGTCAAGCCCTACCTGTTAAACCTTCCCCAACTTAATCTTCAGTCTTTCTGTCACTGGTGGTTTCTCCAATCGGAGATGCATCAACCTCTCCTGTTCCAGGTTTTTCTGCTCTAACACACCTGACCCAGCTCATGAAGAGCTTCATAATGAGCTCAATGGGCCTGGATCAGGTGTTTCAGAAAGGAGAACCTGAAACCTTCAGACGATTAAACCAACCTCACACTAAGTTGTTTCACTGAGGAGGAACACAAAGGTTCTTCTTGAGCGTCTCATCATCTTATAACTGCAAGAACAGTTAGGAATTGTTTCTCAGATGATCAGATAATAGTCAAGTTTCTCTGAAGAGCTGTAATTTTCTGATGCAGTGGTCAGGTATCTCATGCATCCCTGGAGGCCATTATGCACTCTGGGAACAGAACAATAGGTCTTTGTTCTTTGACAAGGAAAACTATTCTCAAGAAAATGGCACACTGCTGATTCATCCAAAAGGGAAAAGGATAAACTCATATAAACGGTGTATTTAAGTTATTTAGTATTTGTCTCTTCCTGTAAGAGTATGTATTTGAGAATTTTAATGTGAACAAAAGCAAATATTTCTGGAGTTCTGGAATTTTCCTTCTGACTTTTTTTCTCCTTCTTCTCAGAGCTCAGAAATGGAAAAGCTGTCCCAAAATGGCTGAGAGTTGTGGTCAAGTCCATATATAGTCTTTTTTTTGAGTTTTCTTACCCAATAGTTGGTCAGAGAAATGATAATTTCTTAACCACATCATTCGTGGCTATTAGTTGAAGATTTACTCTTATTGTGTTTACGGTGTGTACATATTTTTGCTTAGTGATTAGTGGAATTTTAGTCAACAGGAATTTCAGGAATGAATGTGATTGGCTGAGCCGGTGGAAAAAATATCCCTTTGGGTCTTTTGTTCCCGAAGTTGACTCTTCACTCCTCATTTATGATGATAATCAGCCATGGCTTATGGTTATTATTGAACTGAACCCCAAAAGCGTGTGATAGGTTTATAAGTAAACACATGTCATATGTCAACAAACGAGAGGAAAGCACTTCACAGGCATTTAACCAGTTTATGAATGTGTTCACATTCACTATTACAGAAAATACAGTCTATTTGCATAAAACCACATGAAACAATCAGCGAATCTGAGTTTTCCTTTCAAAGGAAATAAAAACTGCAATTGAAAATACACTGGCGGTTTAGCTCGCATGCTCATCCTCTAAAGCACTTGTGCTTTATTTGAACAGTTTTGCAATGGTAATTATTTTACTTTCTAACAATGCACAGATCGGCGCGGTGGTGAGCACAGTCGCCTCACAGCAAGAAGGTCCTGGGTTCGATCCCCGGGTCACCCAGGGTGCCTTTCTGTGTGGAGTTTGCATGTT
>JAQQZR010000018.1:14742376-14793093 GCA_030068235.1 Notoglanidium macrostoma
TGAATGCGAGCGTGTGTGGCTGTTTGTCTGTGTTGGTGGACTGGCGACCTGCCCAGGGTGTACCCCGCCTCTCGCCCCAAGATGCTCCGATTGGCTCCAGCTTCCCCGCCACCCAGACGGATAAGATCGCTATAGATCGCTGTAGATAATGGATAGATGGATGGATAATGCCAAGATTGTCTTCTGCAAAGGGAACGAGCTTGGGATTCATGCGTAACACTTTGCAAACATACAAATGGCAAGCTCTACATAAAACAAACAACAAAAAAAAACCCTGAAATCATTGTATAATGAAAACACATGTTCACACAAAACTATTCATAAATTCCCAATACATGCCTCAGCAAAGGAACCAGAATTATCTGGTTATATTGATTATCTGGGTGGATTATCTTTATTTATAAATATAATAAATTATTATTTGGGTGTTGTAGGTTTGTACCTACAGAGTTGATGATGTAATCATAGCCCATCCTGTGCTCATCCCAGGACTCCTTCACAGTCTGAACATTTTCCTCCTGAACACACTCAGTATTGTTTTTCTTTAAAAACTCTTCTACTCGATACTGAGTCATAATCCCACTATCAGGCATCACCCAGAAGAGGACACATTCCCTTTCGAGTCCGTCTAAAAAATAAGTTTAAGACAAATACACAATCAACAAAAAGAAAGGGATTTTATTGGGGTGGCAATGAGGGATATTTGGGTGTTCTCTTGTTCCTCGTGACGTCACATGGTGCCCTCTGAGGCCCCGCCCACCATAAACTTCGCCAACCTTCAGACACAAACAGTGTCACGTCACCGCATCCAGCATTGTCCTGAGCGAAGCTCCGGAAAACCTCATAATATGGACGACGACGTGTTAACCACCCTGAAAATATTAATCATCGGGGAGAGCGGCGTTGGGAAATCCAGGTAACACGGATTAAACCTGAAGAGATATTTCTGCATGATTAGAATAAAAGAGTCCAGAAGTTGCGAAACAACTTAGCATTGGTAGCATATCTTCTATCGTTAGCACTATGATCGTGAACTCAGCTGTCCTGTCGCGCTATTTAGAATAACACAATAAAGCCTTTTATAGTATTATTGTCTTATTACTACATACATGTATTCAATTTGACAGGCGTGATGTTTGAATGTAATTTCTTCTCTGACGTGAAATGCAACTTCATACGTTTACACGCTAAGCTAAGCTAACGGCCGTTCTTTTTTTTTCCGTGCCCAGCTGTCGCATAAGTCCCGCCTTCTACGCTACGATTGGTTGCTTTGTTCTCTCTCGCAGCAATGGGATTGGTCGGATTAATCTCTCAGCCAATCAGCGTAGAAAGCAGGATTGTCCGAAAAAACGGACAGGGAAGCGAGTTAGCGTAGCGTTGGCTAGCAACGTACATTTTGTTTCTAAATTTCAGGCATAGCTGAATAATATTTTACTTAAAATATTACCTAAGTGATTGCTATGTAGATTAGAACTCCTTCCCGGTGTCCAAATAAATATTTCCGAGCTAGCTAAGAAGATTAGCCTGCTAATAGGTCTCGAGTCTGCATGACGACGGTGTTGATCTAAAGCACGTTGTTGTTGGTTTTTTTTCCCATCATGAAACCGATATTAATCCCCTGAACAAAGAGTTTAACATCTTATCAATGCGGTCATGTTTGTTATTTGATATTAAAATAGATTTTGGTGATACATAGGTCAGGTCGGTTAGGTCAAGGAGTCCAAACACACCCGGTTATTTTGTAATTTAACTACTTCCGGTATATGGAACATTAGAAGCGTGTTTAAATTAAATATTTTTCTTTATTTCTCTTTAACTGTTTGTTTGAACCCAAATTTGTCTTTTGAGAAGCCTGGGTGACCTCCATGACCCAGACAGAACCCACTTAAAAGATTTGGTTTTGCAGTTTAACGAGGCTAGAAAACACAAACCTGTAGATATTTGCAGTTTTGTCATTTGTTTTGTGTAGTTTCTTGATCTACTAGGAAGAGACATGGTCTAATATTCTAAAAAATATATATATAATCGAGTCATGAAACATCACTGTATTACTGTATCACAACGAGTTGACTCTTTGAACCGATTCTTCAAAGAGCCGACACTTTCCGAGTGACACATGCTGGAGTAATCTTCCGTAATCTTTTGCAAAAAAAGAAATGTGTATATATATATATATATATATATATATATATATATATAATATAATGTTTTGTTAATTAGACGGTAGAGTGAGATTTCACAGAACAATCTTGTCCATAGTTATGCTAGGAGAGCTGTCACTAGTCAGAAAATTCTCCAGTGAGTCACTTGGAAACGGAAAGAGTCGACTCTTCATGGTGAGCTGAGCCAAATGATCCGATTTACGTGGAATGTAGATGTAGAATAATGATAAGCACAATCAAAAGATAAAAGTCAGAAATGCAGCACTGACATGTCAGGGACGATGTGGGACCGAGTCGTTTTTTAGAATAATGTATACATAATTTAAAAGTACTGTTTTTTCCTTGCAGTTTGCTCCTGAGGTTTACAGATGACACGTTCGACCCCGAATTAGCCGCAACAATCGGTGAGTCAGAGGATTATTTTAGCCCTCTTCCCGAACCGGCTTACAGATTACTGCTTCTCTGTGTGTATCAGACACGTTACATAGGTATAGACTTTAATCAGGCTTTAATAAGATTTCAGAATGATTGTTTGTCTTTTAAAAATGACATCAGGTTTAAACATTTTTTTATTTTGTCTGAAGCATAATCGAATATTAAGCAAGGAATATTTTCTCCAATAAGCTGCTCTCGGTTTCTGGACGTTAACATGACCGCAGATCAGAATTAGACCAAAATGCAGCTTAACTTTAAACCTGGATCGCCGCTGATGTCCTCGGTGTTTAAGCTGTTTATGGGATTTCAAGCTAGTTCTTAAAATTATCACCCAAACCTTATGTAAAGCTGTAATCCATCAGTTTGTTTCTAAACATTTTTTTTTTTATCCACAGAACTAAAATAAAAAATTTGAAGAAATTGCCATCCGAATAAAGTTTTAATAAGAAGCACGTTACGTTGATGTGGCTAGAATCATTTTAAACTCAAAAGTGGAAAGGTTGAAACAGCGAATAATAATAATCGTAGCTGTAAACACTTTTATTTGTAGGTAAGGTGTTAGAAATAAATTGCTAGCTGCGGACGTTTAACAGTCTGTGTCTGCGTGTTGTAGGCGTGGACTTTAAAGTGAAAACTATAGCAGTGGACGGCAACAGAGCCAAGCTCGCTATATGGGTAAGTACTTTATTTTAAATTAAATTTTTATGTCATTTTAAACTGTTAGATAAACTTTATTTGTCCCTTGTTGCATGTTCTTTATAATACACTTTATTGTCCCTAAATTAAATTTGGGCAATGCAGGTGTTCACTACAGTACACTCCTGGGCAAACCCAGTACCGCAAAACATGAAGCTTTTAATGGTCTCAACAAAAATCACTGGGCAGAAACTGAACAGGAAGTAAAAAAAAAAAAGCGCGCTCCTGAGGCCTCGGCCTTGTTTTGCCGGTCGATGCTCCTTGCTGAAACTGTCGGGGGGAAAAGCTGGAAACGGGGAAGTTCACTTACATAGTCTTCTGGTGCGCAAAGAGAAAATCAGGAAAAGCCTGAAATGTTTAAATGATATAAAATTGAAACTAACTCGTCTGGGGGTTCAAAATGTTCCAAAATCTCTTGTTTGAAGACTTTAACATCAACACGGACTCGTCTTTCTGTAACAAGCCGTCTGCAAGTTCACCCACAAGCCTTCAACATTTAAAGGGAATGGAGGGAAAAGCTGCACCACACCGATTTACTTTATCTAATTGTTTCATTCTTGCTCATTTTCCTGACCAATGATTTGCTCTTGAGACCATTAAAAGCTTCATGTTTTGCAGTATTGGGTGTTTCTTTTGCCCAGTGTGTATCTAACAGCAGCAGGTCAGATCCTAAACTGGATTTAGCTGTTCTAGTACTGCTTGTTGTCTAATAGAACAAGAATCATGCAGTATTTTCTTGCCCACAAGGTGTCGCTGTTGCCATTTCAAAGCTGTTCAAATCAGGGCGCATCTGAACACTGCAGCACACGCCTCGTACACGCCTCGTACTCTGATGAGTTCAGTCACCGCACGTGTTTAATATCTAACTCTGCCTAATTACATGTTTTGGGGTCCGTTTCTTTTCTTCCCAGGACACAGCCGGGCAGGAGCGGTTCAGAACTCTGACACCCAGCTACTACAGAGGAGCACAGGGGGTAATATTAGGTAAGTCAACGTCCAACACACACACACACACACACACACGTCGTTCATACCCTAGTGGTGTTTCATCACTGAGCTTTGATGTGACCAGCTGCAGTAACGGATGAGTCAGTGTCTGAACGACAACTTTCACTCTCCAGCTTCTGTTTTCTGCAGAGCAACAGTAACCAAGCGTGGGCGGGGCCTGTGGGCGGGGCCTGTGGTTGGTTAGTTAGGGATAAAGATTAGTTTTTTTTTTTTTTTAAGAAACACGACGTTCACATGCACACATCTGCCTTTAAGATGCAAGCCTGAGATAATGAACAGTTTAGGAAAAAAATTATAACTTTAAAAATAATATTCTGTTAATGTTTGTCCATTAACGTTTCCATTAATGTTTGATATTAATACATGTTGCCGTTTTACACTTATGAGTGTTGAGGAACCTGGAATAAATGTAATTTATACATGACCTATTGCATAGCACACGGTCAAAAAAAAAAAAGGTTTTCTTAGTATTCTGTGTCACCACAAAATGAGTCCATTTATTTATTTATTTATTATTATTTATCGATATATATTTTAAAAAATGAACAGTTGTAATCTACAGTTAATCTTTAACGTAATGGGTCGTCTGATGAATTTGGAAATCGGTATCAGCAATGAACTCACATTTATTTGGTCTGCAAGGTCATATTTGTAGTTGTTTTACAGTGTAATATCTTGGTGACTGATCATTACAGATTAAGGAAGATGTTTAGGGGGAAATTAGATGAACGATACGTGGGTCAGTTTTTGGCACAACGTTTAGCGACACCGGACTCATTTCTTGGCGACGCCCAGAAGTCTCATGCGTCATCATTTTTCCGTATTCAGGCACTGCTGCGTGTGAAAACCCCACATCATCACGACGGTCACGGGGACGTGAATATTAACGGACACTCTCGACCCGAATAACCAGCTGTTCCTAATAAAGTGGCCGTGCGTGGGCGTAATTTAAACCGTGACATTTGAAACTTCTAAATGCGGCCATCGTGCACGTGTTTACAGCAATGTGTTTAGGTTTAACTCGCTCCCTGAGTCTGGAGCCTGTTGCTTATGATGTCATTCGCGGAGAATTCATTGGATTTGCAATTTCTTTCTTTTAATTTAAAAAGTCCTGTAAACTGCAGCGAAACATACCAGAGAACAATGGCCTCTTGTGTCGGGTGTCGAGCTGTCATCACTCGTTCCGTTGCAGAAAGGGCTGCACAGCGTCACAGAGAGCGCGCCCTCGCATCGCCCTCGCGGCGGCTCAGTCCGACAGCGCTGTTTACGTGATCAGACCGCTGCTGTGTACGCTAACGTGTCCGTATCGATTACTCAGGTAGTGCGCCGCTCGGCGTGTTTGTTAAACACGGTGGCCTGGTTTATTGTTCCCCAGCACGCACGTGCTTTGTCTTTCAACAGCGTGTGCGTGTGTGTGTGTTTCTGAGAGGACACCATGCCCAGCGCACACCTGTTTCGAATCAGCCGGATTGCGAGCTGGAACTTGTTTAGCAAGGTGCTAGCACACGGAGCAGGAAGTGCAGCGCTCGCTTGCGTACGCACGTCGGCGTGATCGGCGCCCGAGCTGTAAATTGTATCCTGTCAGGTGAGTTATCATATTAAACGGTTCACTCCTGTGTGTCTCAGTGTACGACGTGACGAAGAGGGACTCGTTCACGAAGCTGGAGAACTGGCTCAATGAGCTGGAGACGTACTGCACGCGCAACGACCTCGTCAAAATGCTCGTCGGAAACAAAATCGACAAGGTTTGTTGCTGCACCACAGAATTCCCGTCTGCCACTAACGATTCGACGACACACTCGGGGTTGTGCTGTTACAGGAAAACAATCAGCTTAGTGTGCGGCGTGACCGTTACCACACCAACGTGTTGTATTCCTCTAATACACCAGCGATTTGCCAAGAATTATAGTATGTTTGTTTATTTAACATCAACACGTCGTCATTTTTATCCATTTATAGTTACACTCTTTCAATAAATGCTGAATAAATCAGACGCTCGAACCACTCTGGCCCTCTCACCCAAAAGGATGTTTAGCATCCAAGTGTGTAAGCTGTTACTATAGGAACGAGAAGCACTTGGATGTAAATCTGGGATTTGTCATGCAGCCGGAACTCCGGTCGGAGCTGCTGTTCTGGAAAACGACTCGACACATTCCGGCCAATCAGAGTGGAGGATTCGATAGCGCCGTGGTACTGCAGGAATCTTTCTAGAGTCGCCCGAAAAAAAAGTGGCATTGCGTCATCGTTTATAAGAGCCTGTCACGGTTCGGTATGCAAATGAGACTCATTTGCATATTCATAGCTTCTGGATTTCACCTTGCTAAGCAGGTTAATATTTATTATAGTCTTTTCAAGCATGTTTGGAATAACGTCCGGACATCCAGTGACTGATTCTTTCTCACACGCTGTTAAGGTGTGGAAATCTAAACATGAATGTTTGTTTTTGTGCTGCAGGACAATCGCGAGGTGGACAGAAACGAGGGCCTGAAGTTTGCTCGTAAACACGCCATGCTGTTCATCGGTAAGCCTGTGCAGCGGCGAGATCAGGGAACTCGTATGGGTAGTGTTTTTCAGCAATCTTTCACATGTGCTTGTCAGCAGGGGTTGTGGATCAAACTGTACTTGGTTATATTTAGTTTTTTTCCCCCCCAGTCCGAAGTCAGAAATAAGGAATTATGAGTTTCAGTCGAACGCAGCTGAATATTAACTCGCAGCTCCTCCTAGTGGTCAGCCAGTGAATCGATCAGGTTTCTATCCTTAGCACATAATCAGTAAAATAACTTGTTGATGAATGATCAATATATTCGCGGCGCAGTTATCCGTGCTGGAGATACCTGGCGTAGATCTCACCCCTCGTTCTTGTCGTTTCTCCTCAGAGGCGAGCGCTAAGACCAGGGACGGAGTCCAGTGTGCCTTCGAGGAGCTGGTGGAGAAGATCCTGCAGACCCCGGGCCTGTGGGAGAGCAGCGTCCAGAACCAAGGCGTTCATCTCGGAGAGCAGGAGGCGCCGAGCTACGGCGGCTGTAGCGGATACTGCTCCCTGATCTAACTCCGATTCCCAATTCCACAGGACTGAGACACGAACTGCGATTTCCTGCTTCTGAGCGGCGAAGGTCGGCTGCGTCCAGGCGGCCGAAGGACGTTCACGCACCCTGTTTGTCCTTCCACTTTGGTTTCTGTATGGTATTTTATCTAACTTATCATAGAGCTGCGTTGAATTACAGTTTCTGTCACGTCGTCACTTATACTGAAGCAGAAGGACCCATTCTGTTCATTCTCTCTCTCTCTCTCTCTCTCTATGGTATAATTATTACAGTTTAAAAACAGGGGCCATTTAAAGTGAAGAAAGAGGGTGGGATTAGTTTCTCTGCTCCTGGGGTAAACGGTCCTAAATGTTCCATCGGGTTCCACCCCGTGCTTCGTCCCCAAGCCCCTTAGCGCCGCCTAATATACTATACTATATTATACTTCCTTTATTTTTGTAATAATTCCGAGCGTTAGCCGCTTTTACCCCGCACCGACCCGCCTCCTGTTTGCTGTTTTTATAATCCTCTTAGCCTCCTCGCATAGCATGATCCTGTTAGCATTTCTTGAGAAATATTCGTACTAAAATCTAAGGAATGCCTTTTTTTGTTTTGAATTCTTCTTGTACTCTATTTATAGTCTCTGGTGACTAAGCAGTGATTTTTACATCTGTAGAACATTGTAAGTGCAATAACGCTCCTTGTGTTCATTAACGGACCACTGATATGTCGAAGCACGTGAGTACTGGGTCTCGTGCCGTCCTGCTTACAAAAACTCCACAATCTTGGAAATGTCGGTCTTTTGGAAAGGTTCGGCTGTATACGATTGACTCGATTTCAGTCGCTAATCTGTCTCTCGCGTTTTATTTAAATGAACTTAAGCCTCTATGTTAAACATGACCGTCACTGTTGATATAACTTCACACTAAACCACTAGAAACAGGATTAATATCTGTAGCTCATGGCCTGATTAGTTAAATTTACAGTATTCTTTAGTGGGGAGCTGAACATACCTTCACTACGAACCGGTTACTTCCATGAAGAGCAGTCTGAAAGGTAAACATGCACCTTACAGCCTTTTAAAGGGACACTATATCAACATTCCCAGGTGTAAATGACGTATTAAAGGGTTAAGAGTACCGTCTGAGTGAGTACCATTAACCCTTTCCTTTCTTTTTATCCGAGAGCGCATATTAAACCTGATCTTATTTTAAAAAGTATTAGGATTTTCTCGAAGTACCTGAAAAATCGACAAATCCGTCTGTCCGCGTGCATTTATTTTTTAAAGGGGCGATATGTAAAAGTGTAAAAAGCATGCTCCGAGGCTGTAGCCTTCTGCTTTTCCTGATATTAGCCAAGCAAATAAAGAGCATGTGCAACGAGCAGAAACTTCTGAAATAAGTTTCCGACAGAAACTGGAACTCGTGAGGCGGATTTCTCTCTCTCTCTCTCTCTCTCGAGAGAGAGAGAGAGAGAGAGAGAGAGAGAGAGGAAACGGGTTTAATCTGTATGTGACGAGGCACCGGTGCTGTGAAATCTGTAATAGATATCCGTTTAACTCGCTACGTGAAGTTTACAGCAGGATTAGCCGACTTTTAAATGGCATAAATCACGAGTTTAGAACTTTCCTTAATGTAATCAAATAAACCAATCTTTACTCTGACCTGCTGTGTCGCGTCGTTTAACACTGACCTCTTGAAGTACATAAAAAAAGATTCTTATTTTGGGCCGTATGGTTCTCGTTCCTTAAAATACACGTAATCATGTCATGAAGTATCAGGCAGATTTTGTTCACTTTGATGGAAATTCCAATAGATGACAAACGGAACGCATCAGCTCCTTTTCATTGGTGTTGATCGCTCGGGTAGTTTATGGAGCTGGCGAAGATCCTCGCTGCGCCGATTTGCTTGATTATAGAGGATGCTGCTGTTTGCATTGCATCCCGTAGCACGTTAGGATCGGATTGGAAGTGTCACGGAGAACATCAGTGCTGTTTTCTTTTACAATAAAATTTCACCTATAATCAAACTGCCTTATAGTTTTCTGTTGAATCAGACAGTTTCGTCAGCGAGCCATCAAACGTAATTTGATACCCCGGGACAAAGACGTACATGAAATCAGCTCTTACCCACACCCGACTCTCGTTTTTCATCCATCCGTTTTCCTCCCGTTGACCTCTGTGCATTTGTGGCCCCATAGAAATACATGGAGTGTTTCATACAATGAAAGTGTTCCTGCTCGGTCACACCACATCAGAGAGCCACCAAACTTCATTCCGCAACTCGGACCAGACCAACACGCGCATCTATCCGTCTTTTTTTCCACTGGGGAGAAATCACGCTCACTTTTTCTTGTGGAAATGCATCTCTAGATTGTTTTTGTTTGTTTGTTAGTTCACTAACGGCCTCTGGGGCTGCCAGGTTCAGGTGTATTTTAATATCAAGATCAGATCACGTTCACAGATCAAACGGCACCTTTTTTTGCACCAGATCTAATTCAGGGGTGTCTCACTGAGCGAGGCGAATACTTACACAGTGTAGGATTTTTGTTATCCAAATCGTCATCTACTTTGTGACCCATAATCCCCAGTTATGTTCATTTCAGTTACAGATTACAACAGGATGAACTGTGGAAAAATTCAAGGGGGTAAATACTTATGCAAACCAGTGTTGGTCATTCTACAATGTCCTTATCCAGAGTGGAATTGAACCACCACTGACCAGATATTAGTTTTGACATGAATCGTGCATCAGAACCAAAAAAAAAGTTGCATGTGGATGGTCAAGCACAAAGCTTGCTGGGAAAAAGTGGGTTAAGTTCATTAACACGAGAACATATTGGACACATGCTTCGTTATGCTAAAGGTAGCTGTAGTTTAAATGAAGAGAAAAACCCTGTATATTGAAGTTGGGTATTTATTATCCATCATATGGTGATTGAGTGCGAGTTCGAGAAATTGAACTCCAGATGACCGGACAGTTCATTGGACAGACAGGATCTTGGTCCTCTGACTCGGTGTCTTGTTACTATGGCAATAAGCAAAGAGAAAACCCCAAACATGGCCATCTTATGGCAACAAATACGAGGATGAGTAGAGCCATTCATATTCCGTGTTATTGCAGTCGCATGTGGTTCACGTCCGTCAATCAGTCGTCCCATCGGAAGATGAAGTCCGCTTTGGTATTCTTCAGCGTCTTGGACATGCATGGTTCATCATTAAATACCACCATCGTCAAGCTGCTGTTTTTGCTAAATGTGTTGGTCGATTTCTCACTCTAGCCCTTGTATTAATCAGATCCACATCTTAGACCAGATCATCTGAGGTGCCGTGGTGATAATTTTTTTTAAACAATACAATGATGATATACATCATCAATTGAGTCTGTGAATTAATATACGTTATATCAACCCATATGTGCTTGTTGAACATCCCATTCCAGATTTAGTTCCCTCTTTGCCGTTATAAAACCTCCGCTCCACTTCTTTCCACTAGATTTTGGACCGTGGCTGTGGGGACTTGGGGAAGGCGCACGTATGGGTGTGATGTGTCAACATACTTTTGGCCGTATAGTGTTTATTGAGGCCATAAAATAATATAATATAATAAATAAAATAATATACTGAGGACTTGAGACACTATATTCAGGCTATGATGTAACATATTGAAGTCACAAGTTTATATATCGAGGCCACAAGATAATATGCTAAGCTCATGAGATAATATATGGAGATATTTTGAGGCCACAAGATAATGAATTATTGAGACCATTAGAATATATTGAAACCATAAGATGTAAAAACCACAATAATATATTCAGGCCATAAGGTAGTTTGTTAAGGCAAAAAGATATGTTGATGCCACAATTGAACATTTTCAGTTCTTGGAGTGCACGACGTGGCCTTTGCAGAACCTTGCACTCTTGGGTTGCCCTTCCAAGTATGCCTGAGGTCCGTCTTCAGTAGGACTGCCCGATGAGTTTGGAAGGATTTGGCTGAATGGGAGCGGATAATAAACTACACCTGTACGCTTCAGAATTCGTCCTTCCGCTTCTCTCAGCAGTCCCGTCATCCATAAATACAAGGGAAGCAGTTCCATTGGCAGCCACGCCATAAAACGAGGTCTCCATGAGCATCTCCATACTCTTCTCTTCATTCAGTATCATCGTACAAGTTGCTCTTTGGCTCGTCTGTCCATGGGATGTCATTCCAGAACTCAAATCCGGTCTTCCTTTTTTCCCGAGGCTTACCAATGGGTTTACATATTGTGTTAACCCGTCTGTTTTTACTCGGGCGAAGCCTTGTCTTGATTGATGACTTCGAGACAGACATGCCTGTCTCGTGGAGGGTGTTCTCGATCTGGCTACGTGTTGTGAATGGGTTTTTCTTCACCAGAGGAGGAATTCTTATCTAATCATGTGTTACAATTGTTTCCATGGTCTTCTAGGCCTTTCGGTGTTCCCGAGCTCACCAGTGCATTCTTTTTTTCTTTTTTAAGAATGTACCAAATAGTTGATTTGGCCACGCCTAATGTTTGTGCTATCTCTATGGCTTTGTTTTGACTTCTCAGCATAACGATGGCTTGCTTCACTGGCACTGACAGCTCTTTGGACTTCATTTTGAGAGTTAAAAACAACAGATTCCAAACAAATATGCCACAATTGAAACCAACTCTAGATTTGGTCCTTTACAAAGGGGGGGGGATGTGATGTACAAATTGCTGTAATTCCTACACCGTTCACCCAATTTGGGTTTAAACACCCTCAAATTAAAGCTCAAAGTCTGCACTTCGTTAGTTAATTTCATCTCCAATATCCCGCGGTAGGCAGCTGAAGTACGAGAACCTCGTCCGTGTCCAAAAACGTACGGACCCGACCGTATTCTGACGAGCGCATCGGTGTGATCGTTCGCCCGGAGCCGTAACGCAGTCAGGTGTGGCGCCGTCGAACCTACATCGATGTTTATCGTGTTTGGTTTTTTACAGCTTCCAGATGCTTTTACCACAAACCACTTTTGAAAGTGTAACAATGATAAAGGGCAATTTGTGCGAGGAGGAAAAAACCAAATTCCCACCGTGTTGATATAAAGGGCGTAGCTGAAATGCTCTCAGGTGGTGGAAAACTGAACGCTTGCATAAATCAGCAACTTCCAGATAAGAAGAGATTTAGAAAAAATTAAAAAATAATCAAACAGCTGTAACACGGTACGATCTGCAACATATCTCCTGTCAAAATACCGTTTGATGCTAAGTTCCTTAGACTGATGACTCATATTTAATATCATCAAGCCGCATAACTGAAATGCACATGCTTATCCATTACTGACAAATCCTCTAACATCAGAGGTTTTAGATATGAACGGCAGTAAATGTTTCAGCATGGAGCGCGCTGTTTCTCTGATAGATAAGAAACTCGTTCGCCGTGTACGGAATAAAACACTTGGAGGCGTGCCTTTATAGGAAAATAATCAAGGACAGGGTGGCAAAGTGGAGTTCCTGTTAGTACACCAAAGTTACCCTGTGTTTTCCTAGACATACATTCAAAATGACCAGCAATCAATTAAACATCGCAGAAAGTAAACAGGAACTTGGTTCTTCTTCCCCTGATCTTCGGAAAATTCACACGAACTTCCCGTTGGACATGAAGAATATTCACTCTATGTAGAGAATTCTTCCTACATCTCGCTTTAATATCCGTCTTACATCATACTCGCTGTGTTTGTTTCGTATCAGCTTCCCATAACAGATGAAATGAAAGTGGTTCTTACTCGGTTCTACTGTACGTCTGAAACGGGGTGTGTTCCTTCCCTGCAAAAGCTTGTCACTAGGGACATTTTTACATAACGAAAGACAAACAGAATCAGCTCATCTGGTTTTATTGAAACGGGAAATGCTGGAAAGAGGAAAATATTTCCGAGACAATATTTTGAAACCGGCGGATCTGGTCCGGACTCCGTGAGTGACGATGATCTGAGTCACAGTCAGTGATCCGCAGAAAGCTGATTACTCACAGATGGGTCAGCGAGAGTTCGAGGAAAGATTTTCATCAATGTGGTCTGTAACGGGGTGGGACGATAGAACCTGGCCGTTATTTCCCCGCGGGCTCGTCGATCATCAGATACACAAGGCAACATTAGTATGGCTGTACCTATATAATAAAAAAATAATGAGAAACAACTGTCGAGCAATAATCGTTGGACAATAATCCTGCCTCGGTAAACTTAACTTAGAAAAGTGGTAAACGTGTATATGAATATATTACATTTCGACCAGATCGCAAAACCTGCCAGAATAAAAATGATACTTAAAAAAAAAACAACGACGACGACGACGAGAAGAAGTGGACTTCGCTATATGATCTAACATCGGAAATTCGCTGGCTTTAACAGTCCGAACCAAACTTCGATCCACGGGACTTCCGGTTTGTCTTGGTGGACAGTCTGGATGTCATTTGGCATAATCAGGCACATCGGTGAAATATCCGAATCACGTCCTTATAAAATACTGCGATAGTCGGTTTCCAAAGCTAACATGACGATCGGACGTCCACGTTCAAGTCTTCAGACCTCAGCTGGGTACTACTGAGGAGGAGTGATGGGCACTTTGACAGTCTTTATCTCCGCTATGTGCGAGGATTTCTGGATGATGCGGCTGGTGGTGCCGGCATGCGTGGCGTCCTCACTCTGAGCCAGGTTAGTCAGTGCCATGGCAGCGTGCAGCTCGTTCCAGTACGTGGCGCTTTTCCGCATGCCTCCTTTCGGATTGCACCTGAGACGAGACGGATGGATCGTGTTGGAAAGCGCTTTGATTGGAATTAGAGTATACAGTACAAGTTCGGACACGCCTACCCCTTCACAGGTTTTGTATTTCACTGTCTGTATTATCTTAAGCGGTCACCTGGAATGCTTTTCAGTGAACAACTGTGCCACTGAGTTTTAGAAATAAGTGGAATTTCTTGCCTTCTTAATGTGTTGAGATCATCAGACCATTGTGTTGTGGTATATGAGGCACCAATATAGCTCTATTCCACTGACCGAGTAAAGAGAAACGGCATTACCTTAAGACATGACGTGACTTTTAAGTAATAAAAATAAAGAAAAAACAGTGAATTACAAGGTGTGTCCAAACTTTTGACTGGCAGTGTATAAAGGGCGACTTACCTGTCATGGAACTGGGAGCCGCAGTCCACGGATTCTAGGAAGGAATGAAAAAACAGCCTTCAGCGTTCCCTTACTTTGTCCTTGAGGCAAGTTTAAGTATTCATATTCACTCCTCGGCAAAAACGCAATATTGCGAAACATGAAGCTTTTAACGGTCTCAACAAAAATCAATGGTGAGGAAAATGAGCAAGGATGAAACCTAGATAAAGTAAATTGGTGGTGCAGCTTTTCCCTCGATTCCCTTTAAAGTCTTGCGGGGGAAACCTGCAGACGGCTGTTTACAGAAAGAAGAGTCCATGTTGATGTTCAAATCAGAGGAGATTTCGAACCCCCAGACGAGTTAGTTTCAATTTTATATCATTCAAACATTTCAATCTTTTCCTGATTTTCTCTTTGCGTGCCAGAAGACTATGTAAGTGAACTTCCCCGTTTCCAGCTTCAACGGTTTCAGCAACGAGCATCGACCAGCAAAACAAGGCCGACGTCTCAGGAGCGCCTTTTATTTTTATTTTTTTTAACTTTCTGCCCAGTGATTTGTGCTGAGACCATTAAAAGCTTCATGTTTTGCACCATTGGCTTTGCCTCATTTATTATGCCCAGGTGTGTACAGTATATGCTGCTATAACCTTGCGAGCTGCTTCGGATGTAATCCCATCTCTGACGCCAATTTCCAAGGTACAAGCAGGTAACTAAGCAACGCATTATGATGTATGTATAACTTAATGCATTGTTGGTGCATTAAAACCATTTATTATTTTACCATAGTGGTATCATTTTGTTATGAATCCACACTGCTCATGATAACACTTCAAATGTACATTTAAATGCAGGTTGTTATATGAAAGTCATCACATGATGTGACCTCAACAATGTTTAGTTTTCCATAACAGTATGTTCTGAAGTGTTTTATTATACAGGGTGTCCCAAAAGTCTGGATCCGCCGGCATTTTTCCTTATATGAAATGTAATATTTGGCTTCGAAACGAACTGATAGAAGTCCAAGGCTGTCAATTTGAGCATTTCTTGTAATATCTGTAGTTAAATAAATAGCTGCCTATAAATCCAGATTTTGGGGCGCCCTATATTTATAAGGTTTATACACAGTGGAACAAGTTTCTCCATCACGCGACGTTTCCTCGCAGACTCTCTTTTTTTTTTTTTTTTTTTCTTCCAGTCGAAATTAAAAACCTAATTTGTCACGTTAGCAAGAATCCTGAAAGACATTTCCGTGTCGGAGACCTCGCGGCGACGCCGAGAATGTCTCCTCACGGAACGCTTCACCTTGCGCATGAGCCGTTGCCGTAGAAACGACAACGCGGTAGAACGGTTGCGGAATTGCGACGTGAATTCGATTTTTTTTTTTTTTTTTTTTTAACCCCCCGAAGGAATCCAGACGCTCGTTAGACGCTGGAACACTCGCGCACTTTTGTCGGAAAAACAAAAACAAGAAAATGTTTTGGACACTGATTCTCATCACATTGTGCTGCAGTCTCAATATTTTGGCTTGGCAATAAGCACAGGCCAATAAAAACAAGATTAAACAGCTTACAAGCGAAACCAAAGAAAGACGATCTAATGCAAACACAGATTGAAGGCATTGTCTGTCCTGCTGACTGCCTGTGCCACCGGGTCTGTCTGAGCTCATGCTGGCGTTGTTGCCGTGCTTGCGTGTAAATCACAATGTCTAAAGGCATGTGCGTGCTGGCGAGAAGAACGCGCGTCTGCGGAGAGTTACAGGCGAATGGCCGTGGGCCGTTTGACCGTGCTCGGGCACTCAGGCCAAAACAAATGCAATTATGTGTGGAGATGGAAAAAGCATATCTGCGCTGTGTCAGGAGCACAGACGCGCACTCTGTTCCACAGCTCATTTGCATCATTTAGGCTATTTTTCTTTCCCCCTGTGTGTGTTTCTCTAATTCTCCTACCACTCTTCTCACAGCCCACTCTCCAGGCTTTGCACTGAGAAGAAAGAAAAAAAAATTAACAAAGTTCTAAAGTCAATTTCTGTCGGATTTCAAGGCCACGGATGAGGCTCTACGCCACCACACCTGTTATGGTGCTTTGTTGAATTTTTTTTATTTTGGATAAATCTCACTTTGCGCTTGGATCCACAGTGCCTCGTTTGTCACAGAAGACTTCGCCTACGGATGGATCCAGCAGAGCTCGACCCGGACCTGGACCTTCTCCTCGGGAGAAGCGCATGGAGGAATTCTCCAAGGTATTCCGCCCAGATCTGCCGGATTTCTTCATGCAGTGCTGCGTATCTATTCTCCATCTCTTCCTCTATCTCTTTTCCTATGGAAATACCCGGAGACTGGGTTCCACGCCAACGCCGCAGCGTCCTGAAGCCACGATCTTGCTCAGGACATTTAGAGCTGAGAACCCGCTGACGGACGACGGCCTCCTGACGAGGTTTCAGCTCGGGAGACGTCCGACGCAACGCAAGTACCCGACGTTTGGGTGTTCTCGGCTACATGTCCGCGTGGCAGCCTGGATCGGAGCGTTTTCTACTACATAGTGTATGGTTCTTTAAAAAAGAAAAAAAGAAGACAAACATTCCTAACCTGAAATACAGTGTTAGAATTTTCAATGCGAAAACGATCCAATACTGCATATCTGTGAGTGGCAAAAGTATGTGACCCTTGCTTTCAGATCCTCTTGTGCAGCAGGAACCGCGACTAAACATTTCTGGATAGTGTCGATCGGTCCTGCACGTCGGAATTTTAGCCCGTTCTTCCGTACGGAACAGCTTCAGCTATGGGATGTTGGAGCGTTTCCGAACTGCTCACACAACATTTCTATTGGAGTAAAGTCTGGACTTCCAAAACAAAAATTTTATTCTACTTTAGCCAACGATTTGTGTGCTTAGGGTCGTTGTTTTGCTGCATCACTCACTTTTTCTTGAGATTTCAGTTTACAGACAGAGTCCTGATATTTTCCTTTAAAATTTGAGCTTTCGGAATTCATTGTTCCATCAACCATGGCAAGCCGCCCTGGTCCAGATGCAGCGAAACAGGCCCGAACCATGATACTACCACCTCCATGTTTCACAGCTGGGACAAGGTTCTTACGCTGGAACGCCGTGTTAAATTCGTCCCTGTCCAAAAGTCAAAACAGCGGTTAAAGATGAAATATCGCTGAGATGCCGTGCCTACCTTTAAATGACAATTTGATTATCATGATCGTCTCATCACCTGAGGTAAAAGCCGCTTGTGGTGTTTAAACACGAGCCTCATTGTTGTCTCTTCACGCAACTGGTCTCTGTTCACGCTAACGTCAGTGCCGGAATAACGGCTGATCCGATCCAGTTAGTCCGTTATGGCTAATCTTTTCATTAGACCATTTAAAAACTTTGTCTGCTGTTTATCCGTAAGTTTTCCTCTGTTCTGATGATGATATAATGGCGTGAGAGCGGCGCAGACCTTTTCACAGCCTTGCTCGGATTGCAAAATGAATTGATTGGAGTTAGTCCGGTTTCACTTCAGCGGATCACGAGGAAATCATGCTCATGAGGATTTAGACGTCTTTTAAGCAAACGGGTTTTTTTTCCAGAACGTAGCCTAAATAAAACCATATCCGTGTCCTTTCGATGAAACGTACCGTATGCATGCATTGGAAGAATCCGATTTTTCAGCATTCTTCGCTGTTTTTGAGAATTCAACCATCTGACTGGTTTCCCCCAGGCAGTTATTGTTTATACTGCTGCTTTTTCCAGTTTTATGGTTTTTCCTGGTCCACTCACACTAAGCAGCTAATTCCCAACCCGTCCAACATGAGGATCAGGAAATATTTTCAGGCAGGAAGATCGTAAACCTCTGCAGGATGGCCGACCTCCACGACCGGGGCTGTATAGTGCAACGCACCAGAGGTATTTATTCTGCGCTCTGACACGTTTTTAACATTTTTGACTAGCGTTCATGCGGCCTTTCGTAAAAGTATCTGCTCAGGTTTATCTTGTAATAGTGGAACTACTTCATTATTCTTCATTTATTATCCAGATCAGGGAGGGGAAAAAATCTCTCGCAAGGGAGACGCGAGAGGGAAAATTGGACCGCGCCCTCTCGCACACTTTTTTTTTTTTTTTTTTTTTTTCTTTTTTTTTTTCAATCGCCTGAGCCTGTAACATCTCCAGCTCGGATTTCTTAAAACAACACCTGCGCCAAAAGCTACTTTAAAGCATTAATAAATCATTTGACCCTAATTCCTGTGCGCTACCGAGCGTCTCTCTTCGCGTTCTCGGGCTTGATTGAAGCTCTGAGGGCGAGGAACGTCTACTTTTCAATTTCAATGTAATCAATCGCATGCTCGTGTAATAATATTTAATAGCCTGTGTTGTAATCAATGACGGATCCCAGATGCCGAAGTCAGGTTGTGTTCGGGGGGGGGGGGGGGTAAAAAAAAACCTTAATGAACGTCATATGACCGAGCTGACCTGATGGAATTCCAACTGAAACACAAAGATGACTTACAAATCACACACATAGCGAATAACCAAAACCTAGACTGTGCCACGTTTTCACACTCCGCTGCTTAAAGTCAACATCTGAGTCAGGTTTATTGCCTCCTACTGTTGCCTCTGTGGGACGTCGAACCCCCCGTACGTTCGCCCTCGACTCTTTTTGTGTTATTCTCATGCAGATCAGAGCCAGATACAGCATCGAACCTGCAGTAAGGGTGTAAAAATCCTGACCTGAGTCTGAAGCAACTTTTCCACTAAAGCTTCAGGTCCTTAAAGATTCATTAAAGATTCCCGCAGCTGCCTTTTTTTTTTTTTGTGCACTTAGTTGCGCAGGAGTTAATTAACTTTCCGCTGATGATAACATTAAAAACATTTCGATCGGAGATCCACAACCCTACTAGCACCCCAAAGACAGTTCCACGTCTGAGGTAGATAGTTAAGCGCATTGATACATCCATCATCATCATCATCATCATCATCGCTTACCGTTAAGGGTCATGAGGAAGCTGCAGCCAAGGCAGGTCACCAATCTATCGCATGGAAAACACAGAGACGAACTACCGTTCACACTCACGTGCACACCAATGAGCAATTCAGACTAATCTGTATGGGCTGTTGGAGGAAACCGGAGCGCCCGGAGGAAACCCAGACAGGCACGGGGAGAACATGAAAGCCTGAGCCGGCTCCTTGCACGTCAGCGTAGCTACACACTGTTTTGCGAATGTCAACACGGTGCATGTTTCTTTAATCCGAATGCTGAATTTACTGATCTAATCTAACGGCCCAAATACGAAACCTGTATCTAATCTAGACGACTGGGACGGTTGTTACGCTTGTAGTGATAACAAAAAGGGCTCCGGCGACTGATTTTTTCCGTAAAAAGAAAAGTGCAACTCTGAAACTTATGCACCATATTGAGAGCTGGAGGCTTCCAGTCACGTGGGTCGTTTTATTTATTTATTTATTTTTTTGGAAACACAAAAACCTCATGTTTATTGCAAACTGCTATCATTTATTTAAATCATTATTGGAGCTTACTTTTGCCCAGATGAAAAGTAAAAAAAAAAAATAGAAGTAGGCTATAAAACTGTACATGATGTAAACACCGTGCCCAAAACACGTGAGGCGGCTCGGAGACGGTGAAATACCGCAGACGCAGACGCGTGTCCCTGCGGTGCGACTCCTCACTCCGCAGTGGTGAATCCTCATGGAGGAAACAGCGTGAAGTGAATTTTTTTTTTATGCCTCTGATGTTCCACTCTGGTTTGACGAGAATGTTTCCATTCACGTTGCGCTGCGTGATGAAATGGCAGCGGGTTCAGCGGCAACGTCCAGACGCGCGCCAGCTCTCGAGAAGTGCCAGAGAGACACGCTAAACTGTTTAGCAGGATTTCTGTTTTCTTCTCTTTCGGCTTGTTCTATATGTTTAATGTGATCTTTCTGGTGGATAATAGGATTTTTCTGTTCTGTTTTCAGCTTTTTCGGGCTGCACTGGGCGGCCTGTCAGTTTGACTGAAAACAGCCTTGGCGCGCGGCGGACGCCGCAGCAGTATGTGGAAAAGTACTGAAATCGGGCGCTGTAAAACTGATAGATTTGGATGGCTGAGGAAAGAAATAAGGCAGAGCATGTCATAGCAGGGAAGCTTCAAGTGCTCGTCAAGTTTTTCTGAAGGCCTCGCTCGGGGGTTTTGGATATGCGAGGTCTCGGAGCGTCGCGTTAAAACGCTGACAGTTAATCTGAATTCAGTCACGTCCGGCCTCGTGTTGTACTTTTTTTTTTTTTTTTTGAACCTGGAAGGCAAATTTCTGGAGCGTTTACATGGCATGACCATTTAATGCTCCGTCACTGTAAACTCCACCACCACAGACGTCTCGGTTATTTTCAGAAAGCTGACCAAAGCTGACCTCGGGGAAGAATTCTCATCATGCCTGTGCCACGTACCTCACTAACCCACTAATCTGCAGCTAGAAACTGAACTTCTGCATGTAAGACGTGATAAGATCGGGAAGATATCCGCCGCCGCCGCTCTTACGCCCCATTAGAAGAATGTGAAGTGTCGACGCTTTGCGGTCGGATACCTTGTTTGGCTCGGACGCAAGCCACACAAATAACTTTCTTAAATTACAAGTTCCAAAACGGAGAACATTCCTTAATTGTCCAGAACTGTTCCATAATGGCAAAGAGACAAAAAAAACAGAGCAACAGAACATTCATGATAAAAAAAGTTTAAAAAAAAAAAAGAAAGAAAAGTTCTGTGGTGGAAATTATGCGAACGATGAATTAAAAGCCCACGGCTCTGGCCTGACAGACACATTCTCCATCCCAAGGCGTTAGCAGGTGTTCCTAAGCCATCACACCGCCGAGTTATAGAAATTTCCGTCCTAAAAGACGACACAAATGCGTCCTGATGTAGCGCGTCATCTCATGATGCTACTTTTTACATATGTACAGTTTTTCGCTACGAGGAAAATATTCCGGCGACAGGCGATAATTAAGTAAGGAATAAAACGACAACGTTTGGTGTAAACGCCGAGACTTTCTCAGTTCATACACATATACATATTAGTTAAACATCAGAGCAAGAACCTTCTTTTAAGATGGAAAACGTTTCGGTTCACTCCCCCGGCTCTCTGACCTGTACGGTAGGTGAAGTTGGCCTCCGTTTCGGACGACGAGGGCGACAGCAGCTCGTCGTCGTACTCGTTGGAGCTGAAGGATCCCGAGTGGTTCCTCTTGCGCGAGTCCGTGCTGGAGGCCATGACGTGCCGCAGGGAGTCGTTGAGGTAGCGGTTCAGCAAACTGCTCTTGTACTTCGGCGGAGAGACGTAATCGAGGCGGCGGCTCTCCTGGATCACGCTCTTGTGCGTGGGCTGGCTGGACTCGGATTCGCTGGGCTGCATCTGCAGAGGGTTCTCGCCGTCTGGAACAAGAAGAGGCCGTCGTGATGAGATTACAGCTAATTGGAACGTACCCGGGTTTACGGAACTCGGTTCGCGTTCAGGTCTGGTACAGAAGTAGACGCTTTGCCGTTTTCATGTTTATGTATCGGTGTGCACGGTGTAAATTTCCTACATTGGAAATAGGGTTCCTGAAAGGTTCCTTGGAAGGGTAAGGGTTTTTCCTGATGCCCGGTTTGATCGCAATACACTCTAGGGTTCCGCATTGAACCTTTATGCTTTGTTTAGCGAGATGGAACCCTTTAAAGGGGCCGGGTCATCCTTCCCAGAATCCTCTAGTAACACGACTCTTCTGCTAAAACCTACACCATATAGCAAGGCTGTAGTAATATCTGTGTTATGACGTGAGGACAGAATATGATCTCTAATAGCTGAAATGTTAATAACTGGTTGTCAATGGCATGAGTGATCGTGTTCCCTTTAAATGCATTTAACTAGCTCAACTTACATTACCGCATTGTTAGCTACCAGTTTTCAGGGCAACACACTGGAGCTCGTGCACAAAACACTGATGATTCATCCAGCATCTTACGGTTCTGTTGAGTCACATTACGATGCGTGAACTTAAAGAAATAAATCCACGCCGTCTCGGTAAACCTGTATTTCCCCTCTTTCTTACCTTCAGAAGCCGAGTCGTCGCTGCTGATGCTGAGCCTCTCTGCGTTGCCCTGAACGTATTTGTTGTACAGTTTGATGCGTAGAGCCCAGCTCAGGTCGGGTTGTCGCACCGTGTTCTTCAGCCTGCGGCGCGCATTAGCGAACCAGTTGGACACCTGCAACACAGCAGTGTTTAGATATCCCTCTTACAACTCTAACAGCCTTCGGGTGTCAGTCTTAGGAAAGCTTCACGTTTTCAAGCCGACTGCCCGTATAAAGCGTCCCATGTTTCGGCGTCCTCTGAGCTCACCTGAACCAGGGTCATGTGGGAGCCGAGGGCGAGCAGGATCTTCTCGGTTTTGGTGGGATACGGGTTGTCTCTGTGTTTATACAGCCACTGTTTGAGCGGCCTGGCCATGTCCTGAAGAGCCTGACGCTTGTGCCGCACCTTCCCTCCACTCATCACAGAGAAGAAAAAACAGAGACGGAGAGAGATCTTAGTTTCCATTCGCTATGTGTTCACCACACGAGGCAAGGAGTTGTGGTTATTTTAAAGTCCAAGCTTTTAGAGGGTAATTATTTAATCACGAGGTGATCCCAGTGAGTCCTGAAATGCAAACACTACACTTGGGGAAATTACTGAAATAGCACAGTCTTGGAAAGGCCAACAAAAGGTTTTTGCTTTTTTTTTTTTTTTTTTTTGTTCTCAAATGTTGATCGCAGTTTAGTTTAATGAGGCCACGCGATGCTAAACAGAGGTCACGGTTTGCTATTCCGAGTTCTTAAAATTGTGCCCGTATTCCGGATCATTGGTGCTCTGCCCGATTTAAAAGATAAGCTTCTTTTGCTAAAGTTACATCGCAGTTTAGCCTCCCCGCTCATTATTAGTTCTTTATTGTAAGACATATTTTTCAGGAAAAGTAATGTAAAGCTCCAAAAGTCAAACAGAGTTTTAATTTCATAAATCTCTGTTATGGATAGAGATTTACTTTGGCATGCAGATGCATTATAGAGACATGGTTTTTTTCTATATACGGTGAGTAAAAGAAGCCCAGAACAGGGATATTAAAGATGCAATGTTAATGCACTGATCAGCATGGCGTTGTAAATTGATTGCGCTATTTCGCAAGGCATCGGGAGGATAAATGCCTATAAATGAATGTGCACTGAATGTTTACACGGGAGGATCCGTGATGAGAAGAATCCCGGTCCACAGAGCGAGCAGCAAACCGAGCCGATCCGATGCAAATCGATCTCATGGCCACGTTAAAGAAGAATTTTCCTGGATTGTCCAACACTCCTTAACGAAATGAAAACACATCCTTCCTGCCGCAATGAAGCCGAATTGAAGTGTCAGCGACACGGCGACAAAGTGCCATATAAAAAGCTTTCGGTTTACAGAACAAGTCGAAAGGTCTGTACAGGAAATTCTAAACGTCTCTATACAGCCGAACATATTTAGAAAGGAAATTGAAAAGTATGTGCAGAAATGTCCAAATCTTTTTGGCCGAAACGTAATAAATACGAAATCAAACATGCAGAGCAAAGGAATCGTACAAGTAACCGAAGCCTCCGTGCTCCTGCGTGCAGACAAATTTCCTTGTAAATATTTGACACAGTTAAATCCTGAATAATGCGAAACAAACCTAAAGTTAACATTCCAGGAAATCTTACATTAATGAATGGCTTCATTAATTGAAAAAGTTTAAAGCACCATCAGAGGAAGTTTGATTAAGCAGCAGATGTCAGTGTGGAGTAAAAGCTGTTCACTCCTACCACACACACACACACACACACACACACACACACAGATGACACTCTAAACTGCGAGCCTAAACACACCTATCGAACGCATCTCTCAGGCAGTGCTTCGGGCATGTTTACGCAGCATCGTTTCTAATTTAGAGCCATTTTATGCAAGTGTTTGAAACGGAGGCACCTGATGAACACACTCACACAAACTAACTGCACTGACAGTGATCTCATAAGATCTCATCTTATACGTGTATGCTTTCTATGTTCCTGTTTGCTTCCTGTCTTAATGATCCATGTGAGACTGGATCAAACTCTGCACTTTACTACACAATTACTTTTATTTCAGTCTCCACTGTCCAGTAAACTCATGCTTAAAAAGGGACGGCTCACACCTCTGTCTCCGGTGCTGCAGCGCTCCGTCCATCCTCTTGGTCAGAGAATCTGCATGCTGTCCATTGAGCACCTCCAGATAACTCAGGCTCTTCCTCTCTGCGGCTTTTCCGCTCTCCTCGAAACTCAGACGCTCGTCCAGGTTACTGAACACCAGCGCACTCATCGTCGTAGCTGTCCGCTCGCATCAAGTGTGGAAGTTAGTGTGGGTGTGGGTCCACGGATAAGTCCCAAATTCTCTTCCTGGGGACAGACTGAGAGTTAAGGGAGATCAAGTAACAACAACAAAAAAAAAGTAGATTGATGGCGGGATGGATAGATAGATCGATAGATGGATGAAGGCAAACCATTTTTAATGTGGAAAAAGGAAGAATTCAGTATTAAATAAAAATATAGCTAATAAAATAAAGTAATTATATATAATAAAAGACAGATGCATGCATGCACAGTGAAATTTTTTTATGCAGATAAAAAATAACCATACAATGCATTGGTGAAATGCAAACACCTAAAACTGTAATTATTTAAAAAGAAGTTTATACTCTGCAGATTTAGGCCCCCAGAGCATCACTCACTGCCGCTCGTGTTCCATCAGCTCGGAAATCCTAATGATGATTCCGGTGGCGCGCGCTCCTCACTTGTTCACTTGTACGCCTGCCCCTCTCTCTCTCTCGCCCCCTCTCTCTGTCTCTCTCGCGCGCGCGCGCGCGCTCACACGCGTCCCGGTGGCTACTGAGCGACTACTGGAGGCTCGCGCCACACCGACATGCCGCACGGCTCCGCCCCGGAACCTGAATAAGAACCTGAAACAGAGAGAAGGTGCCGCCCACAGCGACGCCGAGCGCGTGCCAAACCGCATTTTTTTGTTCCCTCTTTTTTCTTTTACTTTTTACATCCGCGCGTGACACACAGAACTACAAAAACTTTTAAACTATGAACTGATAATCAACTACACTGTTTGGCAAAAAAAAAAAAAATTGCAAGTGCTTTTAAACACACCCATGTGTGGCCACTTTAATAGGAACACCTGCACACCTGCTCCTTCATGAACTTCTCCAATCAGCCAATGCATGCACATGGTGTATAACTCAAGTGGGGAATGAGATCTCAGTGGCAATGTTGGTGCCAAACGGTCTGGTGTGAGCATTTCAGAAACTACAGATCTAAAAGATTTCTTGGGTTTACAAAGAATGGTGCGAAAAGCAAAAAACATCAAGTGAGCTTGATGAGGTCAAGTGAGGCCAGAGGAGAACGACTAGACTGAGTCGAGTACACAGGAAGGCCACGGTAACTCAGATAATCACTCTTTACATCCATGGTGAGCAGAAAAGCAGCTCGAAACACACCGGTGAGGGGTAGTTCTGTAGGCTTGTTGATGAGGGAGGTCAGAGGGAAACAGCCACAGTGGTTCAAGATGACAGAAAGGGTATTGAGACTCAAATAACCACTCTTTACATCCATGGTGAGCAGAAAAGCATCTCAGAACACGCTAGTGAGAGACAGTTCTGCTGGGTTATCGACGAGAAAGGTCAGGGAGAACGGCCACACTGGTTCAAGATGACGGGAATGCTACGGTAACTCAAATAAACACTCTTTACAGCCACAGTGAGCAAAAAAAAAAGCATCTCATCAAAAAATGCTGAAGATCATGTCGGGTCACACTCTTGTGGGGCAACAACGGGAATCTGAGGCTACACCGGGGCAAAACTGGCCAGTTGGCAGTTGTTGTTATTATTATTATTATTATTATTATTATTATTATTATTATTACTATTATAACAAGCTTTAAGCTCTGCTGTTCACTGAGCTCATCCCTCGTGACTCTGTAAGCCCAGACAGCACATTCCACTGCAGCGGTACAGTCCAGTAACACATCTGCACACATCATAAATCCCTTTTCCTCTGAGATCTCACTGAGCCTTTCCACCAGTTAGCATCTAGCGATCAGTGCTACAAGCTCTGAGGAGAGCACTTGAGCAGGCAGGACGCAAGACACACTCAGCTTTTCCTCTGATTTATGTCTTTCGAGCTGTGGTCTGTCCTGCCCTGCTGTCTGTGAGGTGAAGGATGACTGGTGCTAGTGTCTCTGCTAGTTTTGAATTTCGACATCGCTTGTGGTCACTGCGGATCAAAACGAGGGGTCTGTTTTCTGTCTGAAGGACACGGGAAAATTAGGAACACAAGTCGAGCTGTTCACGTTTGATATTTGCAGCAAATTCTACAAAAAAGGATGTGTCGATTATTTGAATATAGCAATGATAAAATATTATAGGAAGCAGTCTACTGTCTTTCTGCTGGGTCTCATGTATTCTTTATGTCCTGTTCCAGTATTAAAATGCACTATTGTGAAATTTTCTATCACACAGAACAGTCTCTAGAGTTCACACAGAATGGTGCGAAAAACAAGCAAAAAAAAAAAAATCCACTGTGCAGCAGTTCAGCAAGCGGAAACACCTTGTTGATGAAAGAGGTCTGGAGCCAGGATGGTTTGAGCTGACAGGAAGTCCACAGTAACTCCAATAACCACTCTTTACAACCATGGTGAGCAGAAAAGCATCTCAGAAATGCTCAACACGTCAAATCTTGGTGTCCGAAAACAGGAATCTGAAGCTACACTTGGCACGGGATCACCGAAACCCGACTATTTTTTGACAGGTATCTGTGACCCCGTTTACACTTGGTATTAAAATGCGTCTTGGGCGATATGATCACAACTGGACGGCGCTAAATACAAGCGTAAACGACCTCCAAGACGCATTTTCTCAGGTGGTCTGGGACGCATTTAACCACATACCTTCTGTAGTGTAAACGCTGATGCGTCCCGATGCGTCCCCGACACGGAAAATACGCCATTAATGCTGGACGCGTTGATTGTTTTGGTAACAGAGTGACACGCTAGAAAAAAATGGAGAGGAGCAGCGATGTACATGGTTGGCGTGCAGGAAAATAATGAAGGTATGTTGCAGGTTTTACGTTTTAATCTAATTTTGCGCGGGGACCTTTGACCTTCTAGAGGAAGTGATGTAGACAGAAAGGAAACCTGAACAAGCATGGTCAGCCGGACACCTCGGAGACGCACGATAAACACAGGTGTAAACGGCAGTGTCTCGGCAGTCCGTTTGTGACCTGGATGCTCAAGAAAACCAAGTGTAAACAGGGCCTTTGAGTCAGGTGTGAAAACACGTCCTGGAAAGTAAACATATATTGTCAAGTTCAAAAGCCATCTCCGCTGCTGCGTTATGGAGACACTCTGTTGGTACAATTTCTATGAGAAAATGTAGTTATGTGGGTGTAGAGCACTAAAAACAGCTGTACATTTTTTCGAGACGTTTTTATGAAAAACACCAGACAATGCAACTTTACGGTACCAATTTGGAGGTGACGAGAAACCGCAAGCTTCGAATCCAAAATGTTCTGCAACAGACAATAAAATGATGGTGTATAATTATAAAATGCCATGAGATCAATATGAAACAGCCTCTTAGTCTGTTAAATTTAGAAAGAAATGTCATCACTCCATCCAGCACCTTTCTTTTCTTTGTTTTTGGGTCTAATATTTAATTAATTTATTTTATTTAAATTTTATTACTGACCTTTTGCTTCTGCCAGATTGTCTTAACAGAGGGCTGTCATGAAATTCAGCCGTTCAGCTAGGATTGTCTGAAAATAATAATAAGCCTTTAAAGAAAGAAGAAAACATCCCTGTGTCAGTGCATATTTTGTTTATTTTTTAGATTCGCTGCGTCTGATTGGCCGGTAGCGGCGCGTGAGGCCGCAGCTGTTGATCTGATTGGTTGTCGCGTCTTTTAAACATCACGTTCACGCTCACAGCCGTGTAACGGAAAGTGTTCGGTTTCGCTCTCGCGCGCTCACTCATAACCAGCTCCACATGTGTTATCTAAATAAGCACCTCGCCAAGACGGCTCACTTTTCTCCTCCTGCTGCTAGACAAACGTGTGGATTAGCTTGTCATTGGCTTAGACATAACTTCTGTGTCAAATTGCTACTGACACATAAAATATTCGCCTCATTCATGTCAAGGAAATAAAGTTATACTTAGCCTTAGCGCGTGACTCTCCTCCTTCTTTCATCGTAGCGGGACGCCATTTTGCCACAGGGCTTGTCTCAATGTAAACAAACTCAACGTACGTTAGCTGATAGTCTACACTTTTGTATATTTATCATATGTTTCGGCAGAATTGTTTCAAGATTGACATACAGTGCATCCGTTAGGGGTATCGGAGGAAAGTAAAAACTACAACCGATATTAAACTGCGAACATAAATCCATCGTGTTATACGATTTTTAATAAGGTGTAGCCATGAATTCGCACCATACAAGAAACATTCTGTTTCTATTACTGTTGAGGAAGCAAAGGGTGTAAATAACTCTCTTCAATCTTAGAACGAAGCACAGCGGACATACCAAGTGTGTGTTGCGACGTGGGTACACCATTAGCCCACTGAGCGCTGGAATATACTTATACACTTGGAATATACACTCAGAACGCTTCCGTGCACGCACACGAACACGAACGGCTACCACACGTTCCCATGGCTCTTTTGATTCATCGTTTGATTCAGTGTTACCCCAGAAGTTCCTCAGATTTTGAAATGATGTGGAACGTGATGTTTTATGAGCAATTTAGAGTAGCCATCTGACCTAATCTGCATGTCTATGAACTATGGGAGGAAACCGGAGTGCCCAGAGGAAAACCCGGAAGTCACAGAAAGTTCAAACCCAGGCTACAGATGTACATCCGACTGTTACGAAGCTATAACAGTGGACACTCCATCCCTAAATGCTAAATAATCATCAGCTCACAGTTACTCGTGTATCACAATGCGAACAGCAGAATGCGCAAGCAGCCGACGTACAATATGAAAAATGAGCAAGAGAAATTAGAAAATGATGAGGACGAGGAACACTTATTCGAAATGCTTGTAATATAACTTTAAGTGTTAGAACAAGTAATATGACAAAACATTATTCATTCAGCCTGCTGTGATTTCATTTCCATGTGTGTGACTAGCAAACCTCACATTTTCTGTTCTCATAATGTCACATCACTAATCAACTATCTCCAGAGTTAAATCCCATAAAATCCCTTTTGCGTCATGTTTTCTCTTTGCTAATAAATCAACAGGAGCTGAAGAGCATCCAAAGGGTCCAGTAAACGGATCCTGATGACCAGCTTACATCAACGCCATCCTCGTGTCTTAGCTGTTTTGCCCATTAACGAGGAGCAGCTTGATCGAAAGGGTTTATACTTGTAGAAAAAAACCCCCAACAACAACATGGTCAAAGTTGATAAATCATTTCCCGGCTTATTTGAGATTTTGCACCTGGTTAGCTCGGGTCTAATTTGAGGTCATGTGATCCTCAGTGCATGTTCCCCAGATTCTTCTAATGCTGCTTCACTATGGAGAGACGATCACAACTTTATAAACCAATTTCTCTCAAACAATCAAACAAACTTCCATTAAATGTAGAAAAGACCAATTTTTTAATGAAATACAGTCTTGTCAGTGCTCGTAATACGGACAAAGTTTATTTACTCATCATTCTCTCTAAAAGGGTTTTAGCCCTGATAATATTATCTATTATTATATAATTAATATATTAATATTAACTGTATTAATAGTATAATATTATTATAATAGTATATAGTATGATAGTATTCTCAGCCTATGAATTATTAGTATTAGTATGAGGATGCTTTTGACAGAGATGGATTTTAGTTAGTTTTAGGCTTGGCCATGAGTTTGGGGGCGGAGCTTCTGAAGGAGCACTGAAGGGAGGTGTGTAATTGTTATGCTCTTTAGTTCAAATACCAACAATCTTTCTCCAGAATCGATTGGCTTTAACTAGCGTTGACGTTAGCGATGACGTTTAATTGCCGTGCCCATGTTATCGGGAAACAGACGAGCAACAATGTGATGTTAAAATTCAATCAATATTTGATTAAACGGATTCAGAAATAACAACCTCAATGATAGCAACTACTATTACTATTACTATAATTACTTTGACTACGACTGTGACTGCTACGGTAACTATGACTAATAATAATAATAATAGGTCGGGATGCCGCAGGTAGCATTGCCGCCTCGCAGCTTAATGGTCCCCAGTTCGATGCTGATCCTAATGGGTTACTGTCTCTGTGGATTTCTGCACCTTTTCCCTTTGTCCGTGTTCTTTTCCTCCCACCTCAAAAAAATAACATGCCAGCAGGACTATTAGCTACACGTAATTGCCCCTAGGGTTAACCCTAACCCTAACCCTAGCCCCGAGGTGTAAAATAGTGTGTACTCGACGTGTTCCCGTGTATCCAATCTGACCAGGATAAAGTGGTTACTGAAGATAAATGACTGATTTTAGGTCCTTTACGAATATTCATGAGCACTGGGACGTCCCAGTGAAAACATTATCATGTAGAGGGATGGTTTTTCTGAATAAAATGAACTTTTCTGACTTATAGACACCGAGGAACAACAGAAGAATGCATGATGATGATAATAATATAATGTACTTTATGTCAGAATAGTTTCAGTTGATATTTGGCTTATTATGGAAACATTTTTGGCTTTTGCTATTTGGACTGTTTACCTCTTCATTTACTGGCCTACAAGTGTGTATCCGTTTTTAAATTTATTATATACAACTGGAAGCTGTAACATTCGAGGAGAAACCAGTATGCTGAACACTACGTCTGCAATCAGCACTGGATTTATTGTAGTCAGCGTTAAACAGTTATTAATAATGTTAATTACTTAAATAACAATGCTGCCTGGATTTGACCTGCTGTATCGTACTTCAGAGCTATATTCCTGTCCGTTAGTTCCTCTGTTGAATAAGCACGAGAACACAGCGAGGTTTCATTCGGAATCACTTCAGCTTTCTTGTTATTTCAAGGGGTGCGTTCAAAACCTAATTTAAACAACCGTTCAGATTCGCTGTTACAATCTCTGGCAGCTCGACTCTGCTCTGGCCTCCAAATGTCATTTAACTTCGGTTGTGTAGCGGGATTTTTCTGAGCAGGGCAATAACTAAATGAGACATTGTACATGAGGGAAAATGGAGTATTAATGGTGTAATACAGCTGTAAATGCACGTCTTGTTTCCAGACTCAAGCCTTTCAATGATATTATTGGAGAAATCAGAGCTGGATTAATGTGATCTCCACTTAGAAGCATCCGCTTATCCATCTTTCTCAGGGCATCGCTACCTTTTCTTTTTTTTTTAATGCATCTTAATGTTTTTTGGATAAAAAATAGCCCTGGTTGTAAGAGCCAATGCCCAGTGTGACTTTGCTTTGATGAATTGCCGTATGAACACGCAGGGTTGTGCCACATGTGCTCCCTAAAATCCCTGGGTGTTTAAATACTGTAGTAACTATATCATATAATTATGACTTAGCCATCAATCATTCTTTTCATACTAATGCATCATTAACCCAACAAATAGTTCCCATATGTTCCTCCAAGCCCGAGTGCTTTCCCGTGGACTCGCGCTCCACATGCGTCCTTCACCTCACAGGCTTCGCCGTGTTTCATGGATCGGGTCATGTTTGTTAGTCAAGAACCCCATCCATAATTCAATATTTGGAGACTCCGCAGGCTTTTCTCCATCGACCAGTTCCTGAGCAGGTTCCTCGGCGGTTCCTGAGCCGAGCTGTAAACACCACCTCAGGGTCTTTGAGTTACGGCGAGACATGATCGAACCTGACAGCCGTCGACTCACTTGTCCCATTCCTGCGCTTCTTTCGACGGCTTTCGATGTGTGCGCATGTGTTTACGTTCAGCCATAACGCTGTACCGGAATCCCCTGTAGCACATTAACTTCTCCTTACTTAGCAACATGCTGATTTCCGCCCGCGCACTATTTTATGCCTTTCACGCCCAATTGACTACGTGATCCAGAGGAGACGGAGGTTTTTCCAATAAAAAAAAAACCCCCGTCTTGCTCGGTGCTCCTTATACCACTGCGCTGTTGAATTCTCGATTCGATGATTAGTTTTCTATAAAAGCAATTTCAACAATGGGGGTCACATTAATGCGCTCCTTATAATACACGATCATTTCTATAGGAACAGCAAATTCACGAGAGTCGCTGCACAAAACCGGGCTGTTAAAAAACGTGTTATTATTTAAGATGGGAAAACACACGTAATTGTTGATCAGGTGATGCTTTCTGTAAAGAGATATTTATTCAACATTTAAGGAAGGAGTCTCCAGCGTCAGCGCTTTGTAAGACATTCTTTGTAACATGACACGCTGTGTTGCTTGCTTTATAAACTTTAAGAGAGTAAAGAAAGAGAGGCTGTTGGTATAGTGATAACAGGAATGTGACGTTCATTAATAAATAAAAAAATGATAACCGTTGCCTAATTGCCATGACAGCCTAGGGTGTATGAGGAATAAAACACTTCAGGATGTGCTGTTGTTACGGGGGAAAAAATCCACTTCAGGGTGGTGACGCTAACTCCACTGTTAATTACTTTCCTTTACTACTTGCTTTATTCTTTACTAATTAGACTCATCATGCTCCATCTTTTGCTAATGATGTACACAAGACAAACACACCTGCAATTAGAGCTCTCATTATTGTCAATCGTGACTCTCTGGCTGCTCGGTCACGAGCCCAAATGGAGCATAATGAGGCATGGAGCCGGTAATGACTGTCCGGAAGGTGGTGAGAACGATGACGCTGTAATTCTCCAGTCCTGAAGAGTGAGTAGCTGTGCCAAGCTCCTGTTGGTCCAAGTGTAAAGCAGCTGCTTGTCCTCGACATAACGGAGTGCCAGCACAATAAGTATAGAAACTTATGGATTATGCATTTACTTCCCCTATATTAGGTCATTAATATCTCGGAAAGGATTTGGGCAATACTACCTGACTTTACGTTTGCCTAGACTATAGTGTTTCGTTTGGATTAATGGGCGCCGAGTTCATCATCCACCTTTTACTGTCATCTCTATTTATCACGCATAGAAAGCCTTCAGCGCCCTGCCGATATAGTAACGCGTACCAAGCTAAACATGCGAGAGCATAATCCTCCTCCAAAGAAGCCTATCCAAAATGAAAGACCAGACATACAAATTAGGATATTCCGCTACAGAAAATGAATCTCCCCCATCACGGTGGAATAACACAACATTTGGCTGTGAGCGTAGGAATTTTGTAAGTTATTTTTTAGTTAAGCAGCTAGCGAGGTAATTTGTCTCCCAGGCGCGCCAAGTTTTTCGACTTATACGTACAACAGTTAAAGAGTTTTGAGAACGTTCCAGTAAGAGACGAAGCCTGGCTGTTGAGGAAGTCCTGAGAGCTATATGCGTGTTTTTGTGCTAATAATGGCACCGAGTGTGACGGAGTGATGACGGCCGTACTATAAGCTGGGAATGATAAGATGTTCTGTCTAGATGGGACGTTTTGTAAAAACTGGCGAGGTAACAGTGAATTTACCAAACTGGCGAAAAAAAGAAACCTAGGTTTATTCAACAAGTCAGGATTTCTGAGCTCCCAGAATTTGCAGCAAGATGAGCTAGGTGAGTTTAAACGATTCCATGTCATTTTTGTGGAATATATTCCTGACTTGTCAAAGCTGAGGTGTAATATTGGTAGAAATGGTCCCGGTTCCCTAGAACTGCTAATGTGTTGCATGTGGCCTGTGTAGCCGCGCTTACACCGGTTTCTGAAGATCTCCGGTCAGAATAAAGAACTTAAAATGTACCAGGTATGTAAAATGTTCTGTACAGTTGAGAAAACACCCCGTAAGTGGGCCGTAAGAGGTGGCCTCGGGCTCTCTCACAGATCAGGAAAAATAAACAGTGCTGAATCACTACACTGAGAATTCATACAAGCGGAGATGCTGAAGTCTCTGCCTCGTTCCTCCTCTGAGGATCCACAAGTCCAACCTAAACTGAGAGAGCCACTGGAGAGGAACCTGACCTGCTTCTGGACTTCACTCAGTGTTAAAAAGTGTCCATATCTGCTTCAGGGTTTAAAGCGGATTATATTCTCACTTTGCTGTATCTCTTTGACGTGTAAGACCTAGCGAGGACATGAACCGAGAACACCCGGGAGAGGAAGTGTCCTGTTTTCGGAATCACGTCTCACTTAAAAATGGCCGTATTACAAGAGCCACATAAAACAGTGTTTTCCTTGGAAATCAGGTTCCGCCCTGTCCATGCCAAAACATACTCAGTAAATCCATAGAAGACGAAATGCTGGTTGTGACCACAATAAATAGTCCTCATTAGGGTTATATTTAAAGAGCATTAATTGCAGCCTTATTTCCGCAAAAACGGAGCATCAGGGGAACTGACTCACCAGTCTGCTTTTGATTTGTTTTTAATATATTTTTGATATATTTTTAATATAGGTTTCATTTTCGTCAACGATGCATCCAACCTTGTCAACAACACAGTGTGACAAATGTTTCTTTCTTTTCTACATTGAAGACAAATTTGCTCCTATAATGCGTAAAAACTTGAATTAATACCAAAATCTGTCAACGCAAGTGAGCCAAAATCTCAAGAACCAGTTCAACCACAGACAGGAAGCGCAGGATAAATCCAGTGCTGATTTGGTGCTCGTATGCACACTTTTAAAAGGTCTATGTGAAGGAAATGTAAACTCTTGAATGATGAGCTTTGTTTTTTTGTTTTTTTTAACAATCTTGTCAAGCCGAACAACGGAGAACAAATATTATCTTTTCCTTCAAAAGAGAAAAGTCACATTTCAAAGAATTCCCCTGCAAGCGCACCGCCTCCAGGCATTAACGTCGCGCGGCACGTTTCAGAGCCGTAAAACGACGCCGGTCTGTGTGCAATCTGTCCGAATCCCACCGCAGCCATTATGCAGTTCGCACAGCCATATCCAAAGCGTACGTATATAATATATACATACTGTACACAGCGCCGGAGCCAGAGCTGAGGAAAAACACATTTTTGTAATCCCAGATTTGGGCCGAAGGGCCGTTTGAGCAATTTGGTCGGAGGTGAATGGGAGGTCTCCGTGGCTCTTTATGTTCTCTCTGGTTCTAGTCCATTAAACGTTGCAGGCCTGTGGCTCGGCTCACACGCCACGCCAACGTCCTGCACCAATACCAACCCGTCGGATGTTTCCGTAATATCACGTCCCAAAGAAAACAAGAGCGTTCCAGGGTACCTTCATTATCACGCCCGTGTGCAGAAGGTGGGCAAGGTGAGAGTCTGAGGGCTGAGAACACTGAGTCCACACTTACATGATGTGTTTGTGTGTTTTGGAAAGGTGATTAATGAAATATAGCTACGGTCCAAGCTAAATTTCTGCACTTTGAGAGAAGTCTGTTGAGGGAAAACACGTTAGATGATGTTGGCAGACGTCGTTGCATTATAATTTTTTTTCCTTGGGAAAACCCCATGGCGAGGTTTGTGGAGGATGAATGGGAGCAGCCGGTTAGCTGGTCAACACGGCCGGTCTTCACGATCATGTGATCGTGAGGAAAGGATCCGAGATCAGAGGTCTATTATTCTCGATTCTGATTGGTTCAGAAGATATAACGGTTTTGCGTGGTTTGAATAAAATGCGCTTTTTATCGTTTCTATAGTAACGGCTCATTCGCAGCAACTTGGATGTTTTTTTTCCGGAGATGTTTATTTAACATTCATGGAATGAGTCTCCAGTGTCAATACTACGTAACGTTAGGTTTTCCACCACAGGAAAGTCTTCAGAACAGACGTGTTTAAATAATCGACGACATGACGAGGCGGAGTTACAGATACTCCCTGAATACCTTCTCTCGAATTTACTTAGCAACAGCAGCTCCGCTTTATTACACCACCCTGTTGTTGAGTATTATTATATTTGATTATTATAGGGTTTAGACGGTGTATAGAGTGTCATTAATTGTGACTCAGAGACTACACGTGAGAACATTTGATGGAGGTTCTCACATAAAAGCAACCGATTTTTTTTAGTAAGTCAGAAGATGCAGCTTTGTATTTATTACAGCGTCGCTCTCAGTCACGTGACACGTTTTTCCCCTCCAATCGGTTTCATTTGTCTCTTTCATTTGAGGAGGGTCCACGCTTCCAATCTCTCCTAATTGGTTTTGAATGTGTTTAGAATATCGGCGCTCGCATTTCAAAGAGCACCTGAGTGCCTGGCTTGTTTTCGTTCATAGCTTCCATAAACGTGTGTAATCAAAAATGTCCAGCTGTCGGAATAATTACACGCTCGGCCAGCGTGTCGTCTTGCCTTTTCTTTTTCTTTTTTTTAAATCCGACCATTTATTTTCTGTATAAATACCACCAACACAATCGTCGCAATCAGAAAAAGAGCGAGAACGCACCTGCGCTTTCCCTTGCTAGCTGGACAGAACACGTGAACACGTGCAGAACGTATCTAAGCTCTGAAAAGGCCAGTGGGTTTATTCTAATCCATATGTAATCAATCCCAGGAGGGCTTAATTACCCAGCCGTTTACGTGTTGAGGCAAACACTACAATACCACAAAGTGGGACGAGTTTATAAAAACGCTAAATAAAGCACTTAGCCGGTACAAAAGGAACCTTGTTTCTGCTGCTTGAAATGTTTGAAATCAAATGTCAGCTCCCAGAACAAAACTTTCCCCCTTTGCCATTATAATATTACACTGTTGATTCATTGGCTTTATAAAAACAGTCTGATTGCGTGAGTTTTGCTACAGAACATGGTGAAAACTGGAAGTATGTGTCTGTTTAATCTGTCATATTCTGTAAACTTGAGGTCCTTTAACTTTCATCGAACAAATGGTGATTCATTTTAGATTTTCTTTTAATTAGAAAAAGCAGAAAACGGAAAAAAAAAATAAATAACCCGGCTGCATAAATGTACACACCCTTTTATAATGGCGCATGGACTGTGCTCGGAATTATCCAATCACCTTTAAACACATGCCATCGATGAAGTGATTCTGATGAACCCCAAATAAAGATCAGCTGTGTCTGTACGACTTTCCTCTCGGTTTCTGCCGAAGCCGTGGTCCTCCGAGAGCATACAAAGAATGAACGGGATGGCGTTGTTGAAAGGTCGTGATCACGAGAGGGGTACGAAAGAATTTCCGAAAAACATTAGCTGTATCGTGGAACACCGTGAAGGCCATCAACCAGTGGAGAAAACGGGGCAGCGCAGTGACGCTAACGAGAACAGGACGTTCCTCCGAAATTGGAACTGGCAAACGGACAGGAAGAGAACGGATCAGGGAGGCTGCCGAGAGGCCTGCAATATTAAAGGAGCTGCAGGAAGATCTGGTCACGACAATCTCTCGTATTGTTCACATGGAGTAGGCTGGCTAGAAAGAATCCACACCTACCTAAATCACACGTTTTTGATGAGACCTTTTTAGGCAAGCCAGCGTAACATACCCGTGGTGAAGCATGGTGGCGGCAGCATCATGCGTCGGTTCTGCTTCTCTTCAGCTGGAACTGGGGCTCTAGTCAAGATCGAGAGAATCGTGGATAGCCCTGAATACCTGTCGATTATGGGACAAAACCTGCAGGACTGACGAAACATTTCACCTTCCAGCCCAATAACGGACCAAAGAACAAATCCAAGTACAAAAGCTCAGCTTCAGTAGAAGACGTTCGGCGTTTGGGACGAGTCTAAATCCTGTCGGAATGACTGTGAACAGGAGATCGCCTCGGTATCTGATAGATACCCTATTAACAGGGGTGTGTAGACTTTTTACATCCGCTGTACGTTCGAAATGGCGGTTTTACAGTTAAATGAAACCAACTTTATGCTTCTTTTTTTTTTTTTTTTTTTTTTTTAGATTATTAACGGACCGTTATTCTCAAGGGAGCAACTTTTTTTTTATAAATATTATGGAAAACACAACAACAACAACAACAAAACCCATAATCACACACTTGTTCAGAAGCTCTGCTTCTTTCTTTGAGAGAACCTTCTGGAAGAACTCGGCCCAGGAACATAGCATGGTATTGGCAGCACACACACACACACACACACACACACACGCACACACACGCACACACCCAGGCCGTGTTGTCCAACAGAATGTGCGGCCTATTGGAGCCTGTTTCATGCACTCAGTCTCAGGGCCAGACTTATTAAAAAAATATATTTAGCACATCTGAAAATGGTTTACTTGTGCAATTTCAGTAGTGTGATCAATGACTGGTGCGCGGAAAACAGCTCAACCAATCGCCGTCTCCGCGGCATGGGTGTAAGCCGTGACAGCGCTAAACGCTTTTAGAAATCGGGCACCGTTCGTCACACCGCGTCAGCCTCCTTAAAGTGTTATATTTGGCTCAGCGCGCATGAATTCACATCAAATGACCTTATCCATTAGTAATTAGGCAGTGTAAATAGAGTGCTGGGATCGCTCTTTTTCACCTGGTGGGCCGCTAATAGCGCTCCTGTTCCACTCTCATTAAAATGTGAAGATTGTTTCTTTGTATTGGCTCGAGCGCAGGAACGCGTTAGGAAACTGATGCAATTACAAGACAACAAACCCATGTCACGATCATAATGAAACAAATAATATGCCTCAGTCACCGCTGAGTACAATGACTGTAATAGCTATTGAGGTAACATAAAAACACACTCGCGGCCCACATGCCCGTATTTCTTTCTTTCTTTCTTTCTTTGCGGAAAGCGCGAGGACGATTCAACACACGCACTCCTGCCTGGCTGTTCAGATAGCCTTTTAATAGGGGATGACATCAGCCTTTAAAGGAACCTGACCTCTCGTAAAGCCACAAACCTCGGGCTCCTCACAAAACCAGACGCGTGCAGTATCTCAAGCATCTCGCGCTCCAGATCTTCCCCTCCACCTCACGTTCTCCTGCGCCGAATGATTGTAATTCAATTACCAGAGGCTGCATAAGACTACACTGACTGATGGTGATGTTTCTTTACTCAAGTCATTACTCATCTGAATAAATCCTCTGGTAAAAGTTGAAGTACAGCTCGGAATTCTTCAAAGTAGAAAAGCGTAAACTCTTCACTTTGCTCAGAGTGAAAATCTAAAATAAACAGACATCTGTCTCAATTTCAAACCACACAAGACTTTTGTAAATTAGTGGACCAAGGAATGTTTTAGCTCATGCTTACTTACTACAGCGTTCTGAGTTAGCATGATAGTTCGGTTTGAATGCTAACAGCTAGCTTACACTGACAAATACAGTCTATGTAGCAGCATCAGATTACAGTGACGGGTATTAAGCGTCATTCTAAATGTTAAAGTTTAGATGTGTCCTTTAACGCCGCCTGATGCTAAAACGACTCCTTCTTCTCCATGTAGAGAAATGTAGCGAGGTTTGAAAATCCTCTGGAATGTGGGAACGATTTTGCTTTTGAAATGCCGGAAGTAGAAGTCAAAAACGTCAGGTGAAAGGGGAAAAAAAAAAGTAGAGATGCTCGATAAAACACAAAACACGTGTAGCTAGCTAGATTAGCCGCAACAGGCAATATGCTACGGGAGCTATTTTGGATTAGCTGAAAAACGGCCAGTGTTTCCATGTACACTACCGGTCAAAAGTCAGGACACGCCTTCTAATTCAGTGCTTATCTTTTTTTTTACTAAGTGTGTGTACATACTGTAGTCGAGCTGGTGTGTAGAGTCCGTCAGTACATACTGTAGCGGATGGAGGTTATGTTACTTACATAGCCTCAGTTTTAAAATGATGGGGGTTTTTTAAAGGAAAAAAAAAAAAGTCACTTGAAATGTAGATTTCAATATCGAAAATGGCAGCTGAAATTTGGACGTTTCTTAAGATATGACTGCTAAGAGACTCACATGTAGCTAAAAGAGAGCTGTATTTGTGTCGGCATTTCCTGGTTTCTGCCAAAAACTGAAATGTCTGATTGTTGGATTTGTAATCAAACTTCAAGGATATATTATTTTAAAAAAATATATACGAAAACAATCCATTTTTTGGTTTTCATCTTTTTCATCAGCGACCCTCAGTTACAAGGAAAGTCTGTTAATTCAATACATATTACATATTTTGACTCTCTTTTCATTCTGGCTTCGCTCGAAGGTAAAAATCAGGTATAAGTGGGCTTTCCCCTCCATTGTCCCACCCAGGCATCCAGCCAAACTGACCCAACTAACTCCCTAGCCGCTCTTTAATTCCACTTTTATATACTAAGCACTTCCTCCTCTGGCTTACCGAAGTCCCACTGGCCCATAATTCACCCGTTCTGTTTCACCTAGCCCCTACCAAATCAAACGCTTCTCAGGAAAAGAAAAGGACTTCAAGAACTATTGACCCTTTTGTCTTTCCATACGAACGCACAAAACAAATGGAGATATAACATGAAGTGCTTTGTGCTTTGGAGTAATGGATCAATTTCTCCATCAATTAAGCCAGCTCTAAACACTGAGTCAACGTTACGCAAAAGACTGAGATGCATGTAAATCATCGTAAGCCTCCGGCCATGGTCAGCATCAGAAGCGAATTGGAAACGCGTCTGTGCTTCAGTGGAAACGTCTGGTGCACGTACACTGAAGCTACCTGGAAGTGTTTCAGAGGGCTTCATCCAGAGTTCACTCCTGTAGTCACGAGTTAAGAGCGATGATCGTGGCCTTGCTCTACCCCACTTAATCCAAATTGAGAACACATCTTGTTATGGAGAGTCCAGGTCTGCTTGCAATTAATGTCTAAACATGAGCTATGGCAGTACACAAAAAAGCGGCGGGAGTGAAGGAGTGCTGCATTTACATTCAAGAACTGTACCGAGACATGAAATCATTACGCGCGCGCGCGCATGCTTTCCAGCGCGATACGCAGCAATACACAGCGGTCTTCCACAATGTAACGGATCATAATAAACAAAAAACTAGATTGCGAAGTTTATAATCTTTCAATTACAACGTTCTGTTTCTGTGTCTGTCAAAATATGACAAAAACAAGTTATTACATGGTTTAGGCCGTCACATGACATGAATTCCACATTTTTTCAAATCAAGCTCATGTTTTTTGGAATCCGGTTGATTTCCTTTGCGAGCTTCGCCAGTTCATCTCTAAGGCCAGGTTGTTACTGATGATTATATTAGAATTAGCAGCCACATTCGTCCTCTGTAACCTTGTCATATTCAATATAGCAAGATATGAACTCTCTTAAGAGCCGTAAGGAGCAGCTTATAACACAGCGCGGGTGAATTTTTGATTCCGTTTGGCCAGAAAGTTGACTCAATTCCTATAACAGCAGCTTTGACAGTAGTGCAGCTGCAATCCATAGGTTCATACGAATGGACGCATTCTAATAGGTTATCGTTTCTATAGTAACAGCTCATTGACCGGGACTTATAAATGCAATGCGTGTCCCACATAAAAAAACAAAACAAAAAAACAATCTATGTAATAATCCATATGGTGGCGTTTTCTGTAAGGAACGTTTATTGAACATTAATTCACTGAAGGAGTCTCCAGCTTTGTAACAGATAAAGCTGTACATTTTCCAACATAATACACTCTTCCTTAACAGTAACTGTAACTATAAATGGATAAAAAGTACAAGCTGTTCATTAATACATAAAAAGTTGCGATCATTGGCTTCCGTATAAGAGGGTAAAACACTCCAGGAAGTGCAGATGTAGGAAAATAACTAATCTCAGGCTGATAACTGTAACTCCGCCTCCTGACACCACCGGGTCGTTGATTATTTTCCTATAACTGCACAGGTTAAGCCACTGTGAGATCCAGTTTGGTTCCTTCGTTGGGATTTGCCAGTTCATCTATGGTTTCATGCCTGAGATGGATCATCACTGATAATTATCTTCTCAAATTAGCAGCTAATTAGTAACACTGTTACTAATCGTATGCTTTTTTTCCCCACAACTGCTTAATATGAACAAAAACAAGTTATGACACAGTTTATGCACGACACCTCACAGTTTTAAAGCCCATATTTTGGGGATCCACCTGCTCTCCTTTTCAAGCTTCTTCAGTTCGGCTCTTATCTCAGTGAACACCGTGGCCAGATCGCCGTTGATGATGATCTTCTCAAATAAGTAGCCATATCTGTTCTCCATATCCTGTGCAGTGTTAATCATGTGCTTAAAGTCCGCCTCCTGGAAAATGTGAGAGAGATGAGTTTCACAGCGGTCCGGAATTAGCTTAGGAATTAATGAACCGTGCAAAAAAAGAACTGTGCAGTTTAATGCGGCTAATGGGAATCGGGTTAAACAGGCTGCTACTACTGAAGGTCCAACAACGACAGTTTTTAAGGACCCCATCTTGCTCATAAATATGTTCATTAACAAGGTATTTTATTTTGTAGTTGAAACATCATGAGCCGTATTGGAATGGAGTGGATCGGTACTTTAGAGTTAGATCATGTCCAGTGTCCAAATGAATTTTGTTAAATCACGGACTTAACGCAGGTTAATCTGGAAAGATGGGTGACACTTTGACACTGTAGGGCACCTCGAAGCCTGGCAGGATGTTATAAAACAACACCCAGGTGTGTGGGATGATCTTAAAGGGTTTATATAAGACCCTGGAGTGACTCCAGTATGAGTGATCACAGCCTGATCCATATGGCTCACATTGGGGTTCCTTTCCATCCAGAACCATCCATCCAAATCCCACAAAGCCAGTACAGAGGGCAGGAGAACCTGTTTCCTTGTTCTTAGAGAACACCTGCAGCCCAACCTGGAGTGGTTTTAAACGAGACCTTTGCCATGAAAAGTCAGCGAGGCCCCAAATAAGGGTCGAGACGCAGTCCAAGTCCGGTGTGTACATGACTTTTTAAACATGGCGGCATTCTGTCATGTGGTGGAAACGTGGAGCTTGGGGATTATAAGGAGGGGTAAATGAGCTTGTAAAATCGCAGGCTTCTTCAAACAATCCATTGTTGGATATGGCTATCCAATGGTACTAACCTTAGCTAAAGGCTATTATAGCATTCACATGCTTGCAAAACAAAAACAAAGCATTGCATTCTGGGAAGGCCGAGCTGGCCTGTTTAATACACTCCTTTCTGTGTAAACAGTAACGTACACTTGGACTTATATAATGAATGCGCCATCATTTCTAATACAAGTCATTTGTGAAACTGCACCTTCTCTGGCTTCTCTTTCCTTTCTCTTTGCATCGACACGCACCTAGCACGGCTACGCGTGTTCCTTTCACCTGCTTACCGAGCTCCAGCTCATGAGTTCAGACCTACACACCAAAAATGCAGAAATGTTCTTCTTTGACATACACTCATTGGCTCCTGTTTGTTGACAATCGCCTAGGTGGAACCCTGCCTAGAATAATCCATCCCAGTAATCCAATTATCCTGGTGTTTGACCCCAGGTCAACATGTGATACAGTAAAAGATTTGCTAACCGGTCACACGTACTGTTAGGAAATCAACCCCGCTGCAATTCCACAAATTAAAGACACATTCTTTTATAGTTTAACAAGTCTACAGCATTACTTTTTGACCTGGCCTTACCATAAGCGTCCTCGTTGGCACTGGTTCATCACAGCTGGCCAGGATTTTCGCTTTTCTCCGGCTGAGCCTCAGCTGTTCTATCGCTGGAGGCTTGACGAACGTAACATACGGTTTGAATTCTGTTGTGTACAACAACTTTACAGCCTTCAGACAAGACGAGAAAACAGTTTGGTTAGCATATTAGGAGAGGTTTGCTACATTAGTCATTAAATCATTAAACTGGCATCCGCCGTGCTGACGAGAGCTCTGCTTTTGTTTCCATTCGGCCCGCGCCCATGCCGACTCCGGTGCCTGCTTCGCTCGTCAGCCATCGTGCCGTTTCGTTTCCTAATACCACAATTCCATTTCTCTTTATTGCAGCAGATACAAAATAACAAAGCCATGAAGAGGAGAAAAACTTCATGGAACATTTGAGCAAGGCAGTGCAGGATGATGCTGTGCGAGGCTCGGGCCATAATTTCATATAGGATGCCTGTGGTGTGGGCGTTCATTAATATAGCGAGAATGTTGCTATAAATGTTACAAGCTGGTGAAAAATAATCACACCAGAGGAAATGTACCAACTGGAGAGGGGCTGACAGAAGCTCCCCGACCAGAATGACATAATTCCTGCCCTTGCCCTCAGCGCCAAAGTCAACAAACATGACATGTAATATAGGCTCTCTCTCTCTCTCTCTCTCTCTCTCTCTCTCGCTCTCTGTCTCTCCGTGTGTGTGTGTAGGAGATCTGAAGGACTTGTCATGATCAGCATGTTTGTACCGACTCTTTAATAAGCAGTTATGGAATATTATAGGGCTTCTCTTCCCACATGAACTGTTGATCCGTTTAAGGCGCACACACACCAAGGTTCTACCACTCACATGGGGCTCCACATCCAGCAAGCACACCTTGCTCTCCGCTAGAACCTTGCGGACCGAATCCAGGCTGGTGCCGTAGTAGTTCCCGCCGTGTCTGCCGTACTCTATAAACCTGTCCGTGGGCAGTTTGGAGCAGGAAATATATACATAGGAATAAACAAGGAATAAACCTGTTGGTCAGGCAGCCATGGGATTTGAACTAATAATAATAATAATAACTAATACTTTAAACCCTGAGCTATTATTGGATATGCTGTATACTGGCGGATGATATTATAGCCATGGATGTTCATTTTATAATCCATGAGATTATAAAAAATGGCCAAACCCCTGTACGGACCTTCACTCTTATTCCGAATACCTGCTTGCTACAGAAGAAATTAGAAAGTCTGGGTTTGTTATTTCCTTCTACACGGTCTTACATATGCAAATGAGCAGTAATCTACACTCTAGCTAGCTAACTTAGCATGCAGACTCTGTGTGACTATAATGTCGCGTCCATGTCGTAAACGTAATTTCGGTTCACGTCAACCTCAGGGCTGGAATTCCAAGCCGGGAATTTAGGAAGCCTTTCCTCCGTGATCTCTTTTAACTAGGGGAATGTAATAGCTAGCTACATGAACACGGCAAAGTGCTAACAAATCTGCCCAATCCATCGATCCAGGAAGACAGCGTGATTATTCATTATTCCGTACCACGCCGTAAGTCCGTACCATGGGTCTAGAAACAGGCAGACAACATTAAACGAGGATATTCGGAACAATGGGTGAGGTAAGGACCAGGAAACACGGAAACAAGAAACAAAAAGTTGTTCGGCACATAACGAGAACTGCTGACAAAGTTTTGTGATGTGTCTAAGAGATTATCAAGACAAACAAACCGAGTGCTTAACAGAGAAGACCTGGACACAATCAGGAAACGCACCGATGACAGGACGGGGTGGAGACGGGACCAAATCAGAAACAAAAGCACATGGTGATGTCGACAAAATCACATGACGTGAACTCAAAACAAAACATGAAATCAGTTTTTATCAGAGCTTAGAGAGGAAATTCATGACACCGGCATCATCAAAAATGTATAGAATGCTTTTTTTCTCAGATGTTTTTTGGAGTTTTTAATAAAACGTCTGCCTAGATATGCGAAACCACAAACATCCGGCCGATCGGGACGAGGAGGCGTGTCCACTTGCCTGTCAATCATGTTGTCTGCCAATCCGGAAAGCCCAATTTCCTACTCTAGCTTTCTAGTCTGAATTGTTTCAGGTTTTGATTTTCAAAAACGTACTTTTGATCAAAATCTTGGACTATACCTTTCATTCTCTTCACTTGCATGTCCCAGTCCTTACAGAGTTGTACTCGTGACACCATGTTGACACAAGAATATCCAGAGCTTTAGGAAGTTTACACGTAATCCTGAGCTTGGCCCCAATCCGTCATCACCTTTGACGGACAGATCTCTGTTAAAGTATGGAAACTGGAACCGAAACGCTCGCATGTCATATGAACTGCAGCCAGATTGACTGTGGTCAGTTTGCCTCACTCATCCGTTTGCACGTAAATGTGGCACGCGAGAGTGGTAAAGCTCTCAGTCTGATCTAAACGTGCATGTACGCGGCGAGGGGAAACTGGGAAACGGTCCAAACCGTCATCGAGCTGCCACATCTTACTCCTCTCATCTCATGTTCTGGCTTCACGTTTGAGATAATAACGCTCCTGCTTCCACCGTAGCAAGTATTGCCATTGTTTGAAGTAGGTTGCAGCGTATTTTCAGGAGATCATGCTTCCAGACATTTTGGCACGGTGCGGATTTATCTAATCTGCAATGTTACACTTTAAATTGGAGCCATCTGTCTGGGCCATCTTTGGAGGGAGGGTGCCAAAACTTCCAGTACAAGGCTCGTGAGGAAGATAAAGCTTGAAAATGCAATGTTTTCCACAAGATTGTCAGTTTAGCGCAGAAAACAAGCCAATTCGTCGCTTTGGCACCGCAGTCCGTGGATTATCCGATTTTGAAATAAAGTGAACGGATAACTGTTTTAAATTCAGCCATGCACAGAAAAGACATTTCACGGTGCATGAATCATTCTTACAGTGGGTGCAATTTTCCCATCATATTCCTGCAGGAATTAAAAAAAAAAAAAAAAAAAAATGACTTGCAATTGTTTACTGCTGTGTAAGTGGTTTAAAGTGTACAGACAAAACAACGGTTTCTGGCTCGGACTCCGGCTTTAACGTCAGGACACTGGGCAGAGGGAATTTCAGGGTTGAACCCACTTGGAATATTTCATGACAGTTCCAAATGCTTATTCCTTGGTTGGCAACATAATAGCCGTACAGCGCAGATGATTGTATACGTGTCAAATAAGACAAGAATATGTTTTAACCGAGTTCCTAAAAAGTCAACATTACGAAAACGTCATCGTTACGATTCCTCCGTGTTTAATTCCAAATAAATGCATCTCTAAGTTTGTTTAATCACATTTAACTGGCTGACTGGTTGCTGTGGATCACAAACAGTGCATCAGTGCATCAGACCATACTGCAGGTGTTAATGAGTGTGTGAATGAGTGCATGGTGCTCAGCGATGGACTAACATCTCCTCCAGGGTGCATTCCTGCTTCACGCCCAGTGGAACACTACAGGAACACGCTACGCAACCCTGACCAGGATAAAGTTACTGAAGATTATTGAATAAATATTTCCTCAACCCATCATTCCTGAATTTAATCCCTGGCTTCGATCTTACTTCTGGATATTCTTCTGATTATTGGAGATGAATGTAATTTATTGCAGAGATGCAAAACACAGGCTTCACTTTAGTCCTCTGGTGCAATTTGGTTTTGCTCGCTTTACCAGAAACTGCGCCATGATGACTCGCTCCACGTCCGATGAACAAGGCGCAAAAAGCCGGTTCAGACCGCAGAGGACTCTTAAAATAGTCCATCCGTCCAACATAATGCGACACCGCTCGTGGACGCATGCTTTAGACATTTCCGTCTAAATTCAGGCAAGTGGATATTTCCTGTCAGTTTCTGGTCATGAACGGCACGACTCGAAACCCTAAAAAAAGGGATAAAGTGTCTGTGATGTAAATTCCAGCAGGAAGCAGAGATATTGGTCAAGAGCTTTGATTGATGGAAAAAGCAAAGACACGAATGACTTTGTGCTCGTTTAATATAGCTCTAAGTAAAGGACCAGGGCTGCCATTTGTGTCCTACTGATATTAAATGAACAACTATGTAGTTTAAAACGTGATAATGTAATGTAACGTGTAAGCCGAAAAACACAGGTGTTGTGATGCGTACAATATGTACGGCTTGTCCCAGCCCATTATTATTACCTTTACCTTGAAATATAATCATCAGTCTACTCAAAGATCATTATTTACGCATCAATGTTGAATCCAGTTCACATCTCCTGCTTGGAAAAGCCTTTTCCTAAATTTTTCTTAAATCATATTTATATATACTTCACATTCATGCCTATGAAATATATGGAATATTCCAGAAGTCACAGCTTCGAAAGGATTTCGAAGTTCCGAGTGATCGTGAGAAGAAGAAGAAGAAAACGTATTTTCAGTGATATTCTGATTTTGATCGATGAGGTCACTCTGAACGTAGAATGCTGTTATACAAATTAGGACTGGAAAAAAATAAATAAATCATTTAGAAGTCCGAAAGTGCCATCGTCATGGATGCCAATTAACCCGATTTTGTGTATTTGCTCATTCTAAGCTAAAAAAACTCTCAACCCTGTTACTGTCAACCATGTTCCTCCCCTAATAGTCATTTTCGAATGGTTAATGTTGGAAAAAACGATTCTAAAAATCACATTTTCCAAATATAACCCGAAGCTTCCTGGATATAGACCGGTTATGCTAGTAATTGTAGGGTTTTGAGTTCAAATCCCAGGACTGCCAGAGGACAAAGGTTAGCCCTCAAAGCGAGGACTACAGAAATACAGATCAACAAGGCCTACTGATAAAATCGTAGAAACTGGAACATAAGAAGATTCCATTAGATTTCATAAGAATGAAGTCACACTCTGGAATGATCTCATTTGCATAATGTTAATGTCAAAACTCAATGGTTGGTGTTGAGACTCACTTGTGGTCGAGGATGTCGTTTTCAAAAGCGTGTCTGGAGACGAAATGGTAGTCCACGCCCTCTTTCTCATGTCTTCTCTGCTCACGGGTCGTATCTGCGGAAATGAAACAACAATACCGAATCGTAAAGGAATGCTTCCCATCCCAAAAACTAAAGGAATACTTCATTTTCACACGTTACCTCAAAAACCAAAAACAAATAGGAGTTTACTCAAATTAACTGTAATTTTAATGGAATGAAATCTACGACATCGATAAGCTATTATGTGACATATTTATGGATTCTCCAGTCAAGAATTTTATAAACAAATATCTGTGTCGTAGGTCAGAGGTAGGTGTGGTCTTATAGTTTTTCTGGGCCATGAATAAAAACAAAACATTCGGAGAAGGTGTGAAATAACCCAAACAGGAAGTTGTATAAAACTCTAAAACAGCTTTGGGTTCTTATATCTATCTCATCCAAACTCCTTTACTGTTAAACTGAGAAGTTTATACTGTGATTTTAACAGTTTAACAGTTTAGCGTATAGGCAACTTCTCAAAACTCGAAATGTTTCAGAGCCGCGGGTTGCGGATCACTTTTAAATCCCAATCAGTTGGTTTAGAGCAGTTTTAAGTCACTAAGACATTAAGAATTGGTACATCCTTAAAATGTGTAAAATGATCACATGTTCATAGTTTTGCACATTTTTTGACCTAATTATTATAGTTTTATTGTTAATTGGAATGTAATTTGTAGTCTGTATATGGTTGTTTAGCATTTTTATCAGCATTTAATAATCTCACTAATAGAATAACCTAAAAAAAAATGTGAAGAGTTTTTGCTTTAAATATGGAAAAGGTGAGTACTGGTTTCTGAATTGTAGGTCGACTAGAAAAACGGGTGGTGCAAAGATAAAAGAAACTTTATCGATCCTAAAGGAAATCCAGTACGTGTTATTCAATATAATACAAAACAGCGAAAGGTAACAATAGCAAAAATGGGTCCTGAGTGTGACTTCGGAAGAGGAACAAATCTAGGAATATTCTTTAAAACTACATATACAAAAAATGGCCAACTTAAAAGTGTAGAAATATAAGTGTAAATAAAATGGAATTATGCTTTAAAATGAAAAAAGAAACCTGCTTACAATGTTGTCTTACTGACACACAACATCTGTTATGAAATACTTTAAATGCGAAAACAGAAAAAAGGAAACTTTCTAGATCATTACGTAGAGACATTTTAACCACTTCCAGTTATACAACTGCAAGCAAGAGATCGAAGTAAATCAGCGAGTAAATCAGCATTATAAAACAGCTGGCAGCAGCTGGCTGAGGTTGAGGGGTAAAGCTGCGTTTGCTGATAGCACATGTGTGACATGGGAGTGGAGTTATGCAGTCAGAATGCTTTACACTAACTTCAGAGCGAAAGCACGCTCACATTTGCTTAACAAGTTTAACATGACTGCAGGAGCACACACACACACACACACACACACACACACACACACACACACAAACTCTAATTGTCCACACGTTACACACACAAGCCAAAACAAACTATAAACCTTTTACCACCATGTGAAGAGTCTCCTGCTCTCTCACGCTCTCTCTCTCTCGCTTACTCTCTCTCTCTCTCTCTCTCTCTCTCTCTCTCTCTCTCTCCCTCTCTCCCTCTCTCTCTCTCTCTCCCTCT